>CP116447.1:14081929-14462140 GCA_028216015.1 Quercus dentata
TTTGTGGGGATCGGCGTGGTGGAGGTCCGAGTTTGTGGATCGGCGTGGTGGAGGGTGTGGGTTTGTGGTGATCGGCGTCTGTGGTGGAGTTTTGGTGATGGCACAGATTAGAGTTTGGGTCGGTCGGTGATGGGTTGCATGATTGTTCGGTGGTCGGATCGGTAATGGTTGGTGGCTAGATTGAAGTTTGGTGGTGGGTTTCAGTGGTTGGATTGAAGTTTGGTGGTGGGTTTCAATGGTCGAGATTGGAGTTCGATGGTGGGTTTCGGTGATGGCACGGATCGGGGTTTGGTGGTGGGATTCGTTCACAGATTGGAGTTTGGTGATGGATTTCATTCTCAAATCGAAGAGGAATGGCGCCTGGACTAGCCGAGTTTTTTGTTTTTTTTTTTTTTTTAATCAGATTTGGGTGGGGTAGTTTGCTCCGATGGGTTTGTGTGGGTAGTGGATGGATTTATTATTTTGGATTTGTGGTGGATAGTTGATGGTTTTGTGGCAGATTTCGATGGATTTGTGGTTGTGATTTGAGGGGCAGTCACGGGTCAGGAAAGAAAATTTTGTGTTTATGTTTGTGTTCTTGAGTTCTTTGATCCGAGTTGGAGTTCTTGTTTTCATCATGTTCTTCTCAAGTTTTTTTTTTTTTTAGTTAAAATTAATAAATTAATTTTTTTTTTTTTAATTTAGACACTGATGTGGCAATTTTTTAATGCCAAAATAGACTTTTTTATTATTATTTTATTGTGCCGTTAGCCACGTCAGCATTTTCTATTAATTGGGTGACGATAAGGACTTAAATGTCACGCGCAAATTGGTTTAGGAACTAAAAATGGTAAAATGAAAATGTAGGAACCAAAATGAAAAAAAGTCAAAATGTTGAGACTAAAAGTGCATTTATGCCAAAAAAAAATAATCAGGTATCTAATTTCACATGAGCCGATCGTATCCAAATTTAGGTCAAAACTTTGAGGAGAGAACTTGAAGCAAGTGATTGAAAAAAAAAGTAGTTTAAAGGAACAACCACCATGATAAAGAATGCACAACTTTTCTTGGTGTCAAAGCATACCTATAAACTGGGATGCACGGACAAAGCTCCAGAGCCATCGCACCCGCGTCCGACGCAATGACACGGGAAGGACGCCACCGACCGCGTGTCGGTCTTTGCGTCGGCCGCGTCCTGCCACGTGGATTCCTCGACTTGCACCGACGCTGCTCAAATCAGGCCAACTCGGGCCGTATCAATCTGAAATCGACAAAAATCTGAAATGGTCGGTTCAAGCCGAAACGGCCGAGTCGGGCCGAAATTCAAAAAAACCCTAAGACTCTCTCACACACTCTCACTTCATCCGAACACTCTCTCTCACTCCATCCCTCATCTCTATTCTCTATGCTCTTTGCGAGTCTCCGATGTGCTCGGCCCAGTGTGCTTTCTCTTCTCTGTGCTCGACTTCAAGTGCTACTACTTCTTCTTCTTTCTTCGTTTTGTCCGCTCGTCCTTTTCAATTCTATTTTAAATTTTCCTTGCCTTGTTTTATGTTTTCTTTTTGTTTTGTGAACCTAGCACGTGATCGGGTGTTTGAAATGATAAATAGATTTGACAAAAGCTTTATTTCTATGGGCCCACACGTAATACTAATATATGAATAATAAAACTATTTTAATATTTAACTAGAGCCTTTATATTGCGTTTTTAATAGTAATTTTTTTAAAGAATATTTTAATAGTAAAATTGTTTTAATAGTATTATTATAATTATTGGATAGATATTTAGACTTGAAATTGATAAATTAGCTGAAATTAGCTTTCAATCTTTTGGAATGTTTTAGTTTCATTGAATGTTTTAGTTTCAATTTTGTGAGTTGTATTTAATTTATGAACTTCATGTTTTAGTTATTATCTACTATTGCTTTTAAATTTGATATATATTTATATAATATAAAAAAGTATGCTTAGCAATATATTAAAAATATAAATAAAAATATTTTTAATAATTTTTTAATCGCCGAGTCCCGCCGCACCCGCACCCACCTTTTTCAAAAATTGCCGAGTCCCGCACCCGCACCCGCACCCGCACCCACACTCGAGTCCTGAAGCGCACTCGTGCTTCATAGCTTATAAATAAGCTTTTTCTCGTGAAGTCTAACAAAAGCCTCTCACACAGACTCTTGAGCTTTTCTCATCCATTGTGAAGCACTAATACAAGAAAAATAAGCAAAAATCACTCAGAGAGTGGGGGAAGAACAGATTCATGACTGAATCTGACATGAAAAAAAAAAAAAAAAAAAAAAAAAAAAACTAATTAAGAATGGTATGCTTTATCCACAACTGGTAGAGCAGAGGACTCAATGTCCTTGTGTCACCAGGCACCCATACTTGTTTTTCCAATCCCAAACCTTTCAGCACAATATAATGGAAACATCAGAATGTGTGTGTTTGTGTGTGTGTGTGTGAATAGACAAAGCAACATGAGGACATCAAAATTATGAACAGAGTATATTTTTTCCCTTGGCAAGGACACTGATATTAGCTAGTGTTTGAACTCACTTCAAATACAAATTTCTCTCGACCAAGATCATGCCTTGTTAATTTTCTTTAGCGCATTATCTTCTTTTCCACAACCGTCTAAAAAGATTCAAGTAAAAAAGAACAAAATGTCTCATATTAAACAATTGACTGAAAAATAGTTGCATTCTAAAGAATATTCAAAATTCATTCACCACATGCAAGCATTAGTATGGATTTGATGCGAGTAAAGCAAGCTTTAAAAATGGGCTATTAGCTAAAATGCTTATTGAAAGGAATGTGACATATAATGAGTTCGTGCCTGGTAGAACTCATTAATAATTCAAGTACTTTTAACACAAACTAGAACAGCATAACCAGTAGGTCTCTCTCACAGAATGAGATTATATATATACTATGGAAAAGACAACCATAGATGAGCAATACATGAACAAAATGAGTAAAAAGAAAGAAAATTCCAGCTCCATTAACACAATCTTAGACAACCAAAAAAATCTGATTCCATCCAAACCAAGAAAAAGAAGAAATACTGGACTTTATATATTTATATATATATATATATATATATATATACACACTCAAAATCCATTGAAAGACTATTCATGAACATTTTATAAGAAATTAAAAAAAAAAAAAAATTGTATTAATGACATGGTTCCATGACATAGAGAAAACGTTTTTGCTAGTAATTATTCCACATCACTATGTTTCAACAATTTTTGAAAAAGAAACTGCATAATTTTCTTTGGCCATTCCTGTTCAATCAAACCAAACACATATATCATCACTATTAAAAGAACTAGAAGATCATTTCCAATAGCTACACTTCAAACATCAATTCTGTGTATAAAACATTTGATATGGCTTTAAAAATACAAAAACATGACGTACCTAGGAAATCATAATAAGAGAAAGGCTAAGTAAAAATAATTCAACTAAAGAAGAATTATGCATTTTTTTTTTTTAAACAGCCCATATCATGCCATAATGTTTGTTATCATCCACAATTACGTATGCAAACTCATCAACATTAGTCCAATTACAATTTCCACCCAAAAAATAAAATAAAAGGCAAAATCAAAATCAAATTCAGCTATACCCAAAAAAAAATAAAAATCAAAACAAATACTTTAAACTCCAAGCAACCATATTAATTCCAGCGTTGATACGTAGGAAAAGGAAAAACGAAAAGAAACTTTAACTTTTCTTTTTCTGAACTTTTGTGCTTATGGGAAACCAAACAGAGAGTGGATTGAAATTTTAGAGTACACCTAAAATAATAACTTACAGTGAATCTCTTTGGATGGGCAACAAATCTCCAACGCTTGCCATACTGCTTGTGTCTCAAACTCTCTCTTATCATCCATACTTGCTTAAGTCAAGCTATAATCTCAAAAAGGAAGAAAATCCAAAGCAAAAAATCTAATAAAAAAGTGATAACACTAAAAATTCAACCAAAGTTTGATTGTATCAACCGAACATGACATCTAATAATAGACAAATAGTCACACTAGTATTTTACCTAATATACATATCCTAGGATTCGCCTAATGTAACACTATTCATAAGATATAAACCGCTAAAAGCCAGAAACTAATCAGTATAGGAAAAGTCCACTAGGCACTTTGTGATTTAGGATTATCCATCCTTGATTCCCCCTCCCCAAAAGGGCGTTTTCTTCTCCTGTAGGTGACTCTCTTTACCATACTTTTCTATTAGTATATTTTTATATAATAATAATAAAAAAGAACTTTTCATGTATGACATGACCCATGAAGGTTCCTTTGGCATAAGAAGACATGTACTCTGGCAACACTCACCAAGAGGTGAGAATTGAGGTCAAAGGAAAATTGGATGACCCACTTCAGAAAATCAAAAGCAAAAGTCTTCCACTGCTTCCAGACACCCTCTTGAGTGCAATTTTTACCAATCACATTGAAAGGCATAACAAAAATTCCACTCTACAAATGCTTTTCTTATTATAGCATGAATATGCTATCTACTGTTTGTGATTGTTTAAATAATCCTATTGATGGCACCAACAATACCCCATTCTTTATCATTCTAACTTGTCCCATATACTATAAATGATGCAAAATGCCTCTTTTTTTATTATCTTTATTTATCATATATGATTGAATTTTAATTTGCGGTGTCATTTGATAATGATTGTTTTTATTATCAAGCTAAGAGATATCAATCAATTTTAAGTGTAGGCAAGGTTTGAATGACTAATAATTGAACCAATTGGAACTTGCAATAATGCAAAATTTTAATTCAAAACTAAATAGTTATCTATAATTCGGACTTTTTGAAAGATTGAGATGTGTATGGAGCAGATAATGGGGGCACTGTTATCAGCAAAAGATGCAACTAATTGACAAAAATTAAAGCAAGTTGAAGAGACAATTGTTTGTGAAGTCATCTGGTACTAATTTTGCGTTTGATTGGTTTCTGTTAAGGATATATATTAGGCCAAAGATCATACAAATCTATTTCTTTCTTTTTACAATATTAAATATTAATGTCATGGCCAAGAGATTAGGTTGTTGAAGCCAATATGAGATCACATGCACGACATAGAGCATTGTCCAATTAAATCATCTCCATCTATTTTTGAGTTAAGGATCTTTTCAACCGTTTGACTTATTTTCACCATTCTAAGAATACCAATCACATGGCTAGTGCTAGAAGTTTCAAATTAATCATCAAGAGCAAAAGCTCGTGTTCCATGGCAACTTGATTAGCTTAATATTCCATTATCTAAAATTGTGATGTTAAGCAAACAATACCCACTTCATGACCCTCATGATTTGTGTTTGAAAACGCGATTAGCATTCATATAATTCGAGTACAGCTAGCCTATATGCACAAACTAATATAACCATGTATTTATTTCTTTCAGACTGGATAACCCCGAAAAAAAATTAATAATAATGGGACAGGCTCACCTCCCGTTCAATACCCTCCTGTTTTCTCCATTTTTAAAATAGATGAAGGACACGTGTAAGTGAAGCAATCCAAAGGCCAAAAAAAAAAAAATAATCCACAAAGCAACTTTTCTTTCATTCTCTCTTCGTCTCTCTATCTCTCAACTCTCTCTAGAACTCCAGAACTGAGCATCAAAGGTGTTTCTCTTTCTCATTAAATTGGGACTTGCTCCTTCCTTCATCTTCAACACAAAGACAAATTCCCTTTTGTTTGAATCTTATATTCAGTTTTTTCTTTTGGGCTTCTGGGCATTATTACTTACAATGGAACCCCTTCATCTGTAAGAATATATATATATATATATATATATATATATATATATATATATATATATATATATTTTTTTTTTTTTTTTTTTTTTTCATTTTTAGTTGAGTTTAAGCCAAGCTTTTGTATTTTCTTGAAACCCAAAACAACTATAGACTAGGATTTACCTGCTTTGGTGTTCTTGTGGAACCATTTATGATTGAGTGGTGAGGTTTGGTTTCAATTTCCTTTCCCTGATCTTGTTGGAGATCCCATGGAATATTTCATCCACTGTCCCAATTTCGCCCTTTCTTCTCTGGCAAGCACCGATCTTCTCAAGTAAGGTTTGATCTTGGAGCGCGCGTCTGATGCTCAGCTCTGAATAGAGCTAGACGGAGAGAGTAATGGAGATAGTTGATTTTTTCAGTAATTGCTATAGTACTGGAGATTTGTGCACTGTTTTGTGGATTTTTACCATCTTTGTGTAGAAGATGAAGGAAGGAACAAGACAGTTTACTGAGAAATACTCAGTTCTGGAGTTCTAGAGAGAGGAAGACGGAGAGAGAGTAAGTTGCTTTGTGGGTTCTTTTTTAGCCTTTGGATTGCTTCACTTACACGTGTCCTTCATCTATTTAAAAAATGGAGAAAACAGGAGGGTATTAAACGGGAGGTGAGCCTGTCCCAATAATAATAATATCCAAAAATTTTGACCTTTTCATTTCTAGAATATTCAAAGCAACATGAAAAACACCAGAGCAATAACTTTTTTTTTTTCTCAGGAACCAAACAGAGAGACAGCTATAGCATGCAATAACAACAACAAAAGCGTGTACCGTGGAACTGAGGCCGATGGAGTGTTTGGAGAGAGAAGAGGCCAATCGACGGCAACGGTTGTAAGTGTCACGCCACGTGTAGCGTAGAGATCCATGGAGGAGCGAAGTTTTGTTGGGGTGTACCAAAGCAGCTCTGTCCAAAAACCAAAGCGGCGTCAAAGCTGTGAAGTTGGCCGCATTTTTTGGCAAATCGTCTATGTCTTGACCCATCACCACCACACTCTCTCTCTCTCTTCTTCTTCTTCTCTCTTCGACTTCGTACTAATATACACTGAACACCATTGCCGAGAGAATGAGAGAGAGTGATGGAGGCCGGTGTGTGTGAGAGGGAGTGATGGAGGCTGTGTGAAGAGGAAGAGAGAGAGAGAGAGAGAGGACGGGGCGGCTGAATGAGAAAGAGATGCTAGGGTTTTAGTTTTAGATGTTAAATTTTATATAAATTCAAAACGACGTCGTTTTGATAATAGAATCTTAAAAAATGAAAGAAAAAAAAAAGTTGTTTAGAAGGTTAGAGCATTTGCAGCAGTGTAGGTATATTGCTAAATTGTTATAATTTAGCTCCTCAAACACCAAAATGATACTCCAGCAGTGGAGCTAAATCTATTTTTTTTAACTCCATTGCTACAATGCACATCTGTAGATAGATGTGCACTGTATGAGAGCTAAAAAAAATATTATTTTATTCTACCAAATTGATTATTTTATTAAAAACCCACACCGTGCCTCTCTCTCTCTCTGTCACTCCATCTTTCGGCTCTCATCTCATCTCTCAAAACTCTCTCAAGCAAACTCTCTCAACGTTGTGCTCCGGTCGCTAGATCGTGGTTGTGCTCCGACCTCATGGATCGAAGTGGCTTTCCGTGGATCATGGTTGTGCTCCGGCCTCGTGGATCGAAGTGGCTTCCCTCACCTCCACTCCACCACCGGGTCGTGGTTGTGCTCCGGTGTGCGTTGGTATCGAGGTTGAGATCGGTGTGTGGTTTCGACGTTTGGGTAGGCGGCATGGATTTGGGTTTGGTGGGTTTCGGCGTTTGGGTTGCTGGATTTCAAGGGTCACAATGGAGATGGTGGTGGTGGTGGGTCGTTTTTCTGGTGGTGGGTCGTATCGGCGTGGGTTTGATTTGTGATTTGTGGTTGTGGGTTTGTTTTGTCTTTGTCTTTGTCTTTGTGGGTTTGTTTTGTGGTGGCAGTGGGTTTGTTGGTGATGCTGTGTTAATGGTGGTTGTGCCGCATTTTTTTTTTTTTTTTGTGATTGTTGATTTTGCTTGGTCCAGGCCGAGGAAAAAGATTGGACATTTGGGTTTTTTTTTTTTGTGGGTTGTGGACTGGTGGCCGGTGGTGGTGGTGGTGGTGGTTGTGGGTGTGATTGTGGGTGTGGCTAATGGTAGAGGTGGTTGTGATTGGTGCTGTGGATGTTTTTTTGGGTAATGGGATATATTATTTTATTGTAGTAGTTATATTATTTTATTATGTTGAAAGTTAAAATAGATCCACTACTGCAGCATGTATGTAAGTAAAATAGATAAAGTAACTTTTGGTGGAGCTAAAAAGCTAAATTTTTAGCTCCACTGTTGTGGATGCTCTTAGAACCTCAGGAACTTGAAAAATACCCGTGCTTACCACTAACACAAAATACATTTATTTAGAGTATTTTACCTATAATAATATATATTGGTCGGTTTCGGTTTGGTTCTGTATAATAATATATATAGGTCCACAATAAATTATTTATTTATTTGTTATTTTTTTATTCAAGTTGGGCTTACACACACACATATATATATATATAAATTTCTTGATTAATTTATTTTAAAATTATTTTAGTAAAACTTAAAATGATGTTGTGATTAATATATATTAATAAAAAAATGACTAATACACCCTTCAAATTACAACCACATAAAACGTGATTTAAAAAAAAAAAGTGGCAAAAAGAATGACCAAAATATATCCCCTAAACCTAAAAAATGACCAAAATACCCCCTTAAGCCTAAAAAAAGACCAAGATGCCCTCTAAACTTAAAAAATACCCAAAATACCCCCAAAAACTAAAATATGACCAAAACACCCCCCGAAAACCTAAAAAATGGCCAAAATACCCCCGTAAACATAAAAATGTCCAAAATACCCCTAAAGCCTTAAAATGACTGAAATACCTCCCGAAACCTAAAAAATGACCGAAATACCCTTGAAACCTAGATAATGACCAAAACACTCCCAAAACCTAAAAAATTACTAAAATACCCTCCGAACCAGGGCCGACTGGTGGGAATGCGCATGTCCTTGCCGCTAGGATACCCGGAACTTTCTTGATATAATTTGTACAAATTAATATTTAATATCTAATGTAGAGATAGTAATAAAAAAGCTCTTACTATGGTTCGAACTTGGGCAAAATATTATCACATGCGTGTCTTACCACTAAACTAGTGTAATTGTACATAAATACTAGTATTATGCCCGTGCGATGCATGGCTTCATTAATAATCATGTGTAAATTAATGAAAATTAAAAAAAAATTAAATAAAATAAAATTGATAATAAAAATAAAGTAATCTTTTACTCTATTTTTTTAAAACAAAGTAACATTTTACTTTAAACAAAATTTCAACCACTGTAAACTTCAACCAAGAAATAGTTGATAAGAAGTTGTTTCTATTTAAAACAATAATTTTAAGTTGTGAAAAAGTTGATATAAGTAAAAAGGAAAAAATCAAAATTAAAATCCAATACCTTAAAAATCAAGTTGTTAATGCTAATTACAAGATTTTATTTTCTGTTATACCAAAAAAATCATGTTGTTAATTAAGGCTATTAGCTTTTTTTATCCAAAAATTTGATATTTATCCAAAACAATTAAATTAAAAAAATTATATATTTGGAAAGAAGTAGATAAAAAATTTATTATCAATTCCTCCCCATGTGTATATCCTCCCAATGAAAGTTATGATGAAGTTGATATCAGCAAAAACGGAAGGAATTTATTTAAAATTAAATACCATAAAATCAAGTTGTTAACATTAATTACAATTTTTTTTTTTTCTGTTATACCGTGAAAATCATGTTGTTATTAGCTTTTTTTTTTTTTTAATCCAAAAATATGATATTTATCCAAAAAATAAATTAAAACAAAATATATTTGAATAAAAAAAGTAGATAACAAATTTATTAGCAATTCCTCCTCGTGTGTATATCCTCCCAATGAAAGTCGTTTTTTATTTTTAATTTATATAAATGTTTTCTTTTCATGTGTAGTGCAGTAACTAAAAAAATTAGAAAGTTGCTACTTTTTTTATAATACACTATACGTATAAAAAAAAAAAAAGGATTAGATGGATTTGATGAATAATTTGGGTTATAACACACTACACTAAAAAATTAGGATTAGATGGATTAGATGAAGAATTTGGATTGTAATCAAATTAAGATTTTTATCAACTTAGAAATTATAGGAGAAGAAAAATTATATATATATATATATATATATATATATATATATATATATATATTTTTTTTTTAAATCTAAAAATCTAAGTGATTTATATAAAAAATTTCACGTACGATGCATGTGAAATATTAGATTTATCAACTTATAAATCATATCAAAATATAAATCATATTAATTTACTAAAAATCACGTATGATAATTATATATTAATATACTTATTAATATAATTAATATACAATAAATAAATCATAATATATACTTATTAATATAAAAATTAACGTTAATAAAAAATAGTTCATTATCTATTGTAATTTTATTAATATATATTAATTTTTACAAATTAATAAATAAATCATATTAATATTTGATGTCATATGCAAGTGAAATATGATTTATATTTTTTGATATAAATCATATCTTTATTACATTTTTTTGAAAAAACTAATAAAGATATGATTTATATCTAAGACTCTATAATTCGGGTTAGAAATTATATATCTTATATAATTTCTAAACAATCAAACTAAAATTATAAAATATATATATATATATATATATATATATATATATATCAATTGACAATCCGTAACAATTCTCTAAATTGGATTAAATTTAAGGAAATCAACTTAAACAAATATGCAAAATATATTCAATTTGATGGGAAAAAAAGTAGAGTAAACAAATACGTACTTATAAGGTTGTAGGTAGAAGAAGAGAATAATAGATGTTGTAGGTAAAAGAAGAAAAGAATAGTGCAAAAGAACCGTATGATGAGTATTAAATATGAATTATCTGATATACAAATTTATACACACACACTCCACATTGCAACCTTAGACAAAATAAACTAAAGAAAAGAACAAATTAAATACTACATTGCTGTATTTTTATCCACTTTGAAATACTTATATATCCACATTGAAGAATTTTATATGAACAAAAAGTCTAAAGCTAATATTAATTGAATAGAATTTTTTAAACAAAAATTCTAAACACTACGTTGCAACCTTAGACAAAATAAACTAAAGAAAAGAACAAATTAAACATTACATTGTTGTATTTTTATCCACTTAGAAATACAAATTGTTAAGACATATGTGTTTCACATGTTAGGAACATATGTCACTATTTTATGTAATTGGCTAAACCTTTGACAAAACGCACTTTATTTGTATTTGGGTAGATCTAGGATGCGTTTAATACTTCAAGAAACCTTGTTTCAAGATCAAGTGTTAAAACCATGCAAGTCTGTCCAAGATTCAAGCCGAGAAAGTGCTTGTCATTAATGCTCGACAGCTAGCATTTATCGAGCTTTAAGAGCTGTTCCGGCCCCGTGGCTCGACAGCAACTTGACAAATAGTTATCTGTCGAGGTTTAAGAAAAACAGATTTTTCTGTTCTGTTTTCTTCCAATCTGTGATTATGTGTTTGAGCTTTCTTTTCTCACAACCCTAGATATATAAAATGATTATTTTAAGGGCCATCAAAGGAGACACAAGTTGCACAAGTGTTGAGCAAAGTTTGTTCAAGCAAATTGTGACCGGAGACAGAATTTGCCCTAATTCATCTCTCTTGTGAAGAAGTTGCTGTGTTTATGCACCATAGGGTTTTGTAGCCAACAACCTTGCAGCCAACAACCTTCTCTAGTTGGTGATTGAAGTCGCGTCTTCGGATCCGCGCAATTGGTTAGTCACGTACTGGGAGACGTACATTACAAAGGAGAGATTGTCACTACTGAACAAGTCCAATTGGGTATTGAAGTAAGAGTTCAACTGTAGGTTGGTATAAGGTACTAGGATTCCTTTACTTATAACCGCTTATTGTGATAATAGTGGATTCTCGGGAGTGGTGACCTTAAAATCACCTGGTGGGGTTTTTGCCGTGTAGGTTTTCCTCATTCTAAAACAAATCAACGTGTCAATTTATTTTCCGCTGCACTTAGTATAATTGGTGATTTGTTTGTGCTACCACGCGCTTTGCGTGTTAATTTGATTAATTAATAAACTTGGCTAATTAATCAATTAATTAATCACAAGGGGTCAATACGTTTTTGGCCTATCAAGTGGTATCAGAGCAAGCACACTCTGATTAGGTTTTAATCTTTCTTGTGTGATCCATTGACCCCGTTTGTCATGGATAGAGGTCAGTCTCTTATTATACCTTAATTATTTGAAGGTACTAACTATGCATACTGAAAAGTACGCATGAGAGCTTTCTTACAGTCTCTAGATGAGAAGGTATGGCAAGTTGTTGAGATAGGATGGACCAAGCCGAAGGAAGCGTCGGCCGATTGGGATGATGTCAAGATCAAGGCGGCAAACTTCAACAACAGGGCATTGAATGCCTTATTCAATGCGGTCACTAATGAGGAGTTCAAGAAGATATCCTCCACTGAAACTGCTAAGGAGGCATAGACCATTCTCCAAACAACCTATGAAGGAACTAAGGTCACAAGGATTTGAAACTTCAGAGACTCACTACAAGCTTTGAAGAGATTAAGATGGAGGAGGATAAGTCGTTCGATGAGTTCTATGCCAAGCTCAAAGACATAGTGAACTCTGCTTTCAATCTTGGGAAAACCATTCTTGAACCCAAGATTGTGAGAAATGAGCTCCGATCTCTACCCAAGAGATTCCATGCTAAGATCACCGCGATTGAGGAATCAAAGGACATCGACAAGATTCCTCCGACAGAGCTGGTTGGTAATCTGCAGACCTATGAGTTAGGTCTAACAAGAATTGGTAAATCGGGTAAGAGCAAGAGCATGGCACTCAAGGCCAAGAGCGGTGACACGGTTGAGTCTTCAAACGATGAAGATTCTGAGATGAAGTCCTACATTATCAAGCAATTCAAGAAGTTCATGAAGAATGCCAATGGGAAGGGCTTCGACAAGGACCGTAGGCAATCTAGTTCTTCTCGGTTCAAGAGCCAAGATAAAGGGAAGAAGGATGCTAGGGATGACGGTCAATACACTGTTCCCTCGGGACTAAAGTGCTTCGGGTGTCAAGGCTTTGGACATGTGAAACAGAAGTGTCCTACATATTTGAAGAGCATTGGGAAGAGTAAGGCACTTGTTGCTACCTTGTGCGACACTAAGCACGAGAATGATTCCGACAATAAGGATGACGGAATCCTGAATGCCTTCATCGCCACCGTCAATCCTACTGAGGGGATTGTTGAAGATGTGGACGAAGAAGAGGACTTGGTGGATTCTAAGTTCGAGAAAATGGATGATCAAGATGATATCCATATAGCCTATGAGAAACTGTACAAGTTTTATGAGAAGCATGAGAAACTTTATAGGCTGACCACCAAGAAGCTTAGTGATGTGGAACTTGATCGTGAAGAGCTTTCCACAAAGTTTGATAAAGCAAATCAAACTATTGGAGCACTGAGGTTTGAGAATAATTTCTTGGCCGAGAAGACCAAGAAGCTTGAAGCGGAGCTGTTTCAAGATAGAACTCAATTGGAGAGAACTTTAAGTGCAAAGCTTGATGAGATGCTCGGTGTTCGTAAATCGCTTCCGATCGAACAAGTTTAGGGTATGATTTCTCTTCTTCTAGTATTGCTTCTACTAGTATTCTTGTTTTTGTTCCACCTGTTAAAAACGTTAAAATTGAGAACAATGATAAAACTGAATTAGCTAATGAGAACTTAGATAAGGGTAAATCTATCTTAGGAGCACCCCTTAAGCAGGATAAGAAAGAAGTTAAAAACCCTAAGGTTAAGAAGAATAACTCTCAAAAGCCTAAACAGAAGAAGCAACATCTTTGTCATCATTGTGGAGTTGCCGGTCATACTTGACCAAATTGCTATAAGTGATTAGCCACTCAACAAAGCAACGACATGATAGTTTCGGGAAACCAGAATTAGCTTCAATCCTCTCTTGCTCCTCTTGGAGATTTTCTCAAAGCCCTGATGTTCCTTTCGAACTTGAATAGTTTTAATTCCTCCCCCTCACTGCCGGTTCAAGGGTTTACTCAAAGGAAAGGTTCTTCCAAGGTGTGGAAGGAAAATGGCTCCAAGTGATTCTATCACTTTCTTCTCTCTCTTGTTGTTTTTGTTTTTGCATTACTTGTGTGTTTTGCTTTTATTTTGAGTCAGTCTAGTTTTATGCTTTGCTTTGCTTAACATATTTTTGTCTGTTTATTTTTGGTTTTGTTTTTCAAAAATTTTTTTTTGAAAAATCAGAAAAATACAAAAACAGTGTGTGTTTTGTGTACATTGGTACTTGTGTACCTTGGATGACTATTGAAATAAAGTTTTCTAAACTTTGTATCTTTTGTAGCTTAGATGAGCATCTCTATGCACAACTAAGCAAGTGAGCTTTATGGCTCGTGTTTGTGATGAGTAAGATTAAGTAATCTCTTGTACTTAACACTCATATCATTCTTTTTTATGGGAAGGGCTAGAAAATCCTAAGAGAAAGGCATAAATAACCATCTCATCACTATTGTCCGCCAATCATAAAATGACATTTGTATGCTTCGGTAGCAAAAGTGCAATGTCAAAAGTTTAACATCATTGGGTATTTCTTTTCTATCTCTTATATGCCATGCATGATATGCTTATTAAAAGAAAAATATGCAAAGAAAAATAAAAAGCAAAAAGATCAAAATTCTTTATATATGATTGCAAGCATGTATTTTATGAGATGTGGGAGTTATAGGATGTACCTCGAAGGTGATAGTCCCCATCAAACAGGTATGATTGTGTGTAAGTTAAAGCGATTTTCTCATATCTTAAATCGTCATAACTAGTTGACACTTATGCAATCTTGCGATGTTTTTCATACACAACACGCAATATTCTTTGCTACTCTTGATACATGTGCAGGTACAATGTGATTTGGCCATCACAAGGTTTACATGTGTTAATGTATGCTTACTAAACTGTCTTGACTTGTTTTTAAAATATAAAATTGGTTAGACTTGTTGTGTGTGTGTGTGTGTGTGTGTTTTTGGGATCTATATGCTTAAAATTGTTGTTGAGAGATGTTTTTGAGAGTTCAAAATGTTGATTGGATCCTTGGTTGAGTTGCATGTTTGATTGCATTCATATCTATGTTTTTCCCTTCTTGAAAAACTGTTTTTAAGCAATCTCGACACCTCTCGACACTTGACTTATCTATTGAGTTCTTGAGCTGGTTTTTATCGCAATCTCGACACCTCTCGACAGCTAGGTGGATCAATCGACATATCTTCTGGATCCTCGATAGCTTCTCGACAGCTAGGTGGATCGATCGAGCTTCTTTATAAACTTTTCTCTTGAATTGTTCCTCGACAGAACCTCGATAGGTGGCTCGATAGCTAGTTCACACGTTTAAACCTCGACAGCTCCTTAACACATCCCGATTGATCAAGCTTTAAAAGGTTCCTATTTAAGCGCTGTTCGCGATTTCTTTCTCACTTTCCTCAATCTCTCTCGACAGATCTGTCTCCTTACCTCCCAAACACTCACTTCTCTCTCAAAACCTTCAAACCCATGTGATTTTCGGCCCTTCCTTACTTCAAATCACTTGGTATAATCTCTTTTTCTCTCATTCTTCATGCTTTTCATGCATTTAGATCTAGGTTTTGGGTTTTTGTAAATTTTTTGGGGTTTTCCAAAATTGTTGAGTTTTTGTTGAAATTTTGGGATGGGTTTTAAAGATTTGATCTTAAAAACTTTGTGAGAGTGCCCTTTTTCGTGACACTCACGCCCAAGGATCCTAGGCCTAAATGAAAAAGGAGGATCTGGTGGACCGGGCCTTGACTCACCGCAGCTAACGAGCTGTTTAAGAATCAAGTAAAATGCAGAGAATACTCCCGACAATACAAACAAAATGACAAACAAGGATATCGTAGAATGCCAAAAATTAACAAGGTAAATTCAGGAGGAAAGAAACAGGATTAACTAAGCGATAAAAATTAGTGTTGTGGGGATCCCGGGAAATATGAAGCAAAGTTTCATTAATACATTATCTGTTTGATTACAGAAAGCTCACTAGGACGTGCTACAAGGTTCAATCAAGCTCAAAAATTGCAGTCTTGAATGACTATTTCAGCCTTCAAAACTTGCAAAGTTTGATTCTCGTTGAATCCGAGTATGTGCAATAGTGGCTTTTACAGGATACCAGGAAGCAATATTTTGTTTTCCCTTAATATTTTTTCTTCGCTCTTGATTTTCTCTGATAGTTCTTTTTCTAGAGAATTTCTTCTTTCTTTCTCACTTTTTTCGCTGCCCTTCTTCACAACCCATCCCCTCCTTTTATAATGGAGTTTTTTAGGCTTCCCTGGGAACCATTGGTTCCCCTGTTTTGCTCTTTTTGCGAACAGTATGTCTTGTCCCCGTTGTCTCGGTAAGTCCCTTTTCCGTTTCTTCTCATTCTTTCCTTCTCTCGCCCGATTCTTTTGAAAGCTTCCGGTTGGCCATCTTCTTTGGGAGTCTTTGAGGTATGCCCTTCTCGGCATCCCCACTTCTCGCACCTTCTACTTTTCCTTTTCTTTCCTATTTGGGCGGAATACTTTGTTACGCCTTTTTAAAAATCGTTTGTTATCATTCTTTTTCCCTGTCTTGGTTCCCCGAGGCCTCTTCTGTCTGTGCCATGAGAGGTCGCTCGCGTTCTTTTTTACTTTTGTTTTCTTGTTTTCTTTTTTTCTGTCTTCTTTCTATCGAGCTGTCCCAGTCTTCCTTTTTTTTCTTTGTGCCTGAAGGGATCCGCTTTGTTGATGGTTCCCGAGGATCCTTGCTTCTTATACTTTGCCGTGGTCTTCTCTCTTTTTTTTTCTTTGGATGCTTCTCTTTTAAGGCTTCGGGATCCTCCGGGCCTTTCTTTTATTCCCTCATGGGTCTCCTGTATAATTCCTTTGGACTTAGCTTGAGTTTTTCCTTCCGGGCTTAACTCATTCTTTTTGGGCTTAACTTATTCTTCTTGGGCTTAACTTATTCTTCTTGGGCTTATTTTACTATGATCTTTTTCAGACCTCAACAAACTTCATGCATTACATCTCATGAGTATTATAACAAGATTATCATGCATTTAGTTGTGTGCAACTGATTGTGTGTTGGTAGGATTGGATTAGGCCGAGCCCATGATGCTTTTTATATTGCATGTCACATGTTCATGCATTCCTATGCATACGTTCTTTCTCTTCAATATATCTTGACATATTTGAATTGTTTTTGGAACTTTTCTGATTGTCTCTCTCTTTCCCTCTCTCTTCTGTTTGTGTTAGTCCGTGTCTATGGCACCCAAACGAAAGTCTACTCCGTCTCGGAACCCTCTTCGTTCCGGGGCATCCACTTCGTCTGATCCTACTCTTTCATCTGTTCGGTTCCGTGATGAGGATACCCGAAAGGCCTTCTCGGAGACCTTTTCTTGACCAGGCATTCATTCTGAATACCAAGTCATCCTATCGGACTTTGTCGACACCGACCTACCCACTGTCATTCACAATCGAGGTTGGGAGTCACCGTGTGACGTCCCGGTCACGTGTCTATCCGTCTTGATTCAGGAGTTCTACTCCAACATGCATGGATTCGATTATTCAAGACCTTATTTCAACTCTTGTGTTCGAGATACGCGCATTGTTGTCACACTGCAGATTGTTGCGAATATGCTTGGTGTCCCTAGGGTAGAGTTTCCCGATTACCTTGGTTGTGATCGTCTGAAGATAGTGTCTAAAGACGAGCTTATCTCTGCTTTTTGTGAGCGCCCTTCCGAGTGGGGTGACTGTCGGTTCACTTATTGTTTGGACTTTACAAAAGGCCCTCGGTTTTTGAACATGGTCATGACTTTTGTTCTCCACCCTCTCTCTCACTATAACTCTATCACAGAGCCTTGTGCTCGATTTTTGTTGTCCCTTCTTGAGCATCTTACTATAGATTTTCCTTCTCACTTTATTCTTTCTATCATAGATGTTCATAAGGATTCGGTGACTCGTGATAAGCTTATCTTTCCTTCGGCTATCACGAAGCTTTTACGCCACTTTTCTGTTCCCTTTCCAGCGTTTGACCACTTTACCTACATGTGTGACATAGACGCCGCTACCGTTAAACGGAGCGAGGCACGCTTTAGGTCGAGGCGATCTGGGTCAGCAGTTCCTCCCACCCGTTCGGCTCCATCCCGATCTGCTCCATCCACATCCGCTCCTTCCTCTTCTACGAGCGATGTGACTCTCGGGGACATTATGGCGGAGCTTGATTGCATGGATGCTAGCCTTGATACACTCTTTACTTGAGCTGATCGGTGAACATCCGTGTTGGCCGTATTGCACGATGACAGGCGGTCATGGGTGGTTTCGTTTACGAGACTTCTCCTCCACCTATTCCGGAGGCTTCTGAGGCCGAGGCCGAGGATGATGATGATGATGTTATTGCTTCTGAGGATGATGATTGACACTCTTACCTTTTGTCACTCGTGACAAAAAGGGGGAGTAGTTTTGGATATGAGAGTAGTCATACTTAGGGGGAGAGTTAGTATAGGACCATTTTGTTAGGGGGAGTGTTGATATTTGAGGGATGTAGTGAGGATTACTTGTATCTTTTTCTTTTCTCTATTTTAGATACATTTATTCTTGTACATGGGTCTTGTGACCATTATTGACATACATTGTACTTATTTTCTTTATATGTTGATGTATGTTTCTTTCACCTACTTTTACATGTGTTGTTTCTTTTCTCTCTTTATGCACATGCTTCTTATTACTTGCATGCAATCTATTGTTTCTGTTTCACACAAAGATGCCTTGATGAGTTTTGTTTAAAGTATTTCAGAAATACAGTCATCAAAGTCTACTTGCCATAAACTCTCTTCTTGCAAAGTTTTTCAAGAGTTTGTGTTAGGATAGATTTTATTATATTCAACAAGTGAATATGAGTTAAGTGATTTATGACTTCTCTCATATGTTCATTTGCTTGTTGTGGTTTTGTCACGAATTATCAAAGGGGGAGATTGTTAGGACATATATGTTTCACATGTTAGGGACATATGTCATTATTTTATGTAATTGGCTAATCTTTTGACAAAACGCACTTTACTTGCATTTGGGTAGATCTAGGATGTGTTTAATACTTCAAGAAATCTTGTTTCAAGATCAAGTGTTAAAGCCATGCAAGTTTGTCCAAGATTCAAGCCGAGAAAGTGCCTGTCATTAAAGCTTGACAACTAGCATCTATCGAGCTTTAAGAGCTGTTCCTTCCCAATGGCTTGACAAAGAATATATCTGTCGAGGTTTAAGAAAAACAGATTTTTCTGTTCTGTTTTCTTCAAATCCGTGATTATGTGTTTGGGCTTTTTTTTCTCACAACTCTAGACATATAAAATGATTATTTTAAGGGTCGTCAAAGGTGACACAAGTTGCACAAGTGTTGAGCAAAGTTTGTTCAAGCAAATTGTGATTGGAGACATAATTTGCCCTAGTTCATCTCTCTTGTGAAGAAGCTGCTGTGTTTGTGTACCATAGGGTTTTGTAACCAAGCATCTTCTTGATCTTCATCATCCGGATGAATCAAGAACTTTGCAGCCAACAATCTTCTCTAGTTGGTGATTGAAGTCGCGTCTTCGGATCCGCGCAATTGGTTAGTCACGTATTGGGAGCCGTGCATTACAAAGGAGAGATTGTTACTACAGAACAAGTCCAATTGGGTATTAGGGTAAGGGTTTAACTGTAAGTTGGTACGAGGTACTGAGATTTCTTTACTTGTAAATGCTTGTTGTGATAATAGTGGATTCTCGGGAGTGGTGACCTTAAAATCACCCGGTGGGGTTTTTGCCATGTAGGTTTTCCCCATTCCAAAATAAATCACCGTGTCAATTTATTTTCCATTGCACTTAGTATAATTGGTGATTTGTTTGTGCTACCACGCGCTTTGTATGTTAATTTGATTAATTAATAAACTTGGATATTAATGAATTAATTAATCACAAGGGGTTAATACGGTTTTGGCTTTATTAATGACAAGTGTAATTCAACTTTAATCAAATTAAGATTTTTATTCACTTAGAAATTATAGTTGAAGAAAATTTATATATATTTTTTTTCTTAAAATCTAAAAATCTAAGAAAATTTCTACAATTTGGTGCCGCCACTTAGTGTAACCACAGCGCCTAAACCCAACTTTTATTATATATAATATGATTTTATACATAAATATTTTATAAATAGTAATGTTTAATATTTTATAAACTTAGCCTATAGCTACGTTTTTTAAAGTGGCTATAAATCCTCCTTAATATATATATATATATATATATATATATATATATATATATATATATATATATATATATATATATATATATATATATTTTGGCTGGACCTATAGCCACATTTATGAACGCGACTATAGACTTAACCTATAGCCGTATTTTTAAAACGTAAAGAACATGCAATTTAATGGTTAGCTTTTTGAAATATGTAGTAATATTAATAATGTTAAATAAGGTTGTAACCTTAGGGTATAACCAACTTTGTAACTAAAATTTGTCCAATAATATATTGTCAATTTAGTTAAATCTGTCATAATGTCATTAAATTAAAATGATTAACGGATGAATTAAGTCTATCATGAAATGGGTCTAGTTCCTCATCTGCAATTAATAATATATATATATATATATATATATATATATATATATATTTATGTGTGTGTATAAAATAAATGAAAGAAGAAAGGAAAAGAAAGGTAACATGACATGTAGGTCCATGAGGCAACTTTATTATCTAATCAATGGGTTAGGTGGTTTTTCTAAAAAAATCAATGGGTTAGGTGAATAGATGTGAAAAAAAAAAAAAAAAAAAAAACCCTAGTAGTTTATTTATGGTTTTAGTCCATAATTAATCTTCAGGACACGTAATGATCGTAGAGTTGTATTGTTAATTGAAGTTTCAATATAAATTGATTTACATATATAATTACTTTTGTTAGTTATTAGCCTTACTAGCCTCGTGCTCAGAGGCTCTTCTATTTTTTTGGGTTAAAAGTTAACAATTTGCATCTATTATAATTTGAAAATATATATTTTACGAACAAATAAAATTGATAAATTTTAAAAATAAACAACTATAATTTCTTTTTTGGACGTTTGTTTAAAAGTGGTATAGTGATATATAGAGAAAAGTTTGGGTAGGAAAAATAAGATGAACGTAATGGGAAAGAAGACTGAATTTTAGAAGTTCTCTTAGTTTTTTATTTTTTAAAATTGGGGGCTATTTTACTTTTATTGGATGAAAAATGAATAAAAAATGCTAAATTTTAGGGAATAAAAAGAAAAACCTAAAGAAAAAAAAATTCTAAATTTTAGGAGTCTCCTTTTTAATTCAGAATGAAATTTGTTATTTGACATTTTTGAATATATTTCTAAGAGACCATTCGGTAATAAAAGTATTTTTGAACCATATAAAAATTCAGTTCAAAGGGTGAAATTTTCTACGAGGATTAGTGACTCGTAGTCTAGAAACGTGTATTTTAGGCTCAACCAAGTATGGATGCTACACTTCCAAATCCTTAATTGTTAAAATACACCTAATAAACACACCTTTTTTTTTTTTTTTTTTTTTTTTTGAGAAACCGGAAAGAACTTGTCATTAAACATGCAGAAAAATTTTGACAAAGATTACAAGCTCACATTACATTACGATGAATGTCCTCTAACCATACTTGTGGTTCATACAAATTCTTCGCTAGCTTAGCGAGTTTGTCCGCAACGTTGTTACCCTGGCGCTTGGTGTGAGTGAAGGTAGCCGACCTGAATGTTGATGCTAGGGAGCGGGATTCTTCAATAATGTGCCCAAATGCGGACATGCAAGGTTGCTCTGCGGTGAGGAGTTTAAAGATAACCTCTGAATCGCCTTCGAAAACCACATCCTGAAGCCCAAGTTCAATTGTAAATACGATGGATCTCCCGCAAGCCAACGCTTCCAAAGCTGCCACGCTTGGAGGTAAATGGATTCGCTTCGATAGCGTTGCAATGACCAAGCCCTCTGAATCACGTACAACCACACCCAAACCTGCTGCGGCGATGTCCGGAAAAGTAGCGCCATCAAAATACCTTGTAAACCGAGGGCAACGGTGGCAGCCAGTGAGTTGGATGGTGCACCGTTAGTTGGGTTCTCGGTTCTTCTTAGACTGAATGGAACTCTCTTAAGCGCTCCACAAAGATCTCTCAGTATATTTTCTCAATTGGCAGAGAACGTGAGCCCAACCTCCTTGCGTTTCGTTCATGCCAAATACTCCACCCGATAAAGGCAAATAGCTCACCCAAGTTTGGAATTTTCTTGGCGAGGATTCCTTGCAGCAAGTCATGGAAACTAGCAAAATTTTCGTTCAAGAATTCTCTGCACTTTTCCAGTTCCCACCAAACTTGTTTGATCATTTGGCAGCCCCATATTGGATGGACTCCATCTTCAATTCCACCTCCACATCGTTCACAGGTTGTGTCTTGAATGATATTCCTCTTCTGCAGGTTCTTTTTTGTTGGAAGGGAGTCATTGGCCGCGCGCCACAAGAAATGACGAATTTTGTTTGGCACATTCAGTGACCAAAGCTCCCGCCAGAAAGGCTTCTGAGCCGCCGAGTTTGAAGTGCCAGGAACCGTTGCCTCTGCTGCCTGTAATAGAAGTCGGTATGCTGATTTAGTGGTGTAATAACCATTCGTCGTTTCAGCCCATATCAACCTGTCCTCTTTGCCGTTGAAACTCAAAGGTAGGCTAAGGATTGCTTGAGCTTCATGTGGCAAAAATTCCTCACATATCCGATCCTCCATCCAGCATCTATTTTCCTCATCAATAAGAGCACCGACTCGAGTGTTGTTGGGGAAGTTTTTCTACGGTGACACCACACGGCTAAAGAACAAGTCAGGTAACCACTTGTCCCCACGGATCCTGACAGAATGTCCATCTCCAATTCTCCATTTTGACCCCATCCTCACCACCCCTCGTGCTTTTAGAATGCTTTGCCAATCATATGAGCCATTCTCCTTCACCCCCTCATCCAGAATTGAACAATTGGGAAAATATTTGGCTTTAAAGACCTTGTAGAAGAGAGAGTCTTTGTTATGGATCAATCTCCAAACTTGCTTGCCTAGCATAGCAATATTGAAGAGTTCAATATCCTTGAATCCCAACCCTCCGTGGCTCTTTGACTTGCACAATTTTTTCCATCCCACCCAATGAATTTTTCGTGCTTCCCCCTTATAGCCCCACCAAAATTTCCAAATTAGAGATTCAATATCCTTGCATAGACTTTTTGGGAGTTTGAAGCATCCCATGGTGAAAGTGGGCATAGCTTGAAGGACCGCTTTTATCAACACTTCTCTACCGCCTTGTGATAGTAATCTTTCTTTCCACCCTTGCATCTTATGTCAAATCCTCTCCCTAATGTAGCCAAAACTTTGTTTTTTTCCTTTCCCCACAAAAGAGGGTAAACCGAGATATTTTTCATAATTAGTAGTAGCTGCCACTCCTAGCAAAGTCTTGATTTCCTCTTGCACATGTGGATCCGTGTTGGGGCTAAAGAAGAGTTAAGTTTTTTCTCGGTTTATTTGTTGCCCTGATGCTTCTTCATACTGTTTCAAAATCTCCATGATAGAACTAGCCTCATGTGAATTTGCCCTACAAAAGAGCAAGCTATCATCGGCAAAGAACAAGTGTGAAACTTTTGGACCCGTACTACAAAGGGAGACGCCTTTGATTGAGCCTGAAATTTCAGCTTGTTGAATAAGTGAATGTAACCCTTCTGCACACAAGAGAAACAAATAAGGTGACAGTGGATCTCCTTGGCGGAGTCCCCTATTAGGAGTGAAATTACCATGGGGTTCACCATTAACCAACACAGAGAAGGAGACAGATCGAATGCGGGAACTAACAAGTGTGATCCACCTATTATCAAAGCCCAATTTTTCCATTACTTTTTCTAGGAATGCCCATTCCACTCTGTCATATGCTTTGCTCATATTGAGCTTAATGGCCATGAATCTGGTTTTCCCTTTTGTTTTTGTCTTGAGATGGTGAAGGGTTTCAAAGGCTACAAGGATGTTGTCCGATATAAGTCTATCTGACATGAATGCACTTTGGGATTCTGACACCAATTTGGGGAGGAGTTTCTTTAAGTGATTGGCTATAGTTTTAGAGACAATTTTATATAATACATTGCAAAGACTTATTGGCCTAAAATCAGTGGCTTTTTTTGGAGATTTTATTTTTGGAATGAGTGATATGTAAGTATGATTGAGACTAGCAGGCATATTACCCGAATTTAGTATTGCTAGAGAAGCATCAATGACATCATGACCAATAAAATTCTAGCAAGACTTGTAGAAAATGGGGGACATACCATCCGGGCCTGGGACGGTTAGGGGCTTCATTTGTTTCAAAGCAAATTCAACTTCGTCTCATGTAAATTCTCTTGTGAGGTCTGCATTCATGGCTAGAGTGACCTTTGTATCAATGCCTTGGAGAATCTGATCAAAGCTCGAGGGCATGGTGGAAGCAAAAATCTGTTTGAAGTAGTCTACCATTGCCTCACCAATTTGTTTTTCATCTGTCACCACCGATCCGTCATTCAAGTTCAATTTGGAAATAAAATTCCTCTTGTTCCTTTGTGTTGCTCGGCTATGGAAATAACTTGTGTTCATGTCACCACTCTTCAACTAATCAACCCTTGATCTCTAGTGCCACAGGCATTCTTCTTTCACCATGAGTTCATACACTTCACTTCTAAGAACACGAATCTGGTCATGATGATCCCCGACCATAGACATAGCCTTAGCTTGTGCTAGTTGCTTCTTTTTTTGGATTAGCAATCGACGGATATTGCCAAAAGAGGTTCTACTCCATGTTTGCAAACTTGATCTGCAGGCATCTACCTTTCGGATTAGTTTGTTAACTGGGTCCCCCATAGTTTTGTCACTCCACGCTTTTTTGATAACACCTTCACATCTTTCATCTTTTAGCCACACCGCCTCAAAACGAAAAGGCTTGGATTTCTTGTAAAATCTAACATTTTCATCGTCCGAGCATAACCATAATGGACAATGGTCAGATAATGTACTTGGAAGGTGATGAACACGAACTGTGGGGAACAACAGTGACCATGACGGTGTTGCCACCCCCCTATCCAAATGAATCCATGTTACTTCTCCATCAAATTGGTTATTGCACCAAGTGAATGGTAAACCAACGAACCCCAAATCACGGAATCCACAAAAATCCAAAGCATCTCTAAATGCTTTCATCCGGCTTTCTGGTCTATGAGCACCGCCCTTCTTTTCTTCTGCTTTGGTGATCTCGTTGAAATCCCCTACACATATCCATGGTAGATCCAGTTTTAGACAAAGGTGTTTAAGTAGTGCCCAAGAATGTTCCCGGTTGGTCGTTATTGGATTCCCATAGAAACCCGTGAACCGCTAGGTGTCATCCATTCCTGGGTTAACTACTGCATCAATGTAAGTTGGTGTTGAGTCCAGAACTTTAAGATCAATCCCCTCTTTCCGGTAAAGTGCCAATCCTCCTCCTGTGTTAATCCGAGACTCAATAAAAACATTCTCCAAGTGAAGCTTTGAACAAAGGTTTTTAAGATAGTGGTCTTTAGATCTTGTTTCCATCAGAAAGAGAATGGATGGAGCGTATTTTTCACCAAGTCGGTGAGTTCAAGAACTGCCCGTGATTGCCCCAAACCACGGCGGTTCAAGCGAGGCAATTCATTGTGCTTGGCGGGGCTGTTCAACAGCCTCCACCACTTCAAGATAATCATCCTTGGCATTGTGAATACTCCGATGACGTTTGCTAGGGAAATCTGAGGATAACTCCTTCTCCGTAAGTTCACGTTTTCTACCGGAGAGATGCTCATTATCCACACGTTGGCTGCCTGTTGCTACCCATTTTTTCCTTGTCCAGGTTGGTAGAACACGAAGCTTGGTAGTGGAGAGAGCAACCCTACTTGTGTCACGTGCTTCACTAGAATTTGATTGCACCGAGTCTGAATTAGTGGCACGTGCATTTACATTATTAGAATTTAATTCAGGCACATTCCCGTTTTCGAACTTAGCTAATGCCATGTCAATCTCCTTTAATTTAGCATTGAAATCCTGGAATTTAGTGTGACCAACGGACTAAGAGGTAATTGAGGCATTAAATGTGTTTGAATGAAATTCAAACTCTTTTGGATCAATATCAGAAACGGTGTGGGACTTAACTCCTTTCAGTTCTGATCCCATGATATTAGCCGCTCCAAATAAATGTGCCAAGCGAATCCTGTCATTATTAGCTTCCATATGTGTTTCGGTTTCACTAGGTAACTTAATTTCCTCAGTGATTGTCCCGTTAGGAATCCCTTTGTTAACCGTATCTGCCCTATTGATTTCCTCATCTTCATTTGGAATTAATGAGGAATTATGGGCTACATTAATAACCCCTTCATTGCAAGCCGTTACATTATTTGATAGCTCCGGTGATCTTCCTCTGTCGAAAATGAATTCGGCCTAAATCTCCGCCCTCCGATACACCTGAACTCCCTTTCTTCTTTGCGACATAGAACCCAGGAACTACAATTGAGCTTTTCCTTGCGGCGACAAACGGCGGAGCTCTCAAATGTGGTCCAAACTCACGTTGCTCGGTGTAAGTGTGCCCTCACTATCAATCCATAAGTCACAATCTCTGTCATCGTGTGTAAGTCGCTCGCACCAGTAGCATAGGTTTGGCGACCTCTCGTACTTGAAGGCGACCCACACCTGCTTCCCTCCTCCTCCAACAGATATCAACCTTCCACGGCACAGAGGCATAGAAAGATCAATTAGAGCTTGAATACGAATGAAGTGACCACCATTAAAAACCTTTGGTTCCGTCGGGGCAAAAACCTCTCCCAACATACTACCAATTTTTTTCGCCGCTTCAATTGTCATATATTTAATTGGGAGCCCGTGAGAACCCATAGCTTTGTCTTCTCAAACTTTATATCATGCATTGGGGACTCATTCTCATATCGACTCATTACCACCAAGTGTTTATCAAAACTCCATGGTTCTCCATCCAAAATCCTGTCAACATCGTCTTTTTTCTCAAAAGTGAAAAGAATCTTTTGATCTCCGAAACTCTGCATCTTAAAACCGTCTCTGGTTCTCCACAGTGGAGTAAAAGTCTTCGCAATTACATCCATGCTAATTGCTCGCTTTGTTAGAAACTTTGCAGGAATGGAGAATGTCTCACAACTGTCTCCGTCAAATAAACAAAGAACCCGGTCCCTCTTTATCCGAAAGAGTAAGCCTATTCCATGATTGAGCCAAGTCGTCCATCCTCACACCTACTAAGACTGTTTCCCAAAAACCCCGGAAAAAAAACCCAACAAGCCTAGAAATAACAGTGTTATTCCAGGAACCTATATCACCTTCGTTGAAGGGACACTCTAATTCTACTGTGTAAGGAAGTTAGATATGAATCCCACTTCTGAGCACAGAGAAACTAATCAGACATGTTAGCAATAAACACACCTTTGGTTTAACATAAAGGGGGCAAAATTATAGCATTCCACGTGGATCATGGGTACACGGTCTGATTAATTAAAGATGATCAGACCAACTATATCCCCAAAATTCTCGCACCATATTTCTTTTCTCTCACTCTCATTATAAATTTGCCACTTCTTGAGATTCTATACAAAGCCAAATTAGCCTTCCCTCACAATACTACCTTTTCAACCATATTGCAGATGGGGCTTTCCCAATGGAGTTCATCTCCACCGTCCTCTTCTTTTTTCATGCATGCTTTTATCATTCTCTGGTGGTGTGGCTTGATAGTCACCTCTGTTGTTGGCGGGAATAATGAGACGGACCGGTTGGCGTTGCTTGAGTTCAAAGCCAAGATCACTAATGATCCTCTCCAGGTTATGAGCTCTTGGAATGCTAGCATCCACTTTTGTCAATGGCGAGGGGTTACCTGTGGTCATCGACATCAGAGGGTCATTGTGTTGGACCTGCAATCTTCGAAACTGGTAGGCTCTATATCACCACATGTTGGTAATTTAAGTTTTTTGAAGACTCTAATACTCGCACACAACAGCTTTCATAATGAAATTCCTTCAGAAATTGACCGTTTACGCAGATTGCAAATCCTAAGTTTGGACAATAACACACTTATCGGCAAAATTCCAAGAAATTTATCCCATTGCACCAACCAAAAATTCATTTTTTTCGATCGCAACCTTTTGGATGGGAAATCCCTACAACTCTTGGCGCTTTGTCAAAACTCCAACAAGTTTTTTTTCAAACAAATAATTTGACAGGAAGTATCCCACCTTTTTTCGGTAACTTATCCTCTCTAGAAATATTTGCTGCATATTCTAATAACTTGGGTGGGAGTATCCCTCATTCTTTTGGCCAATTGACGAAACTTACATTTTTTTTTGTCGGTGTAAATAGGTTGTCTGGAACAATTCCTCCCTCAATCTTCAATTTGTCTTCGTTAAAAGCTTTTGGTGTAGGATGCAACCAAATCCAAGGGCATCTTTCGTTGGATATAGGTATCACCCTACCAAATATCGAATGTTTAAGCTTTGTCAAAAACCAATTTACCTATCCCTATTTCAATATCTAATGCCTCAAATCTAATGTCACTTCAATTTTCCGATAATAAACTAAGAGGAGGAGTTCCTTCTTTGGAGAAGTTATATAGAGTTTCAATGTTTACCATATTTGAAAATGAGCTTGGAAATGGAGGGGCAAATGACTTGAGTTTTCTCTGTTCTTTGACAAATTCTACATATCTAACCGATTTAGAGATAGCTGTCAATAACTTTGGGGGAGAGTTGCCCAAGTGCATTGCCAATTTCTCAACTACTCTCAACTATCTGATTTTAAGTGGAAATAAAATATCTGGAAACATTCCTACTGGAATAGGAAATTTGACCAATTTGGAGTTACTAGATATGGGGTTTAATAAATTATTAGGTCATATTCCTTTTGAAATTGGAAAGCTTCATAAGTTACAATATTTGGATTTATCTGCAAACAATTTCCTTGGGAACATTCCATCATCTCTTGGAAATTTAACTCTTTTGATAAAGTTGTTTTTAAACAATAATAATCTTCAAGGAAGCATCCCTTTGAGTCTTGGAATGTGTCAAAATATGATTGCTTTGAATCTTGCTAATAACAATCTCAGTGATACCTTATCATATCAAGTCTTTAGTCTCTTATTCTCACTAATTTTTCTAGACTTGTCAGCCAACAAATTTACTGGTATCCTTCCCATAGAAGTAGGAAATTTCATAAATCTACAAGAGTTGAAAATTACTAAAAACATGATGTTTGGTGAAATTCCTATGAGTATTGGTAGTTGTGTAAAACTTGAAATTCTTGCAATGAGAAGCAATTTCTTTCAAGGGGTCATTCCTTCATCTTTGGAATCATTAAGGGGTCTTCAAGTTTTAGATCTTTTTAAAAACAATTTCTCTGGAAATATTCCAAAATTTTTGGAGAGCTTTATCTACTTGCAATTATTGAATTTGTCTTATAACGATTTTGACGGTGAGATACCAACAAATGGAGTTTTCAAGAACACAAGTGCAACTATGATTAAGGGGAACGGCAAGCTTTGTGGAGGCATGCCTAAGTTTCATCTTCCTGTATGTAAATACAATAAATACAAGAAGAGGAAGTTGACTCCTTCCTTGAAGTTAATAATCTCTATATTATCCGGCCTTCTTGAAGTAACTTTGGTAATGTTATTTTTACTTCTTTGCACTTTAAAAAGAAAAAGAAGAGAAAGTATTTTAAGTAATTCAGGAAATTTACTTTTGAATGTATCTTACCATAGTCTCCTAAGAGCTACAGATGCATTCTCCACCACTAATTTAATTGGTGTGGGTAGCTTTGGATCTGTGTATAGAGGAATTCTTGATCAAGATGGTCGTAAAGTTGCTGCTAAGGTACTCAACCTTTTGCACCATGGAGCTTCCAAAAGTTTTATCACTCAATGTGAGGCTTTGCGAAATATCGGACATCGGAATCTAGTGAAGGTACTCACAAAGATGTTCGGTGTTGACTATCAAGGTCATGATTTCAAAGCATTGGTATACGAGTTCATGACTAACGGCAACCTAGATGGGTGGTTGCATCCAGTTTCAAGAAGAAATGAGGTTCCTAAGGAAAAAATGAATTTGAATCTTCTTCAACGATTGAATATTGCTATTGATGTTGCACATGCATTGGAATATCTTCATCATCATTGCCATACACCAATTGTTCATTGTGACCTCAAGCCTAGCAATGTTCTTCTTGATGACGAAATGATTGGACATGTTGGTGACTTTGGCTTGGCAAGGTTCCTTAGGGAGGCTACCCAAGAGTGTTTCACTAATCAATCGAGCTCTATTGGATTAAGAGGAACAATTGGTTATGCTCCTCCAGGTGAATATCTTTTCCATTTTTGAACATTAAATTCTTTTCTTTTCATAATATATCTTAATGTACTTCCAAGCATGAAATGAACTCAATGAAGCCTTTTAGAAGATGGAGCATGTCCTAAAAGAAATTTCCACTTGTCATTATTTTTTCTTTTTATATGCCACTAAAGAGCTCTTTCAAACTTGTATTACTATTTTTTTTTTATTATGAAACTAGATCAATCATTTTGTAAATGTTATGTGCAATTGCAGAATATGGTATGGGAAACGAGGTGTCAATTTATGGTGATATCTACAGTTATGGCATATTATTATTGGAGATGTTCATAGGAAAAAGGCCCATTGATAACATTTTCAAAGACAACTTGAACCTTCATGATTTCAAGCACAGAGCTTTGCCTGAACAAGTGAGTAACATTGTGGATCCCATTATTCTTTGGGAAAGTGAAGATATGGAAACAAGGACAAATGATACTCACATTCAAAATCAAATAGGATGTCCCAAAATTCTGGAGTGCTTGATTTTGATATTCAAAATAGGAGTTTCTTGTTCTATGGAATCTCCAAGAGAAAGGATGAACATTAGTGATGTTGTAGCTCAATTGCACTTGATTAGAAAAAAGCTCCTCAGAACAAGAATACGCCGAAAAAGACTTCAACTTACAGGTAAATTGTTCATGACACAAAGATTTCTTGTTGCTTTAACACCCACTCCAAACCTTTATGAGGGAGGGGGATCATATATCCTACACAATGCCATGTGCTTGTCACATACTTTCTTTTATTCTAGCGAAATTGATAATATTGATGCCATGAGAAATTTGATTACAAGATGGTACTATTCATCCAGTTTGTTTTCTATGATTTAGAATAAGCTTGTTTTTTGTCCCCCACCCCCCTACAAATGTTTGTTGAAAAACACAAATATCAAAATGAAGTTTAAGCTATTTTTGATTTGGTGATACCTACTGGTGTGGTTGAGATTATTGGCACCTGTTTACACTGTACTTTTTATAGTCCGCCTTTGATGACTTTGACATAGACATAGGCTGAAATTACTCTTAGTGTTTGGTAAAACTAAATTACTTGGAATGATTTAGTTGTTTATAATCTTAACTATCTCACAGGTACCTGGATAACCATTTCTATAGAACATTTAATTAGTTTGGGATTCAACAACTTAACCTTCTTGCATTATTATGAGTTCTCTTAGTAGCAAGACTAAAACTAAAATAGTTTTTCAATTCCTTACTCTTGAAGGGAAAATTTCATTCACCGTATAGCATCAATCTATTTTGAAAACCAAAGCATGTTCTTCCTATACATAGAAATGATTTCCCTTAATTCAATGATTTAGAAAGATAATTTTCTTCCTTGAATGTAGGTACAGAAGGCCAATGATCCTATTGGAAGTTGCCATAATGACTTGATGAGGTTTTGATTTTGTATAATGTTGGAGCAAATTAATCGGGCTTGTAGCATATCCTTATGTTTCTTTTAGCAATCGCGTATTAGTTTCTCTTGTATTTGTCATAGTTTTCTTGTTTAACTATCACTGTATTTGTAATGTACTATTGATTACTTGGTTATGGCCTAGGTCTCATGTAGAAAATGAATTCCAATATGCTTAACAAAGTTGTGACACGAAGTGACAGAGACACAGATGAAGATGAGGAAAAGAGAAGAAAAAAAATTAAAAACCATAAGTTTAGGATATTTCTTTTAAACAAGATTATCTAATATGTTTCAATTTTTTTTTTTTTAAGATTTGAAAATTGGAAAGACTCTGAATAAGGGCAAACAGAATGAAAAATAAATAAAATGAAACTATGGGGAAAAAAAATTTAAAACATGTTAAATTTAGAGAGTGCAATTTATAATTTAGTACTTACTTGAATTTGTTAAAAAAAAAAAAAAAGCTTTGAACCTTTTTTGTCTTGTTTCTCTTGTTGCACTTTCTTTCAAAATATATAGTGATGGCCTCATGGGTATATGGTATAGCTGAAAGTTCTAGACAAGATGGGACTTTCTCTCTCAATCACCCCCTTTTTTTTGTTGGCGTCTTAAATTGTAGTTCTATGAATAATTTAGTTGTGAAGTTATTTTCTAAGGTGAATGTAGGGCTTGATGCCTTGTATCCTTGGTGACATTTGAGAAAAACAGATTGTGATCTAGAGAGGGAAGGACTACAAGCCTCTCTTAGAAGATGGATACTTCAATGACTTCATACTTCCCGATTGTGAATTTGATGATCCTTTGGGTAGTGGTGCAAACTGCAAAGGATGTTGAAGATCAAACATTTAAGGAAAGTCCACCAGCCCTGTCTATTGAAGAAGACCAAATCGTTAACGAAAATGCACCAACCCAATCAACAAAGTTACACCTGTGTCATCAGCAAAATCAAATACAAGAGGAAGGTAATGAATATGATCATGAATATAGATTGTATAAGTGTTGGGATTCTGTTTCTTAAAGTTGTATATATAAATTAACAAAGCTCTATAACAGATTTTTGCACTGCAAAAAAGAAAATTATAGAGACTGTGGATGTAAGCTTTCATGGCCGAACCACGTTAAAATTGTTTTCTTTCTTTTCTTTGCTTTCATTAATACAAAGCAATGTTACATCTTGGAGCCATGGATAGCACCAGCAGCTAGTCAACAAGGCTTCTAGCACTAAACCATATGTTTGTCACCCACAATTCGATGATTACGTACATGAAAAAGTGATACGTTCTTGCAAGATCATACCATTAAAGTTATTAAGAAGCACCCAATAGTTGCTTATAGATATTGGAATGAGAGCCTCTTTATGCTTAGCGAGATTTTTTTTTTTTTTTTTTTTTTTTGCTTTCCAGATAATATCTTTTGAAGTTTACTTGAAATAAATAGAGAGAGTCCATTTCATAATTAATTAAAATTTATTTTATGAATTTAACAATATACACATTATAACGTTATGTTAAAATTTGAATAATGCGACACTAAATGTATATTTAAATTTCTAATATTTAATCTTAATGAAGAAATTGATCAATTTCCAATTCAAGAAAAAAATCCAATGAATGGTCAACATTGAAAAGAATGTCCCCTAGTCACGATTTTTAAAGAACACTTCGGTCTAGGCTTTTTATTTATTTATTATTTTTTATAATTATTATATATTTATATCCAAAGCAAACTTTCATTAAGAAAAAAGAGAAAATACATCAAGGAAGTAGCATTCTCAACAAAGAGAGGTACATCCTCAAGCTAGTATATCAAATTATTTAAGGATTTGGCATGTTGTGCTAGCAAATGAGACAGAACATTGCCTTTTCTTTTAACATGGGATGTTTCAAAGATCCTAAAGCCTGGTATTCTACGTTGAATTCCAGAAATCACACCGGAGATTGAGGAGGGAGGGAAAGATTCCCTTCGGACTGCTTTGACGACATTCCAGGAGTCACTCTCTAAAATTACTTCCGCCATTCCCAGGTCTAATGCAAACAGGATGCCAGATTCCATTGCTAGGGCTTTTGCTTCTATGGCCCCAAGGGGAAAATGGATCTTTTTGCTTTGTGCCGCTACAACGTGTCCCCGTGAGTCTCTGATTATCACCCCTACTCCAGCTTCCCCAACATTTTTGAAGACGACTTCTTCCACATTCATCATGAGTTTACTCCTTGGGGGTGCTGACCACTTAGCCTCCTTAGTGCTAGCTTCATTCTGAGCTGGGAGTGTAAGGTTGAATTTATTCAACCATCTAATTGGCTTTATTCCGTGCCAAATTTGCTTGTAATTCAGCATTTAGTAACCCTGTATTTAGGTGGGTTTGTTGTAAGGGTAGTGAGTGAGATAGAGTGAAGTTTGCTCAAGAGTGTGCAAGAAAACAGAGACTCGCGGGTGGACTCACGGCTGCAAGCCGCCGAAGCAAGACACGTGCCAAGCATGCTGGAAGATGAACAGTCATGCTAGCTGGAGCACTACAGACAAAACAGGACAATCGGCCATACGGTTAACTCGCATGATGGATCTCACGACTTGGTCAAGTCGCGAGGTCAAGCCGCGAGCCACCCCTGTTTTGTAAAACCCGACGTTTCACATTCCTTTCCCACTCCAGTATAAATACCCCTTTAACCCACAATTGAAAGAGAGCTTCCGGAGAGAATTTTAAGAGAGAAACCCTAAAGAAAAACCAGATTGCTTCACCCACAATCTATACCTTAGAGTCTCTTCAAATTCTCCTACTCTCTTCCTTTCCATTGTCAAATCCTTGAGAGACATTATACCAAACCTGGTTCTCACCATTATCATCTCTGTGAGACAGTTGTTTTGGATTTAAGGGAAGCGTTAGGAAGGAACCAATCTTCATTGGTTGATGCTATGGTATAGTAGCGGAATCCGGAAAGCTAGAAAAGAAAAAGGTTCGGCGCAACCTCGTTGGAGCAAGAAGCTTGGAGGGCTTAGGTGCACTGGGTAGATTAGGCTTGGAGGGTCTATTGCTGTCCTTGTATCCCAACTTTATTTTCTAGTGGATTGATTACCGCTTGGAGGGCGGCGGAGAGGTTTTTCGCCGAGGACTTCGGTTTCCTCTTCGATAACACATCGCGTGTTGTCTTTGTGTTTGCATCTTCCTTCCTCTCTATCTTTGCCTTTATATTTATCTACTGTGGATTTTATTTTGTTATGGCTTAGATAGTTTATAACCAATTTCATATTATAGCATATGTTAAGTTTCCGCACACTAGTTGTTTGACATATTGCTTGTATTGGTTAAGTTGTAATTTGGGGGTCTAAACGTTCAAAAGTGTTTTTATACACGTTTTTGAACTTTCAATTGGTATCAGAGCGGGTACACTGCTGTTGGTTTCATTACCATTGTGTGATCCTTGACTCCCTTTTGAGATGGATAGGTCTCAATCCCTAAATGCACCTCCATATTTTGATGGTAGTAATTATGCTTTTGGAAGGTTCGTATGAGAGCTTTTCTCTGTTCTATTGATGAATCCGTTTGGGATGTTTGTTGAGATTGGTTGGACCAAACCCGAGGCAGCCAAATCCACATGGGATAAGGCAGACTTGCTGCATCTAATGCTAACAATAAAGCACTCAATGCTATTTTCTCGTGGTGTGTCTCCGGATGAATTTCACAGATTTCTCACATTACCATTGCCAAAGAAGCATGGGAGATTCTGGAAACAACTTATGAAGGCACGAAGAAAGTGAAAGACACCAAGTTACAAATGCTCGACCACTCGGTTTGAGGAGCTCAAAATGAGTGAGGATGAGTCTTTTGACTCTTTCTATGGAAAACTAAATGAGGTGGTTGTCGATAAATTCAACTTGGGGGAGAAAACGGAGGACTCAAAGATTGTAAGGAAGATTCTTCGATCATTGCCGGAAAGTTTTCGTGCTAAAGTGACAGCAATTGAAGAGAGCAAGAACCTTGATGACATCAAAGTACAGGAGCTGGTTGGTTCTCTGCAGACTTATGAGATGTCATTTGCCCAATCAACGGAAGAGTAAATCTCTTGCTCTAAAGACCATTAATGAGAAGGTGGAAGATCAAGACTCATCGGGAGAAGATGTGGTTGACAAAGATGTAGCCTACCTTGTCAAAAATTTCAGAAAGTTTTTGAAATTAAAAAATAATGGCAAATTTGATGATAAAAGAAAATTCCAAAGTTCTGGAAGGGAGAAGAGGGATTTCAAAAAGAAAGATGGAAAAGAATCCCAACCCACACAAGGTGTCACTTGTTTTGAATGTAACGGGCATGGACACTTTAAGAAGGAATGTCCGAATTATTTGAAATCGAAAGGCAAGGTGTATGCCATGACCTTGAGTGACTTAGATTCGTCTGACTCGGAATCTGAAGAGAGCTGTGATGGAGAAGGGAACTATTCAGCTTTTATGACTATTGCTCATGTTGAGTCTTCGGATGAGTTGAATCTGCTTGTACGAGACCTTGGAGAACATAGTGATGATGAATCACTAGGAATTGTTGAAGAATCAGAAGCTCAAGAAGAAGAAAGCACAGCAAATCTTCAAGAGAATTATAACTCACTCTTGGAGAAGTCGGGTGAGTACACAAGGGTGGCCAAGGCTGCCGTGAGAAAAATGAAGAAGGCTGAGGAGGACTACAAAAGTCTCCTAATTCGATATAGGGAGGCCAAATGTGAGATAGAAACACTGAATGGTGAGTTGTCCGAAGCTTATACAAAAGTGAGATTTCTTGAGAATGAGGTTGTGCAAGCGAATGTTAAAATAGAGAGGGTCACCACCAAGAAGCTAGACGATGTTATATCATCTCAAAAGAGCTTTTCAGACAAATCCGGATTGGGATATACCGGGAGGAAGTAGTTCATCTGGAAATGTCACTAAAGAAGTGAAGTTTGTAAAGGCCAAAGATCCAGTTTAGCTGACCTTACTAGTGAGAAGCTCGAGGTGGAGGAGAAAAAGAATGTGGTGAACCAACGGATCTTTGAATCCCGTAATCGGTCCAGTGGGCAGTGTCTGAATCTCGTGCCAAGTCACGTCCACGACCACAAAGAGGTCCTAGAGGAACTTATGTGTGCCATTATTATGGACTTCAAGGGCATACTCGACCAAATTGCCAAAAGCCGAGAGCAAAGAACAAAGGCAACTCCTCAAAGGTCGGGAGGACCCGAAATGATAGGAGAATTTGGGCGGGTGATCAATCTAGAGATCAAAATGGAGATCCCGGAATGATGAACGTGATGAAGATGATTGGTGCATTCACCAACTGCTTGGAAAGCTTCTCACGAAGGTTTGAAAGCCCTAACTCCCGTACCCAATCCTCTAAGGAAATCACCCCAAACGCAAGTGACGTGTAGGTGAAAAAGGGTACTCATGCATAAGCATTACAACATGTCCATGCATTAATACTTCCTATGCTTTGCGACTATGTTTGTTTGGTTTGTTTGCTGTTTTTGATGTTGGTTGTTTGCTTGTCTTCTTGTGAATATTTTTAATTTTGCTTTATCAATCTTTTTGTTTCTTGTGTCAAAAATCCAAAAATCACATAAAAATTAGAAAATCAAAAAGCTTGATTGACTTTGTTGAGTTTTGTTTCAAAATTTGTTTTGCCTTGTACCTTTGTGCTAATGGCTTTGTGCATTTTCGAACATTGCTTGTTTTCATGCACTCATATCATCATGGGAAAAAATCTTGAAATCTATGTGATTGTTGTAAATAGATCTTCAATCTTGTCATGAATGATTAGTGAATGGTTATGTTGATCTTGAGACATGCATAGACTTGTGTCTATATATCTTCCCACTTTTTATTTTTGTTTTGCTAAAAAGAGCTCACCAAATGTAAATCTCCAAATGAAAAGAGATATTGAGCTGCAAAAGCAAAAGCACATCGCACATTCTAGTATTTGACTAGGAAAAAGGGTAAGCGACCTTATATTAAAGTGAATGTTCATTCAAAAAGGCCAAAGGCCTGTTCTTCAAAGAGAAATGTTATATATCTCTCTCACAATGAGAGATGATTGCCTCAAAAGATCAAAAAGATCAAATGTTATGATTGAAAGTGGAGTCAAATGATAAGCTCCAAGTTATGGTATCAAGTTGTGTGGGAGGTCATATATACATATTTCTATAATTGAGATGGGTCACATGATCTAGTGCTAATTGTGTATGCCTTGGTTGAATTGATCATTGAAGCTTCACATTAGACGAAGGACTATCTCATTGTTGATATCCACACACAACACACAAGTTTATGTTCAATAAATGCCATATTCATTTGTGTGATTGTACTTGATGAAATGTGTTTTCACATGCTCAATTTTTGTTAATTCAAGCACAAAAAGATTTTTGAGTGTTTTAGGTGTTTTTGGAAAGTATTTTAATTGAAAAATCTGAAAATTTCAAAAATACAGTTTTGCCCTGTTTTGGCGGCTCGATCGCGGAATGTCAAGTCGCGAGCATCGATCGCATCTTCGCTGGTCATTTTTGGCGACTTGTTCGCGAGTGGAAGGTCCATCACGAGGTTCACTCGGAGAGATTTTCGCGACTCACTCGCGACTCACTCCCGGTAGACCTTCCAAATCGCGAAAAACATTAGAAAAATTTTTCAAAATTCTGTTCTTGAGTGTTTTGGCGGCTTGAGTCAAGGCGATCGTGTGTGGCGACTTAATCAAGTCGCGAAAATCGTGTGTTTTTGCAGAAACAGGAGCAGTTTTTAAACTTTTTTCAGTTTTCCCTCGAACTTTTGTGATTGTTCATCTTCTCTCTAAACTATCTCCCTCCCAAACACTCCGTGCTCCCATTTCCAATCTCCATTGTTGCATTCTTGTAGCTCAAAATCGTCAAGTTACAGGTATGGGTTTTCGTTTTACACTCTTTTCTACTTGATTTTGTGCTTTTCCCTTTGATTTTTCGCATATGATTGTGATTTTGAAATGGGTTTATGTTTTGGTTTCTGCTCCTTGTTCATGCTTAGCTTGTGGATGCTGTTGCTATAGTTTGTGTTGATGATAGTCATATCCTTATTGCTCTTCATCTTGTGCTTAGCTAAGTGTCTCTTTTATTTTAATCAGTACTTTGAGCTGTTGAGTTGTTTCTATTTGTTCATTTTGAGGTTGTGAGTTTTACTGTGCTAAATTTGCATGTTTTATTGTGTTAATCTGTTGGGAGCTTCAGTTAGGCTCAAAATACTGTTTGTGTGTCATATCATTTTTCCATTATCTGTCTCAATGTCATTTATCTGCCTTTAGGATAGTTTCTCCATGTTGTTCATGTGTTTCCTATTCTAGGCTTGGTTTATCCATGTGATTGAACTAAGTAGCTTATTGTTTAAGTTTTCAAAGTTCATTTGTATGGTTGATATCTCTTTGTTAATTACTTGGTATTGACTAGTTCTGCACATATATTGTTCTATCTTTGTTGTGGCCTTTTCGATTGTTCACGAGATGGCTCCCTCACCTCGAGAAGAAGAAATCTACTGCAAAGAAGGTGACAAAAGATTAAAGATGGATTCTAAAACTCTGTTTAAGTCGGTTCACCACTTTGAGAGATACAAGGATAACTTATTGAATGCAGAATCATTCAAGAAAGATTTGTAGATTTGGAAGACTTAAGACAAACTTTTATTCCCACTGTTTTTGAAGGAAGAGGATGGGAAAAGCTTCCGAGTGGTTTCATTTGTTGTGTGTGAACCCTTAATTAGGGAATTTTACTCAAATGTTTGTGATAAAGGAAAATGAATTAAGTTCTTTGGGTGAGAGGTAAAGAATTTGTCTTGGATGCTCATGTCATAGATGATGCATTAGGGCTTGAAGGATTAGATGATGAAGAATTTATCAATTACAAGGATAGGAGTGTTTCTATTGAAACAGTTCAACAAAGGATAGGTGGGCGAGAGAAGGGAAATGTTTGAATACCACCGCCTTTCCAAAGGACATGAGGTGCCTTACAATAATCATGATGTTTAACCTCTATCCCATTAAGAAATTGACTACAATCAATTGTGCTAGAGCAGTTTTTCTGATGGATCTCAAAGAAAAGAATTTCATAGACATAAGTTCTCACATTTATGACACCATTGTGGATGAGACTAGAACAACCTCTAGGCCTAAATTGATATTTCCCGGTTTGCTAATGAGGATTTTTAGAAGGAAGGGTGTTCCAATCCCTCAAGACATCAGTCCCATGTCCACACCCTCTCGCAATTAACAAGCTTACCCGCAAAAGGATAAGTGTAAGGCTTCCGGAGAGAAGAAGATGAAGGTGATGAAGGAGAGGCTGTCCCAATGGAGACTCAAGCAGGCGGCAAAGGGGCATGCATCAACCTCAACACCTAGGAGGAGTGGCAAAGACACAGAGCTTCAACTTCTGCAGATACACCTCCGGATGCTTTCCAAATCATTCGGAAAGGCTTGATGGGATCAGGGCAGTCAAACCGAGCACTCGACAGATGAGAGCCATGCAAGACCAGTTGATGTCTTGGTCGCTAAACTTGACACTTCACAACTCAAAGATGACCAAAGACCCTTTGGCCATTCCGGTCAAAAAGGGGGAGAAATTATGTCATTGATGATGAAAAGCGAGAAAAGCAAATCTTAAGGGGGAGTAATGTGTTGAGGGGGAGTTGTCATAGTTATCAAATTCAGAAACTTTGTTTATATATGCTTATGTTTTTGGGTATTTTGTGTATAGTTGTTTCTAATTCATAACTTATACTCTTGGTTTAAACTTTAATATATGTTGATGATGTTTTTCAGGATGTTTTTGGTTTGTACCCATGTGCTTCTGTAAGCTTTTAGGGTTAATGTTTTATGCATAGTTTGTAGGCTTTATGGTTTGTACCTTGCTTAGTGCAGCCTTTATGCTATGTTGAAATCAGTACTTTAATCTAAATGTTCTGCATTTTGGTTTATGTCTTGTCACTCTTGTGCCCTTGTAGGATTGTTCCTAGATGCATATGCCTTGTGTGTTATGCATTGGTTGAGTGTTGAGCATACAAGTGTCTTGCCTTGTGCTTGTTAACTTGTATGTCATTGTGTTCATTCCAAGTGTGGATGAGCACTATGATCACTACCTTGTGGTGTTCACTTGGTTGATCAAGCCATGGTTTGTTTATTAACTCCATCTTTGCTTGATCACATATTGCCTGTTTCATATGCATTTATAATTTTCTGCTTACAATGATCATGGTGTATTGTTGTGTTTCGGGAGTATTATGTTCATATGATTCAAGTGCTTCACAGCTTCTAGAGTTAGGTGTGAGTGAATTTTGTTCAACTGTTCCCAACTCACATGTTAAGTCTAGAGTCTGTTTTAGGGTTTTGTCACGGAATAGCCAAAGGGGGAGATTGTAAGGTTGAATTTATTCAACCATCTAATTGGCTTTATTCCGTGCAAATTTGCTTGTAATTCAAAGATTTAGTAACCCCGTATTTAGGTGGGTTTGTTGTAAGGGTAGTAAGTGAGATAGAGTGAAGTTTGCTCAAGAGTGTGCAAGAAAACAGAGACTCGCGGCTGAACTCGCGGGTGGACTCGCGGCGCAAGCCGCCGTGAAGCGAAGACACACGTGCCAAGCATGCTTTGGAAGATGAACAGTCATGCTAGCTGGAGCACTACAGACAAAACAGGACAATCGCCCATACGGTTAACTTCGCGATCGGATCTCGCGACTTGGTCAAGCCGCGAGGTCAAGCCGCGAGCCACCCCTGTTTTGTAAAACCCGACGTTTCACATTCCTCTCCAACTCCAGTATAAATACCCCTTTAACCCACGATTGAAAGAGAGCTTCCAGAGAGAATTTTAAGAGAGAAACCCTAAAGAAAAACCAGATTGCTTCACCCACAATCTATACCTTAGAGTCTCTTTAAATTCTCCTACTCTCTTCCTCTCCATTGTCAAATCCTTGAGAGGCATTATACCAAACCTGGTTCTCACCATTATCATCTCTGTGAGACAGTTGTTTTGGATTTAAGGAAGCGATTAAGAAGGAACCAATCTTCATTGGTTGATGCTATGGTATAGTAGCGGAATCCGAAAGCTAGAAAAGAAAAAGGTTCGGCGCAACCTCGTTGGAGCAAGAAGATTGGAGGGCTTAGGTGCACTTTGGGTAGATTAGGCTTGGAGGGTCTATTGTTTGTCCTTGTATCCCAACTTTATTTTCTAGTGGATTGATTACCGCTTGGAGGGCGGCGGAGAGGTTTTTCACCGAGGACTTCGGTTTCCTCTTCGATAACACATCGCGTGTTGTCTTTGTGTTTGCATCTTCCTTCCTCTCTATCTTTGCCTTTATATTTATCTGCTGTAGATTTTATTTTGTTATGGCTTAGATAGTTTATAACCAATTTCATATTATAGTATATGTTAAGTTTCCGCACACTAGTTGTTTGACATATTGCTTGTATTGGTTAAGTTGTAATTTGGGGGTCTAAACGTTCAAAAGTGTTTTTATACACGTTTTTGAACTTTCAGGGAGGTTTTCTGCAAAGAACTCGTTCGCAAGGTATAGGGCTCTCCTGACAATCTCTCTGCCTGATTTTACAGGTTCCCCATTTCTAACTTCATTCCTATTTAGCCAGATCCCCCAGCAGATGGTATTGAAGAGTTCTAGGTTCATAGGAGAGCTGGTTTCATTTTCTATGAACTTCCATAGTATGTCAATGAAGTCATCACAGCCATTTCCCAAGCCTTCGAGATTTAAACTTGCCCCATTCCATATTTCCTTTGCCCTATTGCAATCTCAAAGTAGATGACCAGTTGTTTCTGTAGCTAGGCCGTAGGCCTCACAGACCAGGTTAGATATAATGTATCTGTGGTAGAGGGTGGCCTTGGTGGGGAGGATTATTTTACATATTCTCCAGGCAAAGCATTTGATTTTACTGGGGACATTCATGCTCCAAATTCTTTTCCAAAGTGGCTTTAAGCCTTGATTAGAGCCACCATTATCCAATCCAATCCACATTACTTGGGCTATCATAGTTGCATCTAAGGGAAATGTGGTTACACTAGAACAAGTGAGAAGGATTTCAGTCCGCCCTTGGCACACAATGTTTGGTGCTCTCCAAAGCCTCAAAGGTAGAAAAAATTGTAAAACGTAAGAAGACTCAATAGGACAAAACTACAACAAAAACAACAGTATTCCAGTGGCTTTTCAGAAGAATACTAGGAAGTTTGTGTGGATTTACTTAATTTCGTTAGCTTTATTTATTTATTATAATTTAATTTATTAAAACTTCACATTACGTAGGCACAATAGTACTTTTTTCAACTTTTTAGCCAATATTTTAATCCAAACCCACGACTAAAATGCTCTACAAGAGAACATTGTTCAATACCAAATTATTTATATGGGAGGTTGAAAACATCAAACACTTTTATCTTATCATTCATCTCGATAATGTACCACCATATTTACCCACCATTTCTATTAATGCAACTTACGACATTTTGGGCCCAAATTACTCTGCAGCCTAGTTGTAATCAGCTTTGGACCTAATTTCAGAGAAAGTATCTTATAAGACACTCTCTCCAGCTCAGCATAACAATCTGGTGGGACTAACCAATGAATCACTTAAATGTGTAAAAAAATCCAACTCAACATTACCTCTCAAAATTTCAATCGCCCGCCAAATATTCCGAATTTTCCTCTTTCTTTCTAACCTGTTCCTATTTTCATTTATCTCTCTCCGATTTCTCCGTTTTCTCTCCACTCACCATGTCGTTGTCTCCAATGATTCTGACGATCTGTTTTACCAAATTTTCTCATCTGTCTTGTTCTTCGCCACGAGCGCCAGAGCTACCTTTGCTTTTTAGTTGTTGACCGTACGACCATCACCAGTTTTTGCCCTCAAATCTACCTCTATTCTCACCGTAAACTATAAAAGGTACCCATCTTCCATTTATTTTTCTTCTAGCTTCATTTGTGATTCAAATTGATTTCTTGTGGAACGTCTTGAGATTTCAATAATAAGTATAAATAATAAATTTCAGCTGAGTGTGCGTGTGTTAATGGCTAGGAATCGACGGGTTGCTGGCGGCAATTCTTGGGTTGGTGCGTGCCGACAGGAAATGTTTGTTTGATATTGCAAGTTTGGGTTTTGTATTTTATTTTTGGGTGTGATTTATAGGCAATTTTTTTAACGAGCCTGATTGATTGGATTTAGTTAGATTGTTATTTTCTGAATTAGATTTATTTAGTTTTTTATGAACCGGGTAGTTTCATATGTAAAGATTGTGTTATTGTTTTTATTTTTTCCTGAGTTTGCTGATTGAGATGGAGCTCTAGAATTTTTACTGGTTCTTTTTGTTAGTGACCCGTGGTTTAAAATGTTTGTTGATGGGTTATTAACAAATTTTAGACGAAAACAAAAGGAGGCATATTTTTTCTTTTTAAATTTTGTTAAATTAATTTGATGCTTGGAATGAGTCATACTTGGATACTTGGAGGAGGCATACTTGGATACTTGGATACTAAGAGGAAGCAAATACTAATAAGAGGGTCGGAGATTATAATGTTAATGTTTGAGTCAAAAGATGGTGGCGTCGTTGATGACGGCTTGTTCTGCAATTGACGAATCCATGTCTAGGCATGGAGGGCACGCTGTTAGTTCCTATGGTGGCTTCATAATTATCCAACTCTCAACCTCACAAACCCAACGACAACAAAAATCTAAAAAAACCAGTTCAAATACTAGAGCTCCCATTGTGATTGCAATGTGCTACAACCGTCCTAGATAATTGTTGCAAATTGGGCCAAAATTGGGAATTAACCATGATTCCCCAACTATATAGTTAGTAGGCACTGTTTTGAAATTATATATTTTATTAACATCTTAAGTTTCTAAAACTCGTTTTAAGGTTTATAAATCGAGTCTTAAAGACTCAATTTCCATGATTTGATCAGGTTTGATTTGACACTTTTCCATGTGGCATCCACCTAGAAATTAAGTCTTAGAGACTTGATTTATATCTCGACAATTAAATACTCGATTTATGTGCTCACTTGCATCCACGTGGACTCCAGCTAGATATTGAGCCTTAGAGACTCGGTTTTCAAAAAGAAAAATTGAGTCTTAAAGACTCAATTGGCAAGCTTTGGTCCACAAACGTCCACGTGGTTAGGGTAGTTGCTCTTAGTCCTCATAATGTGGGTCCGGGGTCTTGTCTCTCCATTTCCCACACCAAAAAACCCAAGCTCTCTCTCTTCCTCTCTCACTCTCTCTCTTTACAAAACTTCCCTCATTACAAAACTTCAAATCAAACTCACCCCCATTTACACATCCTCATGTCAAGTAAGGTTTTTGTAGCACTCTCTCTCTAGTTGTTAGTTACATATATGTAATGTTAGGTTTTTTTATGGGTACGTATCATGATATATATATATTTTTTTTTGTTAGGATTTTTATGGGTATGTATCATGAACTTTTTTTTTTTTTTTTTGGTTTGATATTTTTCTTTATATTTTTGATAGAATGATTTGAAGGTTTGTAATGGGATAAGTTGTGTGTTTAGTTTTTTTGTTTTTTTTTTTTTTTTTTTTGAGTATGATTAATGATTTTTTTTTTTTTTTTTTAGAAACAAATGATAATGATTGAGTATATATGCAAATGTGGGGTTTGTATATGCATATGACGTAACAAGTTAGTGTATATATTTGCTAGGCTTTTTTTTATATATTTATAAAAAGTAAAAAATATTTAAGATATATTTGTATTGTTAGGCTTTTATCATGACTATTGTTGTTGTTGTTTGGTTTAATATTTTTGTTTATCTTTTTGTTAGGATGATTTGAAATTTTGTAGTGGGGTGAGTTTTGTCTTTAGTTTTTTTATTTGTTTGAGTATGAAATGATAATGATTGAGTGTGTTTGTATGTGATATGGGGTGAGTATATTCAAATATGGGGGTGTGGTTAATGTAAGAAGTTGTAATTTTTGTACTTTGAGTAGATAAAAAGGTTTTGTAATTGATGTTAAATGAAAGAGACAAAATATGTCACTAACATATTACACTTGACTCTAACAGATTCATAATCTCTGAAAAATATTGATATAAATGTATACTACAGTTGGACCCCTTGTCAATCCTGAAGAGATTGATGGATTCCCATTTTAAGGGTCGGGTATCGAATGCTATTACATGATGATATGTTGTAAGTTGAAGATGTTGAATGATTTGAAGATGAAAATAATGGAAGAATTGAGTTTGAAACCTGTTTGTTATGACATAAATATTATTTATCGTTACCCACAAGAAGTCCTTCATGAACGAATAAATTACGGATATATGGCAATCAAAGAAGAAAAACATGTTGTAAGCGACTAAATTTCTCAGGTCGGGAATTTTCCCTCTCTACACATGTAAAGATCATATTTAATTGGATTCATAAAATGCCCCAAGTAAATGCTGCTAAGTTGTATGTAAGTTCGGAGTCGTTAGCGTGGTCGATGCGAAGGAGGTGCAACAAACAACTACATTTTTACAATTTATAGCCCTAGATGATGGATGCACAACAATGGGAGGTTATACACTCCCATCTCAAGATTATGCTGCCAATACTAGGGATGGCAATTTATACCCAACCCGCGGGTACTCGGCCTGGCCCGACCCTATTGGGTCCAATTTTACCCTGCGATAAAGAATAGGGTCGGGTTTTGACAAAAACCCAGCCCTAACCTGACTGACCTGACTCGGTTAGCATAAATATAAAAATACAAAAAACCTATATATATATATATATATATATCACAACCCTAACCTAAAACTCATTTCTCTCATGTTTCTCTCTACTTAGCCACCAGCCTCACCTCGGTGACCTCACCTTATCTCACTCTCACTTGCATCTCATTCGGTCCTCACCGACTCTCACTCTCACTCATATCTCATCCTCACCCTCACTCTCATTCACTCATCGACCTACCCTCACTGTCATGGAGAAGCATGGAGATGGTACACAACTATAGTAAAAGCAAGTCATCACCAAAAAGTTTGTTTCTTTGGGCTTGTTTCCCTTTTTAGTTGGGGTTGAATTCCATTTGTCTGTTTTCTTTACAGCATGGGTGTGGCTGTGTATGCATTTGAAAGGGTTGGAATGGTTTTGCCATTGGAGTCAAAGGCAAAAGACAAAGACAAGTTTGGGAAAGTTTTCGGGTGTGTATGACTTTCATTTCTCTATTGTACGATGGATTTGGAGCTCTAGGTTACTTTGCTTTTGGTGATGAAATCAAAGCCATTATCACAACCAATTTTGGTGAAGGATTGGTCCATGAGTGATAAATGGAGTTTTGTTTCTTCCATTTTTTGTGTTTATTTATTATTTATGTTTTGTCTAAGAATCTCATTTCAGCAAGATTGATAACAATGTTGATTGTGTTTGGGTTTTTTTTTTTTTTTTTTAAATATATTTTTTAATAAGATTGAGTTGGATTGGGCCCTGAATTAGGCCCAGTAGTGGCTGGACTGGATAGGGCCTGCGAGGCCCATGGAGACTCGATGGGCCTGGTATGGGTCTAAAAAAAAGACCCGTTTATTAAACGGCCGGGTTCGGAATAGAAAAGACCTGCGGGTTGGGTCCAAGTATTAAAAAACCCAACACGTTGCCATTCCTAGCCAATACTGGTTAAACACTCCAACCTTAAGAGACACATTTAGGGGAGGAAGACGAAGATCATATTGTGAATAACGATAAAAATCTTGATGATATGAATGAGTACGAAGAGAGGATTGAGCGAGGCGACTTTGACAGGATGTGGATGACCATGGACTTGCTTCTAATTTTGAAGAGGAAAATATGGAGTGCCATGATGAAGGTGATGCAGACGATGATATTAGCGTCCAACATGTTACAAATACAAGCATTGCCTACACACCTCCTCTTGAGTCATCTATGCAAATACTTGGGAAAATTTGGTTGGTCCTTCATGTCTTCAGATACCATTTGTTTCTAGTTGGGAAGTACCTGTTCTTTCTTAAATTTGGATTGAATGTGCAAATGTGTGTTTTGCTTTGGGTGATATGTTTGTTGTATTGTAGTTCTTCCCATAAGTGAACTTGTGGGGATTTTTTTCTGCTTGAATTGTTATTAAATCATACTTTTACAGGTTTAGCCCAATCCTATTCTATGGTATTCAGATATATGGTATCAATGACTATATGTCCTTTGTTTTCTTGTTACCAGGGTAAAATTTTAGCTTTGGCTGACCAAAAGTTCAATGTATGATGCTAGAATAAGGTTTTGAAGCCTTCCATATTGGATTGAAGTCACATACCATGAAGTCAACAAGGCTGATTTTAAATTTTAGTGAAATATTGTAACCAGATGTCTTTATTTAAAGTTTTAGTGAAAACATAACTAGATGTCAAAAAGTTCAATATGCCAGGTTCATAATTTGTAAGTAAGTTGTAACAGTGTAAGGAAAAGACTTTCCAAAACATTCGTTGTCTTGTATTCTCTAATTTAAACAATTGAGTTTTTTCATTCATTTGTACAAAAACTCTTACTAGGATTTACTATATAAACTGAGAGAATGCAATAAAATGTATTCATTCTTTTCTGCCATTGGTAAAATTTTATTATAATAGTGTTCTTTTTTTAAACCTACATGCATATATAGAAACCAACACATTATGGTAGCATCAATAGTCAAAATATTACTAAGCTGTAAGCTGTCCAAAATGCAAGATATTTCAAATTCTTGTATTTGTTATTTAAAGGATTGAATCTTGATCAATGTTCGAAAGAACATGTGTAATCCATGCCTAAGGAAATAATTTGGATAATTTGAAAGTTCAAAAACGTGTATAAACACCTTTGAACGTTTAGACCCCAAAATTACAAATTACCAATTCAAGCTTTATATCAAACAATTAATGTGCGGAACATGAACAAAAGCTTAATACAGAATTGATAAACAATCTAAGCCAATTAAAATCACATTCACAGCAGAAAATAAAAGGCAAAGATAAAGGGAAGAGAGATGCAAACACAAGGACAACACATGATGTGTTATCGAAGAGGAAACCGCCCTCGGCGTAAAACCTCTCCGCCGCCCTCCAAGCGGTCAATAATCCACTAGAAAATGTAGTTGGGATACATGAACAGCAATAGACCCTCCAAGTCTAATCTACTCGATGTACCTAAGCCCTCCAAGCTTCTTGCTCCAACGAGGTTGCGCCGAACCTTTTTCTTCTCTAGCTTACCGGATTCCGCTACTAGACCGTAGCATCCGCCATCCTTGGCATCTTCCAATGCTTCCCAAAGCTCCAAAAACACTCAACACTCTAAATTGGTGTGGGTAGTGTTTGGATAGAAATCTCCTCTCAATAGGTATGACAATGAGAGAGGGAATGAGAAGAGACTACAAAGGTTTCTCTCTAAGAATGAGTAGCTCTCTCTAATTGGGTGGGTGTTTTGAAGAAACCTCTCTTAGGGTTTTTCTTTCTGAATAGCCACACATATCTTGTGGGAATGAGGGGTATTTATACTGGTGTGAGAATGGAATACGAAGAGTCGCTTTTTCCAAAAAAAGGGGCTGGCCGGCGACTTGACCTCGCGACTTGACCGAGTCGCGAGTTCAAGTCGCGAGCTAACTTAATGGCCAGTCCTGGATTTTTGTCGTGTAGTGCTCCGGTGGCGTGACTGCTCAGCTCCCCCGCATGCTCTACACGTGAGCAACTTTTGGCAGCTTGCAAGCCGCGAGCCACCCGCGAGTCCTAGCCGCGAGTCTCTCGCTTCACTGCACTTTGTCTTGAGCATTTCTTCACACTCTCTCACACACTACCCTTACATGATTCCCACCTAAATACAAGGTTTCTAAGTCTTTGTATTATAAAGCGAATTTGTCATGGAATAAAGCCAACACATGGTTGATTAAATTCAACCTTACAATCTCCCCTTGGCTATTCCATGACAAAACACCCTAAAACAGACTCTAGACTTAAACGTGAATTTGGGAACAATGGCAAAACTCACTCACACCTAAATCTAGAAGCAGTGCAGCTCTTGAATCATATGAACATGAATCTCCTGAAACACAACAATACACCATGATTATTGTATGCAGAAAAGCATGAAATGCATATGAAGCAAGCTATATGTGATCAAGCAAAAATGGAGTTAAGAAACAAACCATGGCTAGATCAACAAAGCAATCACTACAAGGTAGTGACCATAATGCTCATTCACACTTGGAATGAACATTTGAATAAACAAGTAAACAAGCTTAATGCAAGTCACTTGCATGTTCTACACTCAACCAATGCACAACACACTAAGTATATGCATCTAGGAACAATCCTACAAGGGCACAAGAGTGACAATACTTAAAAGAAAATGCAATACATTTATATAGAAGTACTGATTTAAACAAAGCATAAAAGGCTGCATAAAGCATGGTACAAACCATAAAGCCTACAAATATGCATAAAAACATAACCCTAAAAGCTTACAAAAGCACATGGGTACAAACACATTATATTGAATAAAAACTTAAACAATATAAACTAAAAGTGCTTAAAATTTCTCCCCTTCAAAGTGATGAGAAGTCATGTGATGCACTTGGAACATATATATACTTGTACCCTGAAACACTTGCACAAAACACATTAGACCCTCAAGGTAAAGCAAGTAATAAATGACAAGTATAACAAGTATAGAAATGACTACAATGATCACATAGCAAAGCAAATGATCATCTGAACATGCATTCAATGAAGCATAATAACATAGGGATATATGCTTGTCCAAAGCACAAACATGATGCAATGAGAACACCAAAGCATAACACAAAGCACTATAAAGCCAACAAGAAAACAAACAGAACAAGGTTTTCTAGTTAACACAATGTCTTCTCCCCCTTGGTATATGCATCTCCCCTATGGAATATCTCTCCCCCTACAAATGTGTATGACAAGTAGAATTTCTCCCCCTAAGGATGTGCACAAGAGTCATATAGAAATGACAAAATACTCCGAAACATTCTCTAGAGTATACTCTCCCCCTTTTTGTCGGGAATAGACAAAGGGTCAAGAAGAAACGAGGGCAAGATATGAAGGTATGAACAATGCTAATGATGCATGAGGGGTGCAAGATGAATGAGAAAATGAAGCTCAAACCTAAGACAAAGTAACATGCTACAAAGCATAAGGTAAGCATGACATGCTAGGATGAAGAAATAAGGTGAAGACCAATGCATGACAAGGGTAGCAAAGGTGTGTGCAAGAGGTGGCTAAGTGCAATGCATGACCAATGCATGAAAAATGCACATGTGGGGCAAAGTGTGCAAAATACACAACTAATGAACCAAACATGTTCCTAATGAGGAAACATGAGAAACCCCAAAGTTTGGTACTCATCGGAGTCCAAACAAGCGAGAAAAAGTCTAAGAGGCATTTTATCAAACACCTAGCATGCACACTATGAACAATAATGTGAAACAATGCATGAACATCATGAAATCCACCCTTAATACATGTTCTTTCTGCCACAAGGGGCCAACATCCAATGCATATCAACAAAAGAAACCAATCCCATAAAGAAATTTGACAAAAATTAAGTTTTCCCAACCCCAATGATAAAAGTCCCAACCAAGAGCACAAAACTCACCAAAACATAATCCAAGGATCAAAAATCAATGAAAAGAGTTTATAATTACCTTAGAGATGTTAATGGATTGAAAAACCATTCAAATTGGTTGGGTTTTGATGTAAAAATATTGAAAGAGGGGTTTTAGAGAGGATGGGAGAGGTTTAAAACAAGTTTCCCACGAAAAAGCTCTTTAAAAAGTTGATTAAGGCGATCACGGCGGCGAGTCGCGAGCCAAGTCGCGAGTGAGCCGCGAAACCTCTCTGAATGAACTCGCGGCTTAAACTCGCGGCTTGCAAGCCGCCAAACCGAGTAGCCAAAACTGGCAGCTCGCTGGCAGCTCACGCAAGTAGCCAAAATGAGTGGCCAAAAAAAGCGACACTTGTTTTTCAAACCAGAACATGTTTAAACAATGAAAAACAAAGTAAGCACTAAACATAAACACAAAAAGTGATAAAAATCACTTCCAAAAACATATAAAATGATCAAAAATATTTTTGGATTAATCCATATAAGATTGAGCACACGCACATCATATTTAGACAAGTACAATCTAACAAATGAATAAGACATTCATTGAACATTAGGCAAGTGTGTTGTGTGTATATCAAATGTGGAATAGTCCTTAGTCTAGAGTGAAGTTTCAATGATCAATTCAATCAAGTCATACACAACTAGTACTAAGTCAAGTGGTCTATCTCAATTATAGAAATGAACATATATGACCTCCCACAAGAAAATGATTACATAAGATTGAAGCTTTTCATTTGGCTTCTTACAATTCATATCATTTGATCATTTTGAATCAATACAACTCATTTTGAGCAATACATCTCATTTTTGAGATTGATGCCTGAAATTTTTGATATTTCAAATTGATGAACAAGCCTTTGGCTTTTTGGGCATCATACATTTTCATATAAGTCGCTTTCCCTTTTTCCTAGTCGAATACTAGTATGTGCGACGGCTTTTGCAGCTCATCATCTCTTTTCATTTTGAGATTTACATTTATTGAGCTCTTTAAGCAATAAAAATAAAAGAGTGGGAAGAGATATAAGCACAAGTCTACGCATGTATCAAAACCAACATGACTATTGACTAATCATTCATGACAAGCTTGAAGATCGATTTACAACAATCACACAAAGATGTCAAGATTTTTCCCACAAAGATATAGGTGCAAAAATAACAAGCTAAGCTCGAAAATGCACAAAGCCATTTGTACAAAGATACAAGGCCAAACTCACATGTGATATGTGCTCAAACAAATACGATCAAACTTTTTGAATTTTTCACTTTTTATGTGGTTTTGGATTTTTACTCACACAAAATAGAAACATAAAAGTAAGATCAAACACGAAACAATGAATACAAATAAATGCAAGATGCACAAAATGCATGAAGACATGACATTTAATGCATGAAGACATGACATTTAATGCATGAAGGGTCCTACAAAGATCGAAAGAATTAGATCAAAGACCAAAAGAGCAAAAGCTCAACCATAGGAACCTTTCCTCATCCAAACGGAACGATTGTTTGGAATGAGTGTCTCAAGAGAAGCGAGACGAGGGTTGGAAGAATGAGAATCGGAGATGCACATAGTCAAGGAGTTAAGAGCATTAAACATTTTCTTTAACAACATGCTATTTTCACTCAAATCCAGTTTACTTTTTTTTAGCACAACTTCCAAAAAACTCAAGTTTCTCTTTTCTTTTGATTCTCTTAAGAACTTGAAACTTAGAGCAATGAGGTCTTAGATGACCAAAGGCACCACAATGGTGACAAACAATGTATTTAGGTCCACTAGGCTTTTTGGGAATGGATCTAGCAACATGGTTTTGTTCCCTCTTCAACTTATGACATTGAGGTCTTATATGACCAATCACACCACAATGGTGGCAAGTTGGAACAAGCTTAGATCCATCCAAAGCCTTAGGTTGAGACCTAAACGAAGGTTTTGACTTAACAACCTTTCTCTCCACCTTTTGATTTCTTTTATGTGGAGGAATGTACGCCGATTTGTCCTTTAAGGTAGAACACACACTAGGCACAAAATCGGGTACCACAACATGATTGCAACAAATATTATCATCCATTTTATCAATGGGTTCAGCAATCAAACACTTGGCATGCATCTTAAGAGATTCATTTTCACATTTAAGATCATCAACAAGTTTGTTAGACAAAACAAGTTTAGCATCCAAGTCCATATTCAAACATTCAAACTCTTGACTTTTCAAGAGAAATTTCAGCAAGTTTTTTATATTTCTCAACCAATTTGTTGGATTCATTGAGCTTAGCAATCAAATCATCCTTTTCACAAAATAACTTGCTCAAATTCTTTTGAAACTTCTTAGCATTTTTCTTCAAGAGTTTGTCAACAACACCTATGGATTCAAATAACATGTCATCACACTTATGAGGATTAACACTCATAGAGGCATTTTCACAAACATGTGGCATGTTACATTCATCACCAACCAAATCATGCAAAGAGGCATACAAAGCACAATCCATGGCAAATAAACACAAGGGGTCAAGGATCACACTTAGGTATTTAAACCACAACAAGTGTACCCGCTCTGATACCAATTGAAAGTTCAAAAACATGTATAAACACCTTTGAACGTTTAAACCCTCAAATTACAAATTACCAATTCAAGCTTTATATCAAACAATTAATGTGCGGAACATGAACAAAAGCTTAATACAGAATTGATAAACAATCTAAGCCAATTAAAATCACATTCACAGCAGAAAATAAAAGGCAAAGATAAAGGGAAGAGAGATGCAAACACAAGGACAACACATGATGTGTTATCGAAGAGGAAACCGAAGCCCTCGGCGTAAAACCTCTCCGCCGCCCTCCAAGCGGTCAATAATCCACTAGAAAATGTAGTTGGGATACATGAACAGCAATAGACCCTCCAAGTCTAATCTACCCGATGTACCTAAGCCCTCCAAGCTTCTTGCTCCAACGAGGTTGCGCCGAACCTTTTTCTTCTCTAGCTTACCGGATTCCGCTACTAGACCGTAGCATCCGCCATCCTTGGCATCTTCCAATGCTTCCCAAAGCTCCAAAAACACTCAACACTCTAAATTGGTGTGGGTAGTGTTTGGATAGAAATCTCCTCTCAATAGGTATGACAATGAGAGAGGGAATGAGAAGAGACTACAAAGGTTTCTCTCTAAGAATGAGTAGCTCTCTCTAATTGGGTGGGTGTTTTGAAGAAACCTCTCTTAGGGTTTTTCTTTCTGAATAGCCACACATATCTTGTGGGAATGAGGGGTATTTATACTTGGTGTGAGAATGGAATACGAAGAGTCGGTTTTTCCAAAAAACAGGGTGATCGGCGACTTGACCTCGCGACTTGACCGAGTCGCGAGTTCAAGTCGCGAGCTAACTTAATGGCCAGTCTGGATTTTTGTCGTGTAGTGCTCCAAGTGGCGTGACTGTTCAGCTCCCCTGCATGCTCTGCGCGTGAGCAACTTTTGGTGGCTTGCAAGCCGCGAGCCACCCGCGAGTCCTAGCTGCGAGTCTCTGCTTCACCGCACCTTGTCTTGAACATTTCTTCACACTCTCTCACACACTACCCTTACATGATTCCCACCTAAATACAAGGTTTCTAAGTGCTTTGTATTACAAGCAAATTTGTCATGGAATAAAGCCAACACATGGTTGATTAAATTCAACCTTACATAATTTATTTGATAACACCTTCCTTCATCGTCTTTATACACAGGTGACAACAACGTTTACATTCAAAATCAAGACTAACTCAATACTAAGCTAATATAAAGGACTTAAACAGGACTAAGTTGTCTAAAATACTACTTCCTAAGACTTGGTCAGGACTCAGGACAATAAGAATTTCCAATATTGCAATGTATATACAACTCAAACACAACAACATCAACATAAATGCATTGCATCTCCACCTATGTTTTAGATTTGCTTCACATGCAACAGCTCAAGAAATACTTGTATCACTATCTTCCTTTGACGTGGTGAGAGTCCTACATGAAAAATAAGTGATTTCATTGTGGGATTAAAATACTTTCCTAAATCATATTCTTATAAAGCTAAGCATAGGATAAACACGAAACATCTTAACTGGAAAAATTGATGCTTTAACATCTCCTAAGAAAGGGGGAATGGAAGCAAAGAGTTAAACTCAACAAGTAAAACTAAGAAAAAAAAAATGATTGAAATAATGGAATTAAATTTGGCCATAACCAACCACACTTAACTAGGCTTCAAGCCATTATCAAAATATTATAATTTCCACAATAATTCAATTAGTAACAGTATATTTACAAAATTTCCTAAAAAATATATTGATTAATCCATCTAAAGATGACACTGCAATGGATAGAGCTTTGGTGGGTCTTTTGGGCCTTTTAATGATGGGTTGAGGAAGGGAGAACGTGTATCTAGCTAAAGATAGGGAGAAGAGACAAAATATCCTTTTGTAACCGCAGATGATATACTTTGCCATATTTGTAATGTTAATGAAGAAAAAAGATATATCCAGTATTTTTGAAAACAATGTTGATAAATTTGATAGCAAATTCACTAATTGAATTATAAAGAAAGAAACAAATAAAAACGAAGATCTAAATTTGTTACTAGGTCTGAGTTTGTTGAGCAGGAGAGGGAGAGAGACGAAGAGCATGAAGTTTTTTTGGGGTCACCCTTTTGAAACGGAGGTTGGTAGCTGAAAGAGCTGAAACTCGCGATGTTGAAGCGGTTGCCTGGTGAAGGTTGAGACACAGGCAGGCAGAATATGAAAGAGAGAGAGATGGAAAGTTTCTGAAATTTGATTTCAAAATGAAAGAGAAGAAGAGGCTGGCTATTGAAATATTCATGGGTAAAATGGTATTTTGAAAATATGAGATGTGTCCCATTTTAATTGGTTGGTCTTACCAAATGTGGGGCTGATGTGGAGAGAGTGTCTCATAAGATACTTTCTCCTAATTTCATACATGCCCTTGGTACTTGGAGTTGGAGCCCTATTGACATCTTGGACTCGGAAAATGCCGGGGTCTAGTTGTATTGGGCCATGTAAATATTGTGTCCGGCATTCTCTCTAGCTATGATCCCCAAGCTTGAATTTAGATGCGTCTCTTTGGACTGAACCAAAGGCAGCACATCTAGAAGTTCACAAAGCGAATGAAACGAGCTTGTCGAACACAATTCTTGAAGGAGAAATGTTGAATTTTATCAAACTTATTCTATGCTCACATATGAGTATATATCTTATAGCTTCTGTAATGGAAGACATTATTAGCTTCGATACTTGAATGTTGCCCAACTTATTCCTTGCTCACAATTTTCTCCCCTCACTGGTTTATAGCTTTTATTAGTGGAAGATGCAATTATTTTCTACCCCAAAACGACGGTGTTGTTTTTATATTATTATGTATTTATAAGACTAATACGTATTTCATGATAAACTAATAATAAATTCTTTCAAAGACAATGAATACCCTTGTGGAATATTTCATGTGCTTAGGCAGATTGATTAACACTAACCCATAATCCCAAGCTGAATGATTACTCCTTAATTTTGTAGTGGATTAGGAACATATGCACTACATTGCTCTTGAAAGTTCTCAGAAATTTGTTCTTTCTCTACCTTCTTATAAATATGTGCTTTTCCCTGATTATCCCAGCAGCAACATCAAACCCAGAATGTTTTCACAAAAAGACACCCAATTGTACCTCTTAGCAAAAAACAAAAAAGAGTTTGTACCAAGTTACGTGACTGTTGATGGGGCTTTACCACTTGAGTTTAGCTCCACCATTCTCATCTTTTTATATGCATGCTTTTACCCTTCTCTTGTGGTGTGGCTTGTTAGTTACCTTTGTGGTTGGTGGGAATAATAAGACAGACAGGTTAGCATTGCTTGAGTTCAAAGCGAAGATCACTGATGATCCTCTCCAGGTTATGAGCTCTTGGAATGACAGCATCCACTTTTGCCAATGGCAAGGGGTCACCTATGCTTGTCGACATCAGAGGGTCACTATGTTGAACCTGCGATCTTCAAAACTGGTAGGCCCCATATCACTACATGTTGGAAATTTAAGTTTTTTGAAAAATCTCACACTCTTGAACAACAACTTTCATAATGAAATTCCTTCAGAAATTGACTGTTTACGCAGATTGCAAATCCTAAGTTTGTACAATAACGCACTTAGCGGAAAAATTCCAATAAGTTTATCCCATTGCACCAACCTCAAACACATTAATTTCGGTCGCAACCTTTTGGATAGGGAAATCCCTACAACTCTTGGCACTTTGTCAAAACTCCAATTAGTTTCTTTCGAAAATAATAATTTGACAGGAAGTATCCCACCCTTTTGGCAACTTATCCTCTCTAGAAAAGTTTGGTACAAATTATAATAACTTGGGTGGGAGTATCCCTACTTCTTTTGGCCAATTGACGAAACTTACATTTTTTGGTGTCAGTGTAAATAGGTTGTCTAGAAGAATTCCTGCATCAATCTTCAATTTGTCTTCGTTACAAACGTTTGATGTGGCATCCAACCAAATCCAAGGGCATCTTCCAACGGACATAGGTATCACCCTACCAAATATCGAATTCTTAAGCATTTCCCTCAACCAATTTATTGGACCTATCCCTATTTCAATATCTAATGCCTCAAATATGAAAGTACTTCAATTTACCAAAAATAAACTAAGAGGAAGTGTTCCTTCTTTGGAGAAGTTACATAAGGTTTCATTTTTTGTCTTGGCTCTTAACGAGCTTGGAAATGAAGGAGCAAATGACTTCAGCTCTCTCTGTTCTTTGACAAATGCCACATATCTGACCACATTGGAGATAAATTTCAATAATTTTGGAGGAGAGTTGCCCAAGTGCATTTTCAATTTCACAACAACTCTCATCAAATTTATTATAAATAATAATAAAATATCTAGAAACATTCCTACTAGAATAGGAAATTTGACCAATTTGGAGGCACTAGATATGAGAAATAAAAAATTATCAGGTCATATTCCTTTTGAAATTGGAAAGTTTCATAAGTTACATTTTTTTTTTTTTTGAGAAACTATAAGTTACAATTTTTGGATTTATCTGCAAACAATATCTTTGGGAACATTCCATCTTCTCTTGGAAATCTAACTATTTTGATAACTTTGTATTTGCACGATAATAATCTTCAAGGAAGCATACCCTTAAGTCTAGGCAAGTGTGAAAATGTGATTGCATTGAGTCTTGCTAAAAACAATCTCAATGGTACCATATCATATCAAGTAATTGGTTTCTCATTCTCACTAATTTTTCTAGACTTGTTAGCCAACAAATTTACTAGCGTCCTTCCTATAGATTTCAAAGATTTAAAAAATTTAGAAGACTTGGATATTTCTGAAAACATATTGTTTGGAAAAGTTCCAACAAGTCTTGGTAGCTGTGTAAAACTAGAATATCTAGCCATGAGAAGCAACTTCTTTCAAGGGGTCATTCCTTCATCTTTGGAATCATTAAGGGACCTTCAACTCTTAGATCTCTCTAAAAAAAATTTCTCTGGCAATATTCCAAAATTTTTGGAGAGCTTTATCTTCTTGGAGTTATTGAATTTGTCTTATAACAATTTCGAAGGGGAGGTACCAACAAATGGAGTTTTCTAGAACGTAAGTGCAACCATGATTAAGGGAAACAGATAAGTTATGTAGACAAAGATGCCAAAGTTTGATCTTCCTATATGTAAATACAATAAACCCAAGAAGATGAAGTTGACGCTTTCCTTGAAGCTAATAATCTCTATACTTTCTAGCCTTCTTGGAGTAACCTTGGTAATGTTATTTTTAGTTCTCCGCACTTTAAAAAGAAAAAGGAGAGAAAGTATTTTAAATAATTCAGGAAATTTAATATTGAATGTATCTTACCAAAGTCTCCTAAAAGCTAAAAGTGCATTCTCTACCACTAATTTAATTGGTGTGGGTAGCTTTGGAGCAGTGTATAGAGGAATTCTTGATAATGATAGATGTAAAGTAGCTGTCAAGGTGTTCAACCTTTCGCACCATGGAGCAACCAAAAGTTTCATGGCTGAATGTGAGGCTTTGTGAAATATTAGACATCGGAATCTGGAAAAGGTACTCACAACATGTTCAAGTGTTGACTATCAAGGTCAAGATTTCAAAGCATTGGTATATGAATTCATGACTAATGGCAACCTAGATGAGTGGTTGCATCCAATTTCAAGAACAAATGAGGTTCTTGAAAAACAAAAGAATTTGAATCTTCTTCAAAGATTGAATATTGCTATTGGTTGTTTTTTAAGCTATGGGTGATGAATAGATTTTTTCAATTCCTTACTCTTGAAGGGAAAACCTCATTCACCGCATAGCATCAATCTATTTTGAAAACCAAAGCATCATCATTGTCATACATAGAAATGATTCCCCGTAATATTTAGAGAGATATTTGTCTTCCTTGAATGCGATCTGAGGTCCAATGACCCTATTGGAAGGTGCCATCATGACTTAATGAGGTTTTGATTTTTATGAACTTGTAGCATATATCCTTATGTTTCTTTTAGTAATCGCATGTTAGTTTCTCTTGTATTTGTCTTTTTTTTTTTTTTTTTTTTTTTTAATCATGTCCATGAAATACTTTTTGGCTGTAACTTTACTTTAAAAAATAATAAAGATTCTGTGGAGGTACTCTTTTATGGCCAAAACACATTAAAATTGTTGTCTTCCTTCTTTTGTTTGAGTTATATATGTATATATATATATATATATATATATATATATTAATAATCAAAGTTCGGAGAAAATTCAATTAGGGGATTCTCAATTTTGCGCCACGTGTCCCATTTAGTTTTTAATATTGTGCTAAGTAAATTATTGATTATAACAATCGAAGAGTCCAAATCCAATTAGATTCAAAAATTGGATTTCAATTGAAGTTTAATTCAAAACCAAGTTTGATTATCATTTTTTCACCACTTTTACGTGGGTTGTATCTCTATTTCTATGCTTCTCCTAGAACAGTAGAATAGTCATCCCTTCTCTTAGAAGGTGAGTTTGTACTCCTTAAAATAACAAGGTTATTTTAAGGTTTGTTGGGTTTTTCTTTATGGGGTGGGGAGACACTTGATGTTTCTTTTTACAGTATCATCTTTCAATTTTTTTCGAATCATCCGGAGGATTTGACCTCTAATCAAACGATAAAGCAATCCAGTTTGAGGGAATAAGGTACGAGTTCGGGGAGGGGGGAGAAAAGTCTTCACGAACAGTGTGCTAGACAAATCGGTGTGCTTGGTCCGGTGAACAGAGTGCTAGACAAACCGATGTGCTTGGTCCAGCAAACTCATCTTAGCAGCAAAATTTCTCACAAGCATATTCCTCAAGATGGCACTCTACAAACAAATCAGGCGCTCTACAAATGGTCTCAAAATCAAGCATTATGGCAACCATACAATACATGATGTCCACTACAGATTCATGAATAGGGCTGTAGCAAAGTATCTATGAAATAATAGGAAGGAGAATTTTCAAGCGTCCTATGAGACCTCCGCCAGTTCAACCATAGGAAGGCGAATTTTCAGGCACGATGGTTGATCGGACTAGAGAAGGAGAAGCAATTATGGAAATTGAAAATTTAGGGGATGACATTAATTCCAAGTTCGTTACAAATTCAAAATCTATAATTGATAAGGAAAGGGAATCTGAGGTAGGAAACATGCTAAACCAAGAGAAGCCAAATCCGTTATTCTCTCAATCAATTTCCAAAAATAATTTCCACAATCATTTATTCCCTTAATCACGTTCGAAAATAAATGCCAAGGTGATTTATTCCTTCCACAACTCTCAGTTATTGAAAAGGAAATAAGGAAGTTTGATACAACGGGTACTAAGGAGGCGGGGCATAGGAGCACAACTAGCGGCGAAGGGGAACGTGAGAAAATTCATAAATTCCCTTATGAAGTGGCAGGAAAAATAATTGCTCCCATGTGCGGTCTCTCTTCTCACTGTTCTACTATGGAAGTAGCATTTATGGACTTCAAAGAGGTGTCTTTGTCGTGGATGATCAAAACGAAACAGAATCTGAGTGGTTCTCGGTCACGGTTTGGTCAATATGAACATATCGGATTTGAGTCAGAACTAACCAACCTTGGTGCAATCCAAATCAGCTCGCAAACATGGCCAAAAAACTCCTAACGAAATTCCAAGCGGTGTAGCAACCTTCCCAACCATAGTCCATATCAATCCAAGTTCATTAGAGAGCTCCTATCTTGGACATGGTTAAAGTCAATTTTGATGATGCACTATTCAGTTGGGAGCGAAAATCGGGGTTTGGAGTTGTGTTTGGCTAGATGTTTTAGTAAATTACATTACTCTCATTTTAAGAGAGAGGTTAATATAATTGCTTATGTTTTAGCTCTTTTTACTTTAAATGTTTCAGATTATAGTGCATGGATGGAGGATGCTCCACCACATTTTCTTCTTTTGTTTCTAGTAAACTTTGATGGTTTTTCTTTGAATAAAAGGTACTACATTGATTCTCCAAAAAAAAAATTGAAGTCTAATTTCTGCCATTTGTCCATCTAAGTTTTTCATTTTTTTGACAAGTGAATTATTGGGAGCAAAAATTGAAGAGTCTAAAACCAATTAATTCTAAATTATATATATATATATATATATATATATATATATATATATATATATATATATATATATATATATATATATATATATATATATATATAAAAATTATTACATACTTTCAAATGTATGGTTTTAAAATAGTATAAGATAATACCATGTATAATTTTAACATCTTCTAAAAAAATGTATAATTATGACTGTTTTAGTTGAACCTGTGCATATGCATGTGTTTACACACTAGTCTATATCTATATATTACTAAAAGTTAAAGCTTAACATTTAATGTTGCTACACTCTAGTTGAACCATCTCATGCTTTTTTTTAAAAAAATCCTTTTTTCCTTTATGATTTCTCTCTATTTAAAAATAAATAAATAAATAAATATAGATCATGGGCAAACATGTTGATGCACTCTATTAAGATGACTATTCATCTCCTTCTCAAAAAAAAAAAAAAAAAAAAAAAGACTATTCATCTGCTACTAATCTACTACATATACTAAATCATCTCAATTGTTATCCATACAACATGAGTTATTTTCTTCAATTATGACTATTCACATCCTTCCATCCAAAATTGGAATTTGGAAGCAAAACGGTTTCTTTGTAACGTAAATGCAAAGTTAGAGTTTTCTATCCAAATCACCCTTCCACTTTCAATAGCTAATTCAATCTTATATATTCTGCTTGTAAGTTCTCTCTCTCCATCTCCACTTTAGTTCTTTTTTTCCCCCAAATTTCTGTACTTAGCCAATCCCCAGTGAATATGCAAGATAAAGGTGTGCAAACTATCAAGAATTCAATTCAACTATTGATTATTGCTTACAATCCTAGAGGAATTTATAGATTCTTTATTGAAATTTTGGGTAATCAATTTCTTTTACATATCACTTTTGATTTTTGTTTAGGTGTGTTTCACAATGTTGAATTATCACTATATTTGTATCACAACTTCGATGACTTTTTGAATGGTTAGTATTTTTTGTTTAACGTTAAGACTAAATGCTAATTTGCTCACAATGTGCATGATGTTATATTTCTAGAAGGTAGCCAACCAATCAATGTAACTCTTTTTTTTTTTTTTTAAATAATAATTATTTTGTGTTTTTTCATTTAGTCACAATACAAATTGTTTTTTTACCAACCATTGGCACTAGCACCCCTATCTATGTGTTTAGCAATATTCATGAACTCTTCTTTTGGCTATATATTTTGACTTATTTTCTTTACATATACGAATTTTGGTCTGTAAAAAATGCGTGCCTTTATTATTTTCTAGGTATCTCTCTCTCTCTCTCTCTCTCATTACATTTTTCTTATGTGTATAATGTTTGTATTTATCTATCTAACTTTATATATATATATATATATATAATCTTTTATATATATATATCTCACAAATACTTTTTTTTTTTTAGTTACATTCGTTTGTGTGATTATGGTTGGTAATAATTTCTATGCAATATATAGTCTTATTAATTGAATTTTCACTTTAACATTGTCCTATGTTAGTCATTATCCTTTGTAAGTGAGCTATGTTTGGATGATACGGTGCTAAGGTGCTATGTGTCATATTTGGATTGACATATGGCAAATTTCAACAATTAATTTCTCAATAATTGTTGAAATTTGAAAATTTTCTTTACATTTCAGAATAATTGTAAGTAAATAGAATCAAATGATTTTTTTGGAAACTGTTCATGTTAATATCTTTTCAAAAATATACTTAACTTTTCATCTAATTATTTGAAATTTGTTAAAAGAATTTTAAATTTCTAGAAATTGCATTTAACAATGCAAAAATTCACCGAGATAAAATCTTTAACTAATGAAGGATTAAAATATATTTAAGTTTCAAGACTTGCATTTCTTAATTTTAGAATGAATGTTTAAGGGTTGTGTTCTTTGAAAAGATATGGATAAAAGGTGGGCTTATAAAACTAAATATCTAATAATAAATATTTAAATTACAAATGTTACTATATATTAGATACAACGGTTTGACTATTCAGCCACCCAAATTGATTTCAACTTTTCATTTTCTTCTTTCTAATTTCAAGTAATTATTAAAATTGAATAGGTCATTATCTTTTTAGTGGATACAATTAAAATTTCAAGCATAATCTACAGCCCAAAGATGAGTTTTGTGTCTCTTCGTTTATCTTTAGTTACAATGTTTCCTCTTCCAAATTTTCAGTTTTTCACAACCGTATTTCTCTCACTCACACATCAATCATTTTTTATTTAAGCTTTACAATATATCTACCAATGTGCATTCTAGATACGATCACCCCATCATTTACAACAAAAAAATTAGTTCAATACTACTTGTTCTCCACATTTTTAATCAAGCTTTAGTTTTCACCATTTTGAGAAGACATTGATTGTTTTTGCTAGAGATTTTCAAATTTAAGTTGGTAATAGGATGACCATTGAGGTGAACAAAGCACAAATAGAAATGAACTTCTTTTTTCCATTCTTTTTGGTATTCTTACATTTAGTCTATGTGAAGTGATTTTGCTGTTTTCCTTCCCAAATTTTTTAATGATATTGACTTTTGTTACTCTTAATTGACTTAGAATTGGCAAAACAATTTTAGTTAATCTAAGTTTTTTTGGTAAGTCTTTACTTTACTTAGTTGATCATCTTTGAGGAAACTATCAAAAAAAGAATAAGACAAAATATAATTTACTCTAAAGCATCATTATGCTATTAATGTTTTTATGTATAGATACTTGAGGAACTTTTGTTCCCCCCCTTTTTGGTCTCTTTGTGATTTTGAAATTGCACAAATTCTATTACATAGAACCTAATTAAGCTTATGTTGTGGTAACAACGAAAACAATGCCTAAGGTGCCCCCAGTTTTGACAAATTAAGCATTACACCACATAAACTTCTCAATAGGATTGATTTCTATGATAAAGTCATTGGTATTTGTAATGCAAGCCTTAATGGAGAGTGAACTTTTAAATTCCATAAGCATGTACGACATATGGAATAGGAAAATGAACTTATTTGTACAGAGTTTTGAATAATAGTTTTTGAATAGTTTAGTATAACTACTCTATAATTGTCATAGTTTAAATTTGTCAATGTCACCTTCATTTGGAAGAGAAACCATGAAAAACAAAGAGCAAACTAACATAGTTAATAGTGATTAAAAATTCTTTGATTAATTCCTCTTGGTTGAATGTGTACACTCATTATAAAAATATATCTCTAAGCTAAAGGTAGTATACTATTTAATCATTTTGCCAAAATTTTGTATTTAAGTTACTGATTCTATCTTCTAATAGATGTTTGTGTTGGTTGATTTATATATCTATAATCGGTTATTCAAACTAAGAATTCTTCCTCATATGTTACTCGTTAAAGATCTTATTAGCTATATAGATGTTACTTTTGTATTAATGAGACAAGATCAACAAAACATGACTTTTATATAATTATATCTAGACGATATTGCAATGTTATGATGGATAGGTTGGTCTTATTTTACTATATAATCTAAGTAATCATATGGTTTATGAATTTGAAGAGTTTTATATTGCGGGATTTATTCAAATGTTCATATGATGAAAAAAATTGTTTTTTGAATTTTATTTTATTTTATATTTTCACTTTATGATATATGATTTATTGATTATGAGAAAGAACAAAATGTTGATCTATGTTTAGAAGAAAAATATACCTATAGGCTATAAGAGTTGATTTGCATGTATATTTATAGTAATTAACAAAGTATATATGGTTACACCTTGGTCTAATAGTTCTCACACTATAAAATAAGAGACAACTTTTTTTATTGCATTGTGTTTCATATTTTTCTGCGCATCACGCAAGTTTACGACTAGTTTTTATAAAAAGGAATGTTACAGCTTTGAGCCTTGGATTGCATCAATAGCAATCAAGGCTTCTAGTTTGGTAATTAATGGTTCCTTAGCCACTGCAAAGTATTAGCATTAATTAAATCAGATGTTTGTCATCCATAATTTGATGATTACATACAAGAAAAAAGCGATAAGTTCTTGCAAGATAATATCATTAAGGTTATTGCGAAGCATCCAATAGTTCCTTGTAGATTTTGTAGTGAGAGCCTTTTATGCTTGACAAGATCTCTCTCTCTTTTTTTTGTGCTTTCAAGATAGTATCTTTTGAAGTATACACAATATAACGTTATTTTAAATTCTGAATAATGCAACACTAGATATATTTAAATTTCTAATATTTAATCTTAATGAATAAATTGATCAATTTACAATTCAAGAAAAGAACAAGGAATGTTCAGAAGTGGAAAGAATTTAGATCGGTGGGCCATATTCAGTCCTTTTCTCTTTCTCTCTGTTTCTTTCTTCTTAGAATTTTCTGCTATAGAATTTGTGGATTTGAGAGAAGCTTTTACATGGTATCAGAGCTCTGATCCATATCAATGGCTTCTGCTCACTCTGGTTCATCTTCTTCATCTTCTGCTTCAACTACTCTACCTGCTATGGCTACTGCGAGTTTACCAGTGAATTCTTCACTGCTATTGTTGTCAAACATGTCATCCATGATGACTGTGAAGCTTGATTATGGAAATTACATAGTTTGGAAACATCAAATTGAGGTAATTCTTGATACCTATTCAATGATTCAATCACTGCTCCAGATAGATTTCTTAAAGATTCATCTGGTGATTTCACTGTTGAGGTTAATCCAGCTTTTATAGAATTTATGCATGCTTCAAGAATATTCACTGAGAAACTGTCTAGATACAGATATAATGGATGTACCAATCTATATATACATACAGAGCAAGATAGTATAACCAGAGGGCACGAGAGAGAAGGAAAAAACAGTGATAACTGCCTTACACGTGCTCTACCAAACTCACACACGTGCACAACCAGAAATAACAAACTCTCAGTTCATAACATTACACCACATACAAAATGGCACCATTTATTTTAGTGAGAAACGGTGGCGTTTTGTTTTAATTTTGCTTTATGCTTTCCTAGCCTTATACACGACATTGTTTTAGATTTAGGAATGGCCGTTGGTTCTTCTTCATGATTTGAATTCTCTGGACTTGAAGCACCTGAACCAGAGATAGAAGCACTGCCATCAAAAACGACAACGGGGTTATCATATGGTGGCGAAGCAGATTGATTCGGTGCATAAAGTATTCTATGTACTGCATTTTCTTATTGTTTTTCTGAATTCGGACAAAGCTACATGAATAAACTGCCCCCAAAAACACAAATATCCCAATGATTATTTTGTTAATTTCTTTCCAAACCCATAAAATAAATTAAACAGTAATACCAATAGCAACTTAATAATAAATATTGAAGAAAGAGCCACTTTGCCACACCTAGGATAGATGAAACATGAACCAATCAAATACCTACACGTGGCTAATTATTAAGTAACTTGACTTCATGCAAAGTGACAACACAGTAACTAAAAACTAGAACCAACGACTTGTAGTAAAATTCGAGCACAATGACATGACGTAAGTGTATAAGAACTCAATCCAAAATACATGAATCTCTCAAAACTGACACTTTCTTAATCCCATGACTTTCTTGGAACGGCGGAAATTCAAAGAAATCTCCCTATTTTAGTATGTTGTTATTTCCTTTTCGTGATTAATAGTATTGCAAATTATCAAAAAAACAAGCACGAAGGCATGCTATCTCAAATGAAGGAGATGATATTCCATGTTTCAAGTGCATATGTCATCTCTCTCAATACCATCTATAGATGGTATGCATCAGTTCATCACTACTGAATTTCTAGTTTGGTATGAAATATACTTGAATAAGAGTAACAGCCTAAATAAAATAAAATGTACAAGATGTGATATGCTAGTAGGAATTGAAAGCTCCAGTAAAAAATCCAAATGAAGAAGGTTTGGTGCTTTCTTTCGAAATCGAAATTCCCAAATAATGTTAAGATGTTTTATTTTTCATGGAAAGCATGTCATAACATACTACCTACATGTACTTACACCCATATTATGGGCTAACTAATGCCCAACTCGTTATAAATAGCTCGAAAACCTTCGACCTAGAACAAACCCAAACCGAACTAATAGTTTTTGATAAGAACATTTATCCAAGATTCACCTACTGATCTAAAACAGGAATCCCAAAGCTGAAGTAAATTTTAATTATCCCCAAATCCCCTTTGCCTCTTAGAGCAATTACATCAGCTTATGCATAAGATTCCGTCTATTTTACACTTAAAACCTACTTTTTCTATTTTACACATCCATTTTTACAAAACACTCACATCAATTTATCTATTCTACACATTTATTCAATAAAATATTCATTTTTTACAATTTTTTATTACTCTCCCTCACCGCCCCTCTCTCTCACAGATCAACACTCCCTCACAAACCTAGATCCAACACTCTCACAAACCCGCACCCAACACTCAAAGATCGGTTTTCTTGTTTGGTTCATCAACCCAGACTCACCTTTTTTTGTTGTTAATTTTCTTTATTTCTTGTTTGGTTTGGTGAGAAAGTGGTGGTAAATAGTAGAAATAGAAGGAAAGATGATCGGCAACACTCTCTCACGGACCCGGACCCAACACGCAAAGAAAAGTAGCAATTTTCGTTGGCGTGTGAGCTCTGTTGTTGTCGTTGGCATTCCGTTCCAGCAGTTCGGTGATCGAAATGGCTCACTTCTTAGATCAGTCTTCTTGTTTGGTTCACTGACCTAGACCCAGCCTTTTTTGTTGTTAATTTTCTTTATTTCTTGTTTGGTTGGTGAGAAAGTGTTGGAAAAGAGTAGAAATAGAAGGAAAGACGATCAGAAACCAAAGATCTGTTGATTTTCTTTGTGTTTGGTTAATTTTCTTTATTTCTTGTTTTCTCTATGTTTTTCTTGGCAACCAAACAAATCTTGTGTAATGCTAATTTCTTGTTTTACTTGATTTTAGAAGAAATTTTTTGATGTGGTGTTCTTTGTTGATGAATGTGTGGCATTCTCTGTTGATCGGCAACAGTGAGAATGAGGTGAGAGCGAGAGCAACCAGAGACACAAAGAGAAGGAGAGAGAAAAACTAATAAAAAAATAAATGGAAGCGTTACGGTAAAGAACATGCATATATGCACGGTTATTGTAGCAATTGTGCATAAATGCACAATTTTGCACCCACCGATGTGGGTATTTTTTGGGCCAAAATGTGCAAAAAGACTACATTTTTCTATTTTGCAAAACTATCCACTTTAATTGCTCTTAGTAAGCAAAAATCTATAAACAGAGTGGGGTGGCCTTTTTTTTAAATGATTCTTCAAGCCCAAGCCCATGCCCAATACTGAGTAATGGATCTGCTAAAAGGCCCAAGGAAATATGAAATGCTAAATGCGGGAACTAGGCTCGGTCCCATGGTGATTAGACTAAATCGTTTTATTGTACCAATCTAAAATTACTCAAGAAATTAGTTGTATACTTTTTGTGAAATTTACAAAGAAGCAATTTCAACAAAATCTTTTAATTTCTTTTAGAGTTTAATTTGTTGTATTTTGATGATTTGATCAAAAAAAAATGTATTGTTAAAAAAAAAAAAAAAAAAAAAAAAAAAAAACCAATGGGTTTTAAACCAAATGGAACTTCTTTGCACAGGATTAATGGGCCAAAAATGAGTGTCACTGTTTCATATGCGTGTGTAGATGTGGGAGTGTTATGCATTAAGATTTTTCTTATCTAAAAATTAAAGTTAGATTATTAGTATATTGAAAAGTGCACGTTGTTCCATTGCACCTTGGTCACAAGAGTGCAAGGAAAGGGAGATGATGTTACCCTCCAACTTGATCCATTTATGAATTTAGCAATTCAGGTATGAATTACTGAGGCCTCTAATTTGGTGGCAATAGCAATTTACCTCATTAGACGTCTTTGCTACGGTGTTTTAGTGGTTCCTAAATCCTATGAGTTGAACTTAGCTGATTAAGAGCCTATGTAAAAGTAACCAAATCGCCCACAGGCCGGTCCAGTAGCCCAGCTCATTAGCTCGAAACTTTTAATAAAATAATATAAGTGGGTAGGGATTAAACTTGAAATTTGAGAGTAATAATATCTTAAGACGATGCGCCTAACCCCTAGGATACTTATTAAAATGATTGTGCTAAATTATATTTCTAAATATATATTATGCTAGTAGCTTAGTAACTTTGATTTTTTTTTTTTTAAACCTTAAATTTGGACTTTCTTTTATTAATACATAGAAAAAGCAAAACTATATAGAACCTTAAAAAAAATTATTAGGTACCTTAAAAATTTAAATAAGTTTTGAATTCTTGATTTTTCCTTAAAGAATATAATTTGATTATTTCCTTTAAAAAGAAAAAAAAAATGGATATTTTTCCCATCAAAAAATTATATGGCTAGCCCATTTGGTCCTGCTCAATACCCTAGCTTGCTAAAGATAAAATTGGCATTACCCATGGGCAAGGCCATGGGTTGGAGTTTTTTCTTTTGGCTGAATTTCTTGACAGAGCGAGCTGTTAAACGCATGGGTCAAGTAAAAATGGGGTGGGCCAGCCCATTGATGACACTTAGGTCTATGTAACATTGGAATACTTTTTTTTTTTTTTTTTTGAAATAGTTTCAACTTATGGTATCTGCTCCCGATGATAGCTCTTTATTATCAGACAAAGATACCAATTGATTTTTGGTGTAGATAGGAATTGAACCTCAGATCTCTTATTCAACCATTAAAGATTTTACCAGATGAGCTAACTTATTTAAATAAATTTAGTAGTTTGGAGAAGTACGCAAAAATGCGTTTTTAAAAATGCATTATGATAGAATGCATTTTTTTAAAAAAATTTCATTTGGTGTTCTATTAAAATCATGGTAAAAAATTAATTATGCACCAATAAATAATTTTCCTTATTTTTATCATCTCTTTTCTTAGTTCTTTCTCTACTTTTTTTTTTTTTCCTCTTGAGATTTTGGAACCATTTCAAATAACCTTTAAAGGGAATGACTCGTATTTTTTTACACACATATATAACCTTAAATGTACTTTTCAGACCATCTTTTTTTGTTTTTTTTGTTTTTGTTTTTGTTTCTGTTTTTGCATTTCTTTCAATAAAAATAATCAAATATAGAAAACATTGAAATATTACAACTGAATAATACATAAATCCTTAAGTTTATAGTTTGAAAATTAATGTTAATAGCCTTCTAATTTAATAATTACACAAAAGAAGAAAAAAAAAATACATATATACATAATGAGCAAGACTTAGATACAGTATTTAGATGCTATTTCTTAGGTTCCCCTTTTAAGATTCTGCCATGTGAATTTTTTCTCATGGGATGGAAGTGTATTTTTTAGTTAAATAGTCACATGACTAAATTTTAAGAGGGAAAACTAAGGAACAAGATCTAAGATACTGTACCTAAGTTTTGTCCATTCATAATACACATGAAAAATGAAACAAACTTAAAAACAATCCCATATTATGGACCAGCATTGGGCCACGTAAATATTGTGTCCGTATACATATATAATACTGGGGTATAGTTGAATTGGGCCATGTAAATATTGTGTCCAGCATTCTCTCCAGCTATATGATCCCCAAGCTTGAATTTAGATGCGTCTCTTCGGACTGAACCAAAGGCAACACATCTAGAAGTTCCCAAAGCAAATGAAACGAGCTTGTCAAACACGATTCTTGAAGGAGAAATGTTGAATTTTATCAAACTTATTCTATACTCACATATTAGTATATATCTTATAGCTTCTGTAATGGAAGACATTATTAGCTTCGATACTTGAATGTTGCCCAACTAATTCATTGCTCACAATTCTTTCCCTTCACTGGTTTATGGCTTTTATAGTGGAAGACATTTTGTTTCTACCCCCAAAAACAACGGTGTTGTTTATATATTATTACGTATTTATGAGACTAATACGTATTCCATGATAAACTAGTAATAAATTCTTTCAAAAACAATGAATACCCTTGTGGAATATTTCATCTGCTTAGGTTGATTAACACTTCGCCCTAATCCCAAGCTGAATGATTACTCCTTAATTTTGTAGTGGATTAGGTACATATGCACTACATTGCTCTTGAAAGTTCCCAGAAATTTTGTTCTTTCTCTACCTTCTTATAAATATGTGCTTTTCCCTGAAAACCCAATTAAGCAGCGAAATCAAACTCAGACTGTTTTCACAAAAAGACACCCAATTGTACCTCTTAGCAAAAAACAAAAAAGAGTTTGTACCAAGCTACGTGACTGTGGATGGGGCTTTACGACATGAGTTCAGCTCCATCTTCCTCATCATTTTTACATGCATGCTTTTATCCTTCTTGTCTTGTGCTATGGCTTGTTAGTCACCTCTGTGGTTGGTGGGAATAATGAAACAGACCGGTTAGCATTGCTTGAGTTCAAAGCCAAGATCACTGATGATCCTCTCCAGGTTATGAGCTCTTGGAATGACAGCATCCACTTTTGTCAATGGCGAGGGGTTACCTGTGGTCGGCGACATCAGAGAGTCATTGTGTTGGACCAGCGATCTTCGAAACTGGTAGGCTCTATATCACCGCATGTTGGTAATTTAAGTTTTTTGAAGAATTTAACACTCCAAAACAATAGCTTTCATAATGAAATCCCTCCAGCAATTGGCTGTTTGTGCAGATTGCAATTTCTTTATTTGTCCAATAACACACTTAGCGGCAAAATTCCAAGCAATATACCCAGTTGCACCAACCTCAAATCTATTTTTTTCAATCGCAACCATTTGGATGGGGAAATCCGGCCAACTCTTGCCACTTTGTCCAAACTCCGATACGTTTCTTTTGCAATAAATAATTTGACAGGAAGTATCCCACCTTCTATTGGAAACTTATCCTCGCTAGAAGGGTTTGATATAATTTTTAATAATTTGGGTGGGAGTATCCCTACTTCTTTTGGCCAATTGACAAGACTTACATTTTTTGCTGTCGGTTCAAATAGGTTGTCTGGAAGAATTCCTCCCTCCATCCTCAATTTGTCTTCGTTAATTGTGTTTGATGTAGGAGACAACCAAATCCAAGGGCATCTTCCATCGGACATAGGTATCACTCTACCTAATATTGAAATTTTTTTCATTTACATCAACCAATTTATTGGACCTATCCCTATTTCAATATCTAATGCCTCAAATCTAGAGCTACTTGAACTTACTGACAATAAACTAAGAGGAAGAGTTCCTTCTTTGGAGAAGTTATATAAAGTTTCAGTTTTTGCCTTGGCTTATAACGAGCTTGGAAATGGAGGGGCAAATGACTTCAGTTTTCTCTATTCTTTGACAAATTCGACATATCTAACCATTTTAGCGATAGGCAACAATAACTTTGGGGGAGAGTTGCCCAAGTGCATTGCCAATTTCTCAACTACTCTCACCATTCTGAGTCTAAAAAGTAATAAAATATTTGGAAACATTCCTACTGGAATAGAAAATTTGACCAATTTGGAGTCACTAAATATGGGGAATAATAAATTATCAGGTCATATTCCTTTTGAAATTGGAAAGCTTCATAAGTTACAATATTTGGGTTTATTTGCAAACAATTTCTTTGGGAACATTCCATCTTCTATTGGAAATTTAACTATTTTGATAACTTTGTATTTAGATGATAATAATCTTCAAGGAAGCATCCCCTTAAGTCTAGGCAAGTGTGAAAATGTGATTGATTTGGGTCTTGCTAAAAACAATCTCAATGGTACCATATCATATCAAGTAATTGGTCTCTCATTCCCATCAATTTCTCTAGACTTGTCAGCCAACAAATTTACTGGTGTCCTTCCTACGTATAAGAAATTTAAAAAATTTTAGAACACTTGGATATTTCTGAAAACATGTTGTTTGGAAAAATTCCAACAAGTCTTGGTAGCGGTGTAAAACTAGAATCTCTAGTCATGAGAAGCAACTTCTTTCAAGGGGTCATTCCTTCATCTTTGGAATCATTAAGGGGGACAAAATGGGCTTCTGCCCTTTTCAGAAAAATTAATTAGGCTTTTCCCCTTCTTCCCAAACTAAATAGGGAAATGCCCCTCTTTTGAAACTTGACTTTCTCAAAATCGAGTTAAAAAAATAAAAAATAAAAAATTCTGGAACCCTATAGTGACATTTTTAAGGACTTATAGTGACGTTTTAAGAACCTATAGTGACGTTTTATAACTTGATATTCATAAAATCGAGTTATAGGCAAATTGCCTATAACTCAATTTCATGGATATCAAGTTACAAAACAACACTATAGGTCCTTGAAAACGTCACTATAGGTCCTTGAAAACGTCACTATAGGGCTTAACTCGATTTTGAAAAAGTCGAGTTTCAAAAGAGGGGCATTTCCCTATTTAGTTTGGGAAGAAGGGCAAAAGGTTAATTAATTTGCACGAAAAAGGCGGATGCCCATTTTGTCCTCATTAAGGGGCCTTGAAGTTTTAGATCTTTCTAAAAACAATTTCTCTGGCAATATTCTAAAATTTTTGGAGAGCTTTATCTTCTTGGAGTTATTGAATTTGTCTTATAACAATTTTGATGGGGAGGTACCAACAAATGGAGTTTTCAAGAACATAAGTGCAACTGTAATTAAGGGAAACAGTAAGTTATGTGAAGGCATGCCAAAGTTTGATCTTCCTATATGTAAATACAATAAACCCAAGAAGAGGAAGTCAACTCTTTCCTTGAAGCTAATAATCTCTATACTTTCTGGCATTCTTGGAGTAACTTTGGTAATGTTATTTTTACTTCTTTGCACTTTAAAAAGAAAAAGGAGAGAAAGTATTTTAAATAATTCAAGAAATTTAATATTGAATGTATCTTACCAAAGTCTCCTAAAAGCTACAGATGCATTCTCTACCACTAATTTAATTGGTGTGGATAGCTTTGGATCTATATATAAAGGAATTCTTGATCATAATAGACGTAAAGTTGCTGTCAAGGTGCTCAACCTTTTGCAAAATGGAGCTTCAAAAAGTTTTATTGCTGAATGTGAGGCTCTGCGAAATATGAGACATCGGAATCTAGTATTGGTACTCACAGCATGTTCAGGTGTTGACTATCAAGGCCATGATTTCAAAGCATTGGTATATGAGTTCATGACTAATGGTAACCTAGATGAGTGGTTGCATCCAATTTCAAGAATAAATGAGGTTCCCCAAGAACAAAGAAATTTGAATTTTCTTCAAAGACTAAATATTGCTATTGATGTTGCCAATGCATTGGAATATCTTCATCATCATTGCCATACACCAATTGTTCATTGCGACCTCAAGCCTAGCAATGTTCTTCTTGATGATGAAATGATTGGACATGTTGGTGACTTTGGCATGGCAAGGTTCCTTCATGAGGCCACCCAAGAGCATTTCACTAATCAATCAAGCTCTTTCGGATTAAGAGGAACAATTGGTTATGCTCCGCCATGTGAATATGTTTTCCACTTTTGTGCTTTAAATTCTTTTCTTTTCATAATATTTCTTAATGTACTTTCAAGTATGAAAATAACTTAAGGGAGCCTTTTAGAAGATGGAGCATGTCTTGGAAGAAATTTCCTCTAGTCGTAATTATTTTTGCCTTTTATATGCCACTAAAGAGCTATTTGAATGTTGTTCTATTATATTGTTTTCTATTTTTTTAATATGAAACTAGATCAATCATATTGTAAACTTATGTGCAATTGCAGAATATGGTATAGGAAATGAGGTGTCAATTAATGGTGATGCCTATAGTTATGGCATACTATTATTGGAGATGTTCACAGGAAAAAGGCCAACCGATAACATTTTCAAAGACAACTTGAACATTCATGATTTTGTTAAAGGAGCTTTGCCCGAACAAGTGATTAACATTGTAGATCCTATTATTCTTTGGGAAAGAGAAGAAATGGAAACAAGGATAAATGATACTCACATTCAAAATCAAATAGGAAGTCCCAAAATTCTGGAGTGCTTGATTTTGATATTTGGAATTGGAGTGTCTTGTACTATGGAATCTCCAAGAGAAAGGATGAACATTTGTGATGTTGTAGCTCAATTGCATTTGATTAGAGAAATGCTCCTCAAAACAAGAATAGTTGAGAAAGACTTCAACTTACAGGTAAATTGTTCATGACACAGTACTTGTTGCTCTAACACCCACTCCAAACCTTTATGGAGGGAGGGGGATCATATATCCAACACAAAGCCATGTGCTTGTCACGATACTTTCTTTTGTTCTAGCGAAATTGATAATATTGATGCCATGTGAAATTTGAATGCATGATGGTACTATTCATATGATTAAGATTCATCTAATTTGTTTTCTATGATTCAAAATATGCTCTTTTTTGTCCCGTCCCCCCTCAAAATGTTTGTTGAAAAATACATAAATCAAAATGATGTTTAAGCTATTTTCGATTTGGTTATTTCTACCATTAGTGATTATTGGTATTGTACTTACACTCGGTACTTTTTATAGAGATGCGTTTGATGACTTCGAAGTAGATATAGGCTTAAATTACTCTAAGTATGGAATTTTAATGGATAAGAAGTTTAACTAATTTACTAGGAATGATTTAGTTGTTTATAATCTTAACGATCTCTCAAGTACCAGGATAACCATTTCCATAAAACATTTAATGAGTTTAGGATTCAAAAATTGATCCTTCTTGCATTATTATGAATCCCTTTATTATTTTGAAAACAAAAACTTCTTCCTATACATAGAAATGATTTCCCTTAGTTCAATGATTTAGAGGGATAATTGTCCTCCTTGAATGCAGGTACAGAGGGCTAATGACCCTATTGGATGGCTGCATGACTTGATTAGGTTTTGATTTTGTATAATGATGGAACAAAATAATCAGATTTGTAGCACCTCCTTTTGTTTCTTTTAGCACTCACTTATTAGTTTATCTTGTATTTGTCATAGTTTTTTTTTTTTTTTTTTAAAATAAAATCCTTGGAATAATTTGTGGTTGTAACATTGCTTTTAAAAAATAATAGAGACTCCGTGGATGTAGGTTTTTATGGCCGAACCACGTTAAAATTGTTGTCTTCCTTCTTTTGTTTGCCTTCATTTTTCACGAAGAAATTTTACAGCTTCAAGCCTTCGATAGCACCAATAGCCAACAAGGCTTCTAGTTTGGTAGTTATTAGTCCCTTTGTCACCGCAAATTATTAGCGATTTGTACTTCAAGATCATCCCATTAGGGTTATTGCTAAGCATCGAATAATTTCTTGTAGATCTTATAATGAGAGTCTTTTTATGCTTAACAGAAATTTTTTTTCCAAATAATATTTTTTGAAGTTTACTTGAAATAAATAAAGATGGTCTATTTAAGAATTAATTTAGATTTTATTTTATGAATTTAACTATATACAAACTATAATGTTATTTTAAATTTTAAATAATGCAATACTAAATAAATATTTAAATATGTATTATTTAGAGTCTGTTTGGGAATAGCTTATTTAAATAATGATCTCTAATTTTAAAAAATAATGGTTGCACTAATAATAAATAAATAAAACTTTCTTTTTTTTTGAGAAACAAAAATAAAACAACATTGACCATTGATTGAATTGATTTTGTTCAAGTATGAAAATACAAAACATTGTAATAATTTATATTTTTTGTTTAAATCTTTAACCATTGGTTACCAAACAGTATTAATAACATTGGTCAAGAATGTAGTAATATAATGAACTATGAGCTAACAGTTTAAAGACTTTTTTTCCTAAAAGAAAAATGAGACTAGGCAACAAGGCCCACAAAAAAAGCAACAAGTAAGTGACTTTAAACAAAACGACTACACAGTAAATCCCCCTAACCCAAACATCTATGTATCCCAAAATAAAAATAAAAATAATAATAATGGACATGTTAGTATTCAAATTTATTACATCAATTCAAACTGTGAGGGCCCGTTAACCGAGGAAGGATACAGTGAGCTATAGTTGTCATTATTGAGGCATCATGAGCCCGAAGAGGGGGTCTGCCCAAGGATAGAGGGAAAAGAGACAAAGGACTTCTGGGAAGTTTGGATAAGGAGGATAGAGTGTAGAGAGAGAATCTACTGTCTCTGCATTAAATGACTAACAACAATTTTATTAGCAGTATTGATAAAGAAGTGACTTGAACAGTGGAAATCACAACTAAGTAGCTCATTCTACCATCTTCAACAAAAGTTGAAGGGGACAAGTGTCAAAAGGAGAGTCTAGGTAGCTAGAAACGAAGGGCCAAGATGCGATGGGCTAAGGAGTATATAAGGGAAATGAACTTCCGGATGAAGGAGATCCAGAGAAAAATATTCCAAGTATAGAAATTAGATCAAGAACTTTGAGAGAAGAAAGTGAACAGTGTATCATTCTATATAAGAACTTGCCTCCTTGGGCAAGCTTGTAGTAAGCCACATATATACATAACTTTGATCTTTTGTCATTCTTTCCCTATTTTTGTCCTCGTGCTAAGCCCCCCTTTTTTGTTTAACCCACTCTCTTACAAATATATATTGATTTGGGCCCAATTGAGCTACACAAACTTCACTATTCTAAGTGGGTTTAGGCTGCTTGATTTTTGTGTCCTTACACAAACAATTGATGAATTTTATCAGTGAAGTTGGTTTCATCATTTGATTAATTAATTTTTTCAGAAAGTTGTTTTCATGATTAGTATCGAGGTGTCTTTATTATTATTGTTTTATCTTGTGAACATTACATAGTTTTGAGTCACTATGTCATAAAATAAAATTCATTGTTTATTGGCATCTTTTGTTGTATTCAATAAATATATCTAGAATTTAAATCTTTCATATGTCGTAACTTTATATATATATATATATATATAAAAGAATCCACAAAGCAAGTAATTAAGTAAGCCACTATTTTTTAGGGGAAAATAATAATAAATTTTTTTAGTTAGGGTTTTGTCTTGGTCCTTTTGGAAGAAGTAAGGGGGTTCATAAATAATTTAAAAAAAAAAAAAAAAAAAAAAAAAAGTAACGGGTTAGGTTTTCAAGAAATTGGGCCTCTCATAGAAAAGTTAATGGGTATCTTATTGGAAACCTAGCCTAAGTCCCGATGGACCTCCATTTCTGTTTCACCATCCATCTAGCCCACGTTAATTCAACTCAAGTATCAAAATCTTTTCTTTTTTTTTCCTTTCACCAAGATCCATCTAACAATATACAACCCGATGGTGGAAAAAATCGATCATGTTTCAGCTTAATACCACCTCATTTGGATGTAGTGGATGAGAAATTGAATATGAATTTGTTATTCTTGAAATAAATTTTTATCCGTGCGAAACAAGGGCAGAACTACATTTAAGGGTGTGGGGGCCACGCCCTCCAAAATTTTTTAAAATTCCTTTATAATATTTGTAACTATTAAACATTTTTTAAGATATAACTTATAAAAATAGGAATTGGCCTTGATAAGGGTATTTTGGTGAATGAAAAAATGCAGCCGGTTTTGAATTCATAACCTTTGTTAACCGATGGACGAATTTAGCATCTAAAGCAAAATGGAACATAAAAGAGGAAGATGAAGTACAAATGGTTATCGATAACCAGCATGGGCCCATCAAGGAAGCGATGGTGCTAAGAGATTTCCGAACATTCCCTCAACTGTTTGAACGTGCGAGAAATTGTACCCTTGGACACGTCACGCAAGGAAACCGACAGTGCCAGCAGGCTCGTTAGCTTTACGAAAACAAATGAAAGACCCAAGGTGACGGGAACACGAGTGATGACCCTACAATAACAGCTTGATAGGCGCTTCTATAAACCAATGAGGATGGGGCGAAGAGGTCGACAGGGTGAAAAGGCCGACGGATCTAGCATGGGTTGACTTGGTCCCCACGAATGCCTAAACATGGAAATATCTTGCATAACACGCAAGATAAAACCCATTACTCACTCATATCTCTCTTATATGGAAAGGTGCCCTAAAATCTTGGAAACCCTAAGTGCTAGACCCTCCTAGCAAGGAAAGATCCCTATTTTGAAGGGATTTCAATTTGACATTCACCACTATATAAACACCAGGCCTCCACTGTTCTTAGGTACGTAGAAACTCTCTAGTTCTCTCACTACAGAGTTCATAGAGACTTCTCATTCGCTAACTTGACCTTTGGAGGGTTTTTGGCCGGTACCACATCATTGCCTTCTATTTGGTCCTTTTATTCTTATTTATAGGTCCCATTGGAGCGACTTGGAGCCTACAACTCACCGACAATTTTAGCACATCATTAGGCCCTTCAAGCAAAAATACCTAATTCTACCACTGCTTGCTGATAATAATCAATTAGAGCATTGATATCTTTCCCGCTCTGTTAGAATTTTTTCATAGGAAATTTTGGAATATCGTTGGCAATGAAAAAAGAAATTTCAAATATTTTTTAATATTTATAACTATCAAACATTTTTTAAGATATAATTTTAAAAATAGGAGTTGTCCCCTCAAGCAAAAATTCTTGACTTCACCCCTACATGCCAATAATAATCAATTGGAGTATTGATATATTTTCTCCCATGTTTGAAATTTCTTCCTAGGAATATTGATGGATTGGAATATCGTAGGCAATGAAAATGTAGAACAATCAATGTGGGACTTGGGAGATCCTTCAATCCTATTGGGGTGCAGAACTGCACCCAGTAAGTCCAAACCCACATGGAATTCTATTTCAAGATGAAATAGGTGAAGGTAGCTTGCATGAATAAAACTCATATTCCTAATTATACTAGGAGTGTCAGGCAGTGGCAAGTACTTTGTATATAAAGCAATATATTGTGTGCATGTGGTTTTTATGAGAGAGAGATTGAAGTCTAAAACAAAGTTTTGAAGTATTTGAAAGGAAAAAGAATAGTGTTTTGTGTGGTACAGAGGAAAAAAATAAAAAGTGATTTTTCTTTTGCTCAAGACACACAAGAAAGATAAATTGGAGATTTTCTCTAGGACGATTATTTGGGTGCTACAACCATAGAGAGTTGAAGTATCCAATCTAGCAAATTAGAACAAGTTGATATATCACTTGAACCAAGCATAAGAGAATCGGGCAAAATGCGTAGCTCTACATTTCAATGCTATTGCCTTTTCCTTGATGTGTGCTAGAAACTACGTGCACCTTTTTTTTGTGTTTTCTATATTCATTCATTGTCGCTTGCTTGCTGTGATAGTAATTCAGTAATTATGGAGAATTTAATTTCAACAATTGAAGATGTAATTTAAAGTTATTTTGTGGATTTCAATCATTCAAGATTCAATTCAAAATAATTTTGGTGAATTTTAACCAATTAATAAATGTAATTTAGAATTACTTTGTGAATTTTAACAACCCAAGTGTATAAGAAATTAATTTTTATGAATTTTATTTATTGAAGGTGTAATTCCAAATAATTTTGGGGAATTTCAACTGTTCAAGGTGTAATTCAAATTCATTTTTAGCGAATTTCAGTCATTATTTAATCCATTCAAAATGTAATTTGAACCACTTTTATAAATTTTGAGGGAAATTTTCTCTTTTTCTTTTTGTGCACTTGAGCATCTGGGTCATTTTAAGTGATTTGGGATGTTGTAGACTTGTAGTGTACCAATTGGTCTTTGCCCCTTTTTCTTGATCTTGGTTCAAGCATTTGATTCAAGCTCAACTTCAGTTTGGCCCAATCACTTTTAATCAAATGCCGCTTAGAACTGGGCTTATTTTGGATTAGGCCTACTTATATTTTAAACAAAAGTTAGTGTGTTTAGAACTAATTTAGTTCGGCTTAACTGGACTCATTTTAGATCAGGCCTAATCTTATGTTAATGTGCCATTGTAAAGGACAAGGTTTTCAGACCCGGACCGTTCATTGAACCGTAAAAGGGAGAGGTTCAAGGTTTTTGAGGTCGAACCGAGGTCGAATCGGGGTCGAACCGGGATGACGTCATAATTAATTTAATAATTAATTAAAGCCTAAATATAGATATTAAATTTATAAAACTAGAAAAATTGACAATATATCTATATATGTGAGAGAAATTTAATGATTTTCAATCATATATTTAATAATTAAATAAAAAAGTTAATAAAATAAAATAATAATCATGAAAACATTAAAATCTATGATTAATTTTTGAAGTAAATTTGAATGTCTTTGAAGGATTTTAATTATAATTTTTTTTTATTCCTTGTATGAGATGGATAATTTAATTAAGTAGAATAAAATTGTAAAAAAAAAATTGCTAAGGGGTTGGACCGCACGGTTCTCACCGGTTCGTGCAGTCAAACCCCGGTTTTAGCGGTTCACGGAATTAACAAAAAATCCGGTTCTTTAGGCTTAAAAAACCGGTTTTCATCCTAGTTCCCGATTTTCACGGTCCGACCTCCCGGTCCGGTCCGGTTCTGAAAACTATGGTAAAGGATAGACACATTTAGGCTTGACCGAGTCTATTTATTATTGTCTTTACCTTATGAGCTAGATTTTTTTTTTTTTTTTTTTTGATAATTTAAGGAGAAATTTACATGTTTGAGTGCATGAGTGCATTTAGGCAATATGTTTTTTTTTTTTTTTTTAAGAGAGTTTCAACCTATGACATTCGCTTTTGATGATAGATTAAATCCCAGATTTCTTATTTAACCATTAGAGATTTTACCAGTTAAGCTAATTAGAACCCACATTTAGGCAATATGCTTGTAAATGGGTTTTGGTTGCATAGGTTCTAAGTTCAAATTTCAAAGGAATTGTGAAAATGCCCGGATGAACAATTTGGAAAAATTGTAGCAAGATGTAAAATTGTTTGCATTCCCAAATGTGGAATGTGTTTTGTGCATTTTTGTAAACAATATTGAGAGCATTTTTGCATTTTATAATATCAGCATACACAAGGCAAACTAAGTAATTGACTTCGTACAAAACAACAACACATGCAAGAATTAAAGACTACAACAAACGACTTGTAGTATAATTCCAACACTAGTAAAGAAATTGGTAAGCGACATGTTATATGAACTCAATCTACGATTCTACTGCACGACTTGTCGTTTAATTGTCCTTCGATGCCTATATAGGCTAGCCTAGCCGAGAAAGATATTGTCTTGGTACATAATTAGATCTCTAATTATGATTAGTGTACTATAATAAAAAAATTATGTCAAAGGGGTGAGTTCATGTAACTCTAACATTTTCTTTTAATCTTCTATAATTAATGTGGACTCTAAAATACTAGATCAGTAAAAACCTAACCTAATTGAAACCTTAAATTGTTTGAAAAAAAAAAAAGTTGTCAATGTACTAAATCATAAATGATTAAATTTTCCTACTAGCTTGAGACCATAATTTTTAAAAATCAATATCCTACATGTAGTTCAGAAATCATTACATAATATTTTATTTAATTAAACATAATTTTTACTTAAATAGTGCATCACATGGTCATAATACAAACTTTCTATATTCTTCACAATCTCAATTTCTTGTTTATGAGATGTTATATATTATCTGATCTAGAAGCTCATTTACGTGTATTAGGGGTGTCAATTTGGGTTAGCGCGTCGAGTTCGTGTCATGTCGAGGTAGTGGTATTTGACTAAATGACTCAACCCTAACCCGACCCATTTAATAATCGTGTCATGATCCTTCAACCCTAACCCAACTTGTTAAGAAGGCGGGTTGACCTAACCCAACCCATTTGACATGCTTAATAAACAAGTAGTGTTGGGTTAATACGAATGTAACACAACTCATTTCAACCTGTATAATATTAAATATAACATTTATCTAGAAATAATTTTTTTTACATCCTAAAAAGCGATGCATACACTTCAAGTCTTCAACCTACATTTAAAATAATATAGTTCAACAAAAATATAACATTTATCTAGAAATAAGTTCTTTACACTCCAAAAGAAGTGCATACACTTCAACCCAAATTCAAAATAACAAAGTTTAACAAAAATAAAATAACATAGTTCAACAAAAATATAATATCCTTAGAACTCGTCAAATGCTAAGTATCAATATTGAAAGAATTTGAGCAAACAATAAACTAATCCTAAGTACGACCACGATTATGATCCATAGATTCTTTGTTAATGTCCAAATTTATAACATCTTCCACAAGCTCATCCAATTTTATTTGTGCAAGTTCAATGCCCAAAAAAAAAAAAAAAAAGTATTAGTAGTTCTAGGGTCTGAAAGTTTCAATTTCCAATTATATCCCTTATAAATTTTTATAATTACTCACTTTTCTTTTTAAATTTAAAATATATGTTGGATATAAAAGGCATTTGAGAAATCTAAAATAAAATATATATTTATTTGTTGTTAAACGGATTGTATTAAGTGGGTCATTTCGGATTGACACAAATAAATTGACATGTTAAACGTGTCTATTACGGGTTATGCGGGTTGACCCGCTTATGACATGTTTCTTATTGTGTCGCTTTCGGGTCGACTCATTTATGACCCAAACCCATTAAAGCCCAACCCTAATCCGGAAAAACCCATGTTGGGTTCGTGTCATGTTCGCGGGTTGGGTCGAACATTGACACCCCTCATGTGTATAATTTGAATGTATAAAAAACCTGAAACTCAAAACATTTTATAAATGAACTAATTCTTAATCTTTAAAAATCTTGCTATTTTACAAGTATATTGAGAATTCAATCCAACGGTGAATTTAGTGAGAAAATGCAGTTAATAAAATTTTATTAAATAATGTAATATTAACAATGAATTATTCAAATCATATCTTATATATTAAGTTGTCTTAAGAAAAGAACAAAAACAAAAACAAAGAATTACAAAAGTGTAACTTAATCAATATATGCTTATGTTTCGGTCCTTGCTTCTTGGTATTAGTGTGGTGCCATATTTTTCATGCCAAAATTGCGCACTCGTGATGATTCATCATTGCAAGCCAACCAATCAGCATTTCCTAGTCATGCTGACATTGATTCAAGCCATTTTTTAGTCTTTGATACTCATTTTCTTGAGAAGAAGATAGTCTTGGTCGACCTTATGATTCAAAAATGTCGGTGTGTAGTACTTTAGCAGGGAAAAACGACTAGATAGCGAAGACCTGTGCTTCACGATGTTGCACCATGTCTTTTGTGCGTGTGTTTCCTGGCAAGTTTGAAATACTAATGGGAATGCAGGGAAAAATTTCACCTACAGCTAGCATATAGACTCAACCATAGAAGAAAATCAGTAAACGGTTTGTACAATGACAAAAAATAGAAGAAGAAAAAAAGTCTACAAAAAACCTTTTATTTATATAATTTTTAATTTCGATACTTGTACAAACCGTTTACTGATTTTCTTCTATGGTTGAGTCTATATGCTAGCTGTAGGTAAAATCTGTCCCTGCATTCCCATTAGTATTTCAAACTTGCCAGGAAACACACGCACAAAAGACATGGTGCAACATCGTGAAGGATTGTCAAGTATTTACTGAGTTTACTCTTTATTTTTTCTCTTTTAAGTCCTAACTCAATTCTTACATTTCCAAAACTTTTATAGATCCTTCTCTCATCAATATGACAATATTACATTTAATTGAGTAGAAACAAGTAGAGAAATTACTTATATCTTTCTTATATTTAAGAATCAATAAAAACAATGCATACACATGTTAGAAATTTTGTTTATTAAAAACCAAATCTTCTCGCCTTTTGAAATGCATAATTAGTATTTAATTTTTTGTACTTGAGTTTTGCTAATATTTTCTTTCAATTGATAATATGGTTAATTTACTAGTCTTTCTTTCTTTCTTTTTTTTTTTTTTTTCTTTCTTTCTTTCTTTTTTGTTGTTAAAAAAATTAATAGTTACAACAACAAGGAAGGACGATTCGAACCAAAGTTTTCATTAAAAAAAAAAAAAAAAAAAAAAAGGAGACAATGCTATTGAATTACAAGACTCTTATTATAGTTAATCTTAAATATGATTTTTTTCGTTTTTAATTTTAAAAATTTTCTTTTTTGTATAAGAAATTGTAACATGTGCTATCAAAAGCCTTCTATAAGTGATAAATGCATTTGGAAAAGAATTAGTCTACTCATTTTATATAACTTTATCTTTTAATCAAAGTGTATTCATCTATTTCTAAAAGCTCTTTATAGCTTGTAGTTTGCAAAGTAAATTTTGGCCAAATCACAAGTGGATAAGTTGTAACTTGCTCTATTTTTTTTTTTTTTTTAAATATATACAAGATAAAAATTTTACTCTAGCCTCATCTAAATATATATGTGTGTTATTGGGTTAAAATAAATTGACACCAGTTAATTAATTCAATTACCTAAGTTGATTAATTATATCAAATTACATGCAAATCGTGGAGGCACCAACAAATCACCAAATAATTAATATGCAACGGAAAATAAATAACACAAAGATTTGTTAACGAATGGGGAAAACCTCTTGTAAGGTAAAAATCCAACCGAGTGAATTTAAGGTCACTACTCTCAAGAATCCACTAATCAATAATCAAGTTGTTACAAGTATGAGAAATTTTACCACCACCCTAGCCTATCCCAAAATACCAACCTACAGTTGAACCTTCGTTTCAATACCCAATTGAACTTAATCTTGTAGCAGACTTCTTTCTTTTGTTGTATAAATCTTCAATCTGTGACTAACTCCTTTTCACGGATCCCATGACGTGACTAACTTCATCAACTTGATTGATTGTTGTTGGTTGCAATGTTCTTCACTTCTAAACGATGAAGATCAAGAAGCACTTGGTTACAAAACCCTAAAGTGTACAAACGCAATAGCTTCTTATAAAGCATATGAGTTTTAGGTCTCTGTTTTCGTACTTGATTACTTTTAAAATAGGCCTTATATATGACTAGGGTTGTAGAGAGAAAAACCCTAATCATCCAAGTCATCATGGACGAAATTTCACATCCGAGATTTCTGAAATTGTAATTCTCGATAGATCGAGCTTGTGTCGAGCTGCTCCATTAATCCTTAATAGCAGCTTGTGTCGAGTTTTAATGAAACAACTTTTGTTCACTTGTTTCTTGGATCAACCTTATACCACTTGATACATTTGAGTAACATACTTCTTAATACATTAAACCCAACTTAGATCTACCCAATTACAAGTAAAATATGTTTTTGTCAAAAGATTGGCCAATTACATAGAAAATATGATCCTAACATGTGTGTAGCTCTCTCTTAGATACTTGAACTTCGGCCTTTGCTCCCGCAGCCTACAAGTACTTATACTTGTGAAGTGACCATCGTGCTAAGCACTTATATGAGAGTTCTACTTATTGATGGAAATGCACTGGCATTTTTTTCAAACTGATGAATGGGTAATTCCATTGAATGAAAGTAATATAGGACAAAGTTTAGTTACAAAATTAATTGTAACTTAAACCTAAAACCTTACTCAATATCTTTTTATTGGAGATGAATTTTGACAAATCCTCCATTGAATTAAATTTTCTTCTTATATCTTTCATGCTTACAAAATTTTTTAAAAATTAAATATCAATAATTATGTCATCAATAAATTGTTTAAATTGCAAGATTTTGTTTTTAAAATTATGCATAAAATATAATATTATATATCATATAGTAAATAATATATGATTGATACAAAATTTGACATGTATATTAAAAGCATTAAGAACATGCAATCCAATAGTCAAATTTTTGAAATATTTAGTAATGTTAATGATATTGAATAAGGTTGTAACTTTAAGCTACTACCAATTTTGTAGCTAAACTTTATCTAAGAATATATTGTTAATTTAGTTAAATCTGTCATAATGTCATTAAATTAAAATGATTAGGCGATGAATTAAGTCTATCATGAAATGGGTCTAGTTCCTCATCTGCAGTTGATAACATATATATAGTGTTCAATTACTTTCTGTCTATGAAGTCCAATCTTGCATATTAGAACAAGTGTTATCGAACATGGTGCATTTAATCTAAACTGAGTTATATATCACTTGAACCAATCATAAGAGAATCGGACAAAATGTGTAGCTCTACATTTCAACGCTATTGCCTTTTCCTTGATGTGTGCTAGAAGCTATGTGCACCTTTTTTGTGTTTTCTATATTAATTTGTCGCTTGCTTGTGATGTTATCTTCTTATTGTGTCACTCTTTGAATTATATTTGGGTTTTCACTTTTTCTTACTTAGATTTCAATTATAAGCTAATTTTGTGTCATGTGACTACCTAAGATTTTTAATTTTGGAGCCAAGTGGGTTAGTGAGTGCATAATAATAAGAGTCTAATATTAATGAACTATAAAATAAGAATAAAAACAAAAACCAATTATATATCTACATAACAAAAAATCACCATACTTTCTATCTTATTAAAAATTAAAATTAAAATAATCATAAATAATATTAAAGTTAGGCAAAAATTTTAACATGCATTTAATTAGGTTTATTTTTATGCATGCCTATACATGAGTTATAAGCTAAATGGCAAAGCCAAAAAAAATTTTCAGGAGGGGCCGATGAATACATTTTTGTATAATTTTTAGATTTATTATTATCAATTTTAAAGAGGAATAATGGAAAATTTAAAAAGCTAATGGGGGCATGGCCTCCCTTGGCACCCCCTAATTCCGCTTATGCTAAAAGTTAGGTATTTATGTTCAAGTCAATAATTTTGAAGGGGAAATAAAAAGTAATGTGCTACTTAAAATCAACGATCACATCAATTATAACAATAATTAGGATGTGAATTCAAACGCAACAAATATTTCTAATTTGTTGACTTGGCATAATAAAATCACCGGCTTCAGTACCGCATATGATTGTCACTAATTGATGTGATATATAGCATTTCCTAGTGATGCTGACATTGATTCAAGCCATTTTTTAGTCTTTGATACTCATTTTCTTGAGAAGAAGATAGTCTTGGTTGACGTACGTTATGATTCAAAAATGTCGGTGTGTAGTACTTTAGCAGAGAAAAACGACTAGATAGCGAAGACCTGTGCTTCATGTGTTTCCTGGCAAGTTTGAAATACTCATGGGAATGCAAAAAAAAAAAAAATTAATAATAAGAAGAAAAGAAAAGTCTACAAAAAACCTTTTTCTTTTATTTATTTTTATAAATTTCGATACTTGTACAATGAAGGATTGTCAGTATTTACTGAGTTTACTCTTTATTTTTTTTTCTTTTAAGTCCTAACTCAATTCTTACATTTCCAAAACTTTTATAGATCCTTCTCCCATCAATGTGACAATATTACATTTAATTGAGCACAAACGAGTAGAGAAATTACTTATATCTTTCTTATATTTAAAAATCAATAAATATAATAAATATACATGTTAGAAATTTTGTTTAATTAAAACCAAATCTTCTCACTTTTTGAAATGCATAATTATGGTCTATTTAAATACCGCTTATTTTACTGAAAACTGAAAATTTATTGCTGAAAATACTATAATAAAATAATTTTTAAAGCTGAAAATACTGTACATAAACACTTGCTGTGTTTTTCTTTGTTAGACTGGTCTATAAACAATGCATGACACGTTGGTCCAAAACGCTAAACACAAAAACTTGGCTGAAAATTGCAATCCAATCCCACATATAGAGTGATGACTCACTGATTTGGGCCCATTTGGTAGAGTTTTTTAAACAACATTATACATATTTTCACACATTTTTTCATCTACATATATTTCAAAAAACTGCAAACAACACTATTCAGACTCGTCTACCAAACGGACACTCACCAAACCAGCAAATGCATGTACCAAAGTGGCTGTTTTTCAGTGTGGGAGTCCCTGTTTCGTTTGATTAACTTGGATTCTTACAAACGACACTTCCCATCACTCTCTCTCTTTCCATCTCTCTCTCTCTCTCTCTCTCTCTCTCTCTCTCATTATAAATTTGCCACTTCTTGAGATTCTATACACAACCAAATTAGCCTTCCCTCACAATACACACTTGTACCAACTGCCTCTTCAAACATATTGCAGATGGGGCTTTCCCAATGGAGTTCATCTCCACCATCCTCTTCTTTTTTCATGCATGCTTTTATCCTTCTCTGGTGGTGTGGCTTGTTAGTCACCTCTGTTGTTGACGGGAATAATGAGACGGACCGGTTGGCGTTGCTTGAGTTCAAAGCCAAGATCACTCATGATCCTCTCCAGGTTTTGAGCTCTTGGAATCATAGCATCCACTTTTGTCAATGGCGAGGGGTTACCTGTGGTCGTCGACATCAAAGGGTCATTAAGTTGAACCTGCATTCTTTGAAACTGGTAGGCTCTATATCACCACATGTTGGTAATTTAAGTTTTTTGAAGAGACTATCATTTGCAAACAATAGCTTTCATAATGAAATTCCTTCAGAAATTGACCGTTTACGCAGATTGCAATTCCTACAAATGTACAATAACACACATATTGGCAAAATTCCAAGAAATTTATCCCATTGCACCAACCTCAATTACATTAATTTTGGTCACAACCTTTTGGATGGGGAAATCCCTACAACTCTGGGCACTTTGTCAAAACTCCGAGTCATTAATTTTGAAATAAATAATTTGACAGGAAGTATCCCACCTTTTCTCGGTAACTTATCCTTTCTTGAAGTGTTTGCTGCATATTCTAATAACTTGGGTGGGAGTATCCCTCATTCTTTTGGCCAATTGACGAAACTTACATTTTTTACTGTCGGTTCAAATAGGTTGTTTGGAACAATTCCTCCCTCAATCTTCAATTTTTCTTCGTTAAAAGCTTTTGCTGTAAATGACAACCAAATCCAAGGGCATCTTCCATCGGACATAGGTATCACTCTACCAAATATCGAATTTTTAAGCATTGTCAACAATCAATTTATTGGACCTATACCTATTTCAATATCTAATGCCTCAAATCTAAAGTATCTTCAACTTACCTCCAATAAACTAAGAGGAAGAGTTCCTTCTTTGGAGAAGTTATATAGAGTTTCACTTTTTACCATGGCTCATAACGAACTTGGAAATGGAGGGGCAAATGACTTGAGTTTTCTTTGTTCTTTGACAAATTCTACATATCTATATGCAATGCAAATGGATGAAAATAACTTTGGGGGAGAGTTTCCAAAGTGCATTGTCAATTTCTCAACTACTCTTACCACATTGACTCTAGGTGATAATAAAATATCTGGGGACATTCCTCTTGGGATAGGAAATCTAATCAATTTGGAGAAGCTAGATATGAAGATCAATAAATTATCAGGTAATATTCCCTCTGAATTTGGAAAGCTTCGAAAGTTACAACTTTTGGATTTATCTCAAAACAATTTCTTTGGGAACATTCCATCATCTCTTGGAAATTTAACTCTTTTGATAGAGTTGTATTTACATAATAATAATCTTCAAGGAAGCATTCCTTTGAGTCTAGGCAAGTGTCAAAATGTGATTCGTTTGGATCTTGCTATTAACAATCTCAATGGTACCATATCAAATCTAGTTATTGGTCTCTCATTCTCTTTAATTTCTCTAGACTTGTCAGACAACAAATTTACTGGTGTCCTTCCAATAGAAGTAGGAAATTTAATAAATTTAGAACACTTGGATATTTCTAAAAATAGGTTGTTTGGAAAAATTCCATCAAGTCTTGGTAGCTGTGTAAGACTAGAATTTCTAGCCATGAGAAGCAACTTCTTTCAAGGGGTCATTCCTTCATCTTTGGAATCATTAAGGGGTCTTCAACTTTTAGATCTTTCTAAAAACAATTTCTCCGGCAATATTCCAAATTTTTTGGAGAGCTTTATCTACTTGCAGTTATTGAATTTGTCTTATAACGATTTTGACGGTGAGGTATCAACAAATGGAGTTTTCAAGAACACAAGTGCAACTGTGATTAAGGGGAACGGTAAGCTTTGTGGAGGCATGCCTAAGTTTCATCTTCCTGTATGTAAATACAATAAATCCAAGAAGAGGAAGTTGACTCCTTCCTTGAAGCTAATAATCTCTATATTATCCGGCCTTCTTGGAGTAACTTTGGTAATGTTATTTTTACTTCTCCGCACTTTAAAAAGAAAAAGAAGAGAAAGTATTTTAAGTAATTCAGGGAATTTACTTTTGAATGTATCTTACCACAGTCTCCTAAAAGCTACAGATGCATTCTCCACCAGTAATTTAATTGGTGTGGGTAGCTTTGGATCTGTATATAGAGGAATTCTTGATCATGACAGATGTAAAGTTGTTTGTCAAGGTGCTTAACCTTTTTGCAAAGATGGAGCTTCAAAAAGTTTTACTGCTGAATGTGAGGCTTTGAGAAATATCCGACATCGGAATCTAGTGAAGGTACTCACAAAGATGTTCAGTGTTGACTTTCAAGGTCATGATTTCAAAGCATTGGTATACGAGTTCATGACTAACGGCAACCTAGATGGGTGGTTGCATCCAGTTTCAAGAAGAAATGAGGTTCCTGAAGAACAAACAAATTTGAATTTTCTTCAAAGACTGAATATTGCTATTGATGTTGCAAATGCATTGGAATATCTTCATCATCGTTGCCATTCACCAATTGTTCATTGTGACCTCAAGCCTAGCAATGTTCTTCTTGATGATGAAATGATTGGACATGTTGGTGATTTTGGCTTAGCAAGGTTCCTTCGTGAGGCCACCCAAGAGTGTTTCACTAATCAATCAAGCTCTATCAGATTAAAAGGAACAGTTGGTTACGCTCCTCCCGGTGAATATCTTTTCCATTTTTGAACATTAAATACTCTTCTTTTGATAATATTTTTTAGTGTGCTAATTTCAAGCATGAAAATAACTCAAGGAAGCCTTTTAGAAGATGGAGCATGTCCTATAAAAATTTCTACTTGTCATAAAAAATTTTTCATTTTATATGCCGATAGAAATATCTTTCAAAGTTGTGCTATTATATTATTATTATTACTATTATTTTAATATGAAACTAGATCAATCATATTCTAAATGCTATGTGCAATTGCAGAATATGGTATGGGAAATGAGGTGTCAACTTTTGGTGATATCTACGATTATGGTATATTATTATTGGAGATGTTTACAGGAAAAAGGCCAACTGATAACATTTTCAAAGGCGACTTGAACCTTCGTGATTTCGTTAGAGGAGCTTTGCCCGAACGAGTGATCAACATTGTGGATCCTATTATTCTTTTGGAAAGAGAAGATATGGAAACAAGGACAAATGACACTCACATTCAAAATCGGATAGGATGTCCCAAAATTCTGGAGTGCTTGATTTTGATATTTGGAATTGGAGTTTCTTGTTCTATGGAATCTCCAAGAGAAAGGATGAACATTAGTGATGTTGTAGCTCAGTTGCATTTGATTAGAGACAAACTCCTCGAAACAAGAAGACACTGAGAAAGAATTCAACTTACAGGTAAATTGTTCATGACATAGTACTTGTTGCTCTTAACACCCCCTCCAAACCTTTATGGAGGGAGGGGGATCATATATCCAACACAATGCTATGTGCTTGTCATGGTACTTTCTTTTGTTCTAGCGAAATTGATAATATTGATGCTATGTGAAATTTGAATACATGATGGTACTATTCATATGATTAAGATTCATCTAATTTGTTTTCTATGATTCAAAATATGCTCTTTTTTGTCCCGTCCCCCCTCAAAATGTTAGTTGAAAAATACATAAATGAAAATGACATTTAAGCTATTTTCAATTTGATGATTTCTACCATTAGTGATTATTGGTATTGTACTTACACTCGAGTTTTTTTTTATAGAGATGCATTTGATGACTTTGATGTAGACATAGCCTTAATTTACTCTAAGTATGGAATTTTAATGGGTAAGAAGTTTAACTAATTTACTGGCAATGGTTTAGTTGTTTTTAATCTTAACTATCTCTCAAGTACCAAGGTAACCATTTCCATAAAACATTTAATGAGTTTAGGATTCGAAAATTGAACCCTTCTGCATTACTATGAATCCCCTTTACTATTTTGAAAACCAAGACTTCTTCTTATACATAGAAATGATTTCCCTTAACTCCATGATTTAGAGGGATAATTGTCCTCCTTGAATGCAGGTACAGAGGGCCGGTGACCCTATTGGAAGGCATCATGACTTAATGAGGTTTTGATTTTGTATAATGTTGGAACAAAATAATCAGATTTGTAGCTCCTCCTTTTGTTTCTTTTAACACTCATTAGTTTATCTTGTATTTGTCATAGTTTTTTTTTTTTTTTTAATATCCATGGAATAATTTGTGGCTGTAATATTACTTTCAAAAAATTATAGAGACTTTGTGGATGTAGGCTTTTATGGCTGAACCACGTTAAAATTGTTGTCTTCCTTCTTTTGTTTGCCTTCATTTTTCACAAAGGAATTTTACAGCTTTGAGCCTTGGATAGCACCAGTAGCCAAGAAGGCTTCTAGTTTGGTCGTTATTAGTTCCTTTGTCACTGCAAATTATTAGCACTATAAAGATGTTTGTCACCCATAATTTGATGATTACGTACAAGAAAAAGCAATTTGTACTTCAAGATCATACCATTATGTTATTGCCAAGCACCGAATAGTTTCTTGTAGATCTTATAATGAAAGTCAATTTATGTTAACAGGAATTTTTTTCCAAATAATATCTTTTGAAGTTTCTTGAAATAATTAAAGATGGTCTATTTCATAATTAATTTAGATTTTATTTTATGAATTTAACTATATACAAACTATAACATCATTTTAAGTTTTAAATAATTTAACACTAAATATATATATTTAAATTTGTAATATTTAATCTTAATGAAGAATTTGATCAATTTCCAATTCAAGAAAAACTCAAAATATGTTCAGAAGTGAGAAGAATGTATATAAATAAAACATCTTTGCATTTCTTGAATTTAAAACTTAAAAAAGAAATAGAAAAAACCATCAATGTCCCGACACTTGATCGGCTTCCTTTTGTTCAACTTGAAAACTCCAACCCATCACATACATCCCCTGCTTTGGGCCTTGGTTGAGGATGATGATGGTTGGTTCCCCTCTATTGTTCCTAATAAATTATTATCCTTATTTGCGAAAGTAGTTGCATGCATACCAAACATGAATTCATAATCGTTTTTGGTGTGGTTTAGAAAATCAATACTCAAATGGTCTCACCACATCCCCTAAGAATACTTATGCATGTCACATCTCCAAATTCCCATCACCTTAAACGTTATGCATATCTTTTAAGGAGAGACAAATTAAAATATTCTACTCGAGTAATTAAAGCAGCTCCAAATTCCCATCACATTAAGCCTCATGCATATTTTCTCAATTTGAATACTTTTTATAGAAATGCTATATTCTAAACATTTTCATAACACTTTCTCAAAAATTTTAAGTGGCATCTAGGTTGTTATTTGCTATTAGTGGACAAACAAGGAATTTTAATAGTGAGTTCAAATTAGAACCAATAACAACTTATCACCTAAAAAGCGTTGTCAAAATGTTGTGGACATAGCACTTCTCAATGTTTTACTATAAAACTCTCTTGCGCTTCTATCTTGAATTCAATATCTGTGTGGCATTGACTATTGAATATCTATGATAGAATTTAAGACATACAAGCTTGAATTTTGAAGCATATCCTTTACATGAAACAGAGAAGGAAAAGAAAGACTGTTTATTTCTCATAATTAAAATTTCAGATTTCTATTGGTTCATATCAAATTCTTATAATGAAATAAAATTGAGGATTTTTTCCATAAAATAGGTTTAAGGCTTGTAGAATAAATGGTCACACATTTGGCAATTTCACTAAAAAGTATTAAGGGAATTCTTATATTTTAAAACAGCTTAAAGGTTAAAGTTAATAAAAACTATTAATTGACATTATTTTTTTCTTTTCAAAGTGACACATAATGATCCCTAATTTTAAAAGATAATGGTTGCACTAATAATAGTAAAAATAAAACGACATTGACCATTGATTGAATTGATTGTGTTCAAGTATGAAAATAAAAAACATTGTAATAATTTATATTTTTTGTTTAAATCTTTAACCATTGGTTACTAAACAGTATTAATAACATTGATCAGTAATATAGTAATATAATGAATCGTGAACTTACAGTTTAAATTAAAGACATTCTTTCCTAAAAGAAAAATGAGACTAGGCAACAAGGCCCACAAAAAGAGCAACAAGTAACCGACTTTAGACAAATCGACTACACAAGAAATCCCCTAACCCAAACATCCATGTATCCCAAAATAATAATAATAATAATAATGGACATGTTAGTATTCAAATTTATTACATCAATTCAAACAATTGGTGAATTTATAACTGAAGGTAGTTTCATTATTTAATTAATTAATTTTTACGGAAAGTTGTTTTCATGATTAGTATCATGGTGTCTTTATTATTATTGTTTTATTTTGTGAACATTACGCAGTTTTGATTCACTATGTCATAAAAACAAAATTCACCATTTATTAGCATCTTCTGTTATATTCAATGAATATATCTAGATTTTAAATCTTTCATATGTCGTAACTATCAAAAAAAGAATCCACTGTGCAAGTTAGGGCCGGCTCAACCCTTAGGCGAATTAGGCAATTGCCTAAGGCCCCCAAGTGGAAGGGGGCCCCAAAATTTTAGAAAAGAAGGGGTAGTAGGAGCAAAAAAAAAAAAAAAAAAAAAAAAAAAAAGGATGAATTAGAAATATTCGGCACATCCTTTTAACCAAAAAACAAAAATTTTGGTAGATCCTATTAAACATTGGTTCTAAACAAAATTATTGTCCAAAAATAACATTATTATCCTCTAGACAAACCAAAAATCAACAAGATAAACTACAAATCCAGTCTAAGAGATTAACTACAAAACAATCACAAATCAAAACCAATAAAACAACTCAAATCCCTAAAATTTTTAGTTTTACCGTTCCCTCTCGCTTCTTTCTCTCTGCTCTCCGCCTCTCTCAATTGCTCAAGCAAGCTGCAAGCTTTCTCCACCTCTCTGACTCTCATTCCTTCTTTGAATCTCTGATTCTCTACTCTCCGGAGTCTCCGCCTCTCTCAACTGCTCTAGGACTTTGAGTTTTACGATACGGTGTAGTGTGTATCGGGTATAATATTTGGGCGCTTGGCTTTCGGTTCAGCCTTTCTCTTCATTTTATTTGTCCAATGGGCCTGCCTCCTACCTGGACTTTTCACTTTGTTTGGGCCTTCATTTTTTTTTTTTTTTTTAATAAAGCCTGTTTTTTTTTTTTTTTTTTTTTTTTTTTTTTTTTTAGGGGGGGAGGTGGGGGGTTATAGATAATAGATACAATTTGTTTTGGTGTTTTTTTTTTGGTGGGTCTTCTCAATAAGTCTTGTCTTATGGCTGTGCTTAAATTTTTGTTATGCTTGTGCTTAATTTTTTTTTTTTAAAAAAAAAAAATTAATCTTGTGTTTATATATATATATATATATATATTAGTTAGTGGTAATATATTGAATAAGTTTTTATTTATGCAGGTTGAGATTGTTAAAAACTTGTTATTGTTTGGTGAAACTACAACAATACTTTTTATATAAATCAGGTTCTATTTCTCATTTGCTCTACACTTGAAATTTATTTTTTATTTTAGTCTTTATAAATATATTGTTTGATTAGAAATGTCTACTAAAAAATATGCATTTAGACATGAAAAACTTAAAAAAAGAAAAAAAGAAGAAAAATTAATTGAGTCTAAAAAAGGATCAATGGATAAATTTGCTATTAATAATTGATAGTGTTACAAAATGGTCCAACTCCAACGCTCGTCCATATGGCTCGTCCTAAGGAAGTGATGGATGGCATACGACTTTACCCGTCCAAAGGTAAGCTCGTCCGTCCACAAAGTTGGTTGGACGAGCTTATTGTGTCTTAAACATGAACTATTTTTTGTTTTCCTGTCAAGGCTACAAATCCCTCCCTCAATTAATGATTTTGGAAGACAAACCCCAAAGATATAACTTCCTTGGTAGTTATAGAAGTTACCTGCAGATTCTCCGAACTCTACAACGATTGGAGAGATAACTGCCACCGATAAACACTATATAAGGTGTCTTCCACAAAAAGGTATTTCATTTGGACACTTCCAAAAAACATTGAAATCCCAATAACACTCCATTTCTATTTGGAATCACAAATCCACTGACTTTATCATCGGAGGACTTTTGGCCGGCCTCCACCGGTCTCCTCGATTTAATATTTGTTTTTTCAGGATCAAGCCCTAAGATCATCAACGCCCGAGACTTTCAACCTACTGATTTTCAAGGAATCATCAGTAATAAAAAAAAATATAACACAAAATTTAGATTAAAATATCACAAATGAGCAAGAAATTCTCCAAAAAGAGCTAGAAGATAATGAAATGATACAATTGTAAGATAACAATGATACAATTGCAAGATAATGAAATGATATGATTGAAAAAGAGATGTTAGAAGAACTTGAATACAAAAATTTAATTAGTCAATTTGCATCTCAAAAGGCAAGAAAAATGGATTTTAAATTAAATATATTATAATATAAAAATATTAAATAAATATTAATTTAATTAATATATAAGTATAAAAAAAAAAAAAAATCTCATTTTTAGTTCTCGTCTAAAGTCCCAAAATGTCTAGGGCCGGCCCTTGTGCAAGTAATTAAGTAAAGTCAAATTTATATACTAAGCATGCTTCAAGTCTTATGCCATTATTTTTTAAGGGAAAATAATAATAAATTTTTTTAGTTAGGGTTTTGTCTTGGTCCTTTCGGAAGATGTAAGGGGGTTCGTAAATAAAAAAAAAAAAAAAAATGTAACGGGTTAGGTTTTCAAGAAATTGGGCCTCTCTTAGAAAAGTTAATGGGTTTCTTATTTGAAACCTAGCCCAAGTCCCGATGGACCTCCATTCTGTTTGACTGCCCATCTAGCCCACGTTAAGTCAACTCAAGTATCAAAATCTGTTTTCTTTTTCTTTTTTTTTTCCTTTCACTAAGATCCATCTAACAATAGACAACCTATGGTGAAAAACAGTCCAAATCCTCTGTAACACTTTTTGTGTACCACTTTATGTTCCACCAATCGCTACTTACCATGTGTATGATTATTTTCTATTTTAAACTTGAGTTATTCTATAAGGAAAGTAAAATGAAAACATGGCAAGTAGTGATTGGTGGAATTTAAAGTGATATACAAAAAGTGGTACAGAGGATTTGAACTCGTGGAAAAAATTGATCATGTTTCAACTTAATACCACCTCATATTGGATGTAGTGGATGAGATATTAAGTGACTGTTTGTATTCATCTTCTGCGTCCACGTTTAGCGTTTTCATGCATTTCAGCTCTTTTTTTTTTTGGTAGCCGCACTTGTTGACTTTTTGTCCGTGAACAGTGCATTTGTGCACTGTTCATGGACCCACAAATTACACTTTTCAGCAATTTTTTCATTAAAAATGGGTCCCACGGTACTATTCACACATTTAAAAATTATTTTGCTACAGTATTTTCGGTTTTTCGAGTTTTCAATTTCAGCAAAATAAGTTTTATCCAAACACACCCTAAATATGAATTTGTTATTCTTGAAATAAATTTTTATCCGTGCAACAAGGGTAGAACCACATTTAAGGGTGTGGGGGCCATCGCTTTCCAAAAATTTTTAAAAATCCTTTATAATATTTGTAACTATTAAACAATTTTTAAGATATAGCTTATAAAAATAGGAATTGGCCCCTTAAGCAAAAATACCTAATTCTGCCATCGCTTGTTTGATAATAATCAATTTGAGCATTGATATCTTTCCTGCTATGTTAGAATTTCTTCATAGGAAATTTTGGAATACCGTTGGCAATGAACTTTTTTTTTTTTTTCAAATATTTGTTAATATTTATAACTATAAACATTTTTTAAGATATAACTTTTAAAAATCGGAGTTGTCCCCTCAAGCAAAAATTATTGATTTCACCCCTACATGTCGATAATAATCAATTGGAGAATTGATACATTTCCTCCCATGTTTGAAATTTCTTCCTAGGAATATTGATGGATTGGAATATCATAGGCAATGAAAATGTAGAACAATCAATGTGGGACTTGAGAGACCCTTCAATCCTGTTGGGGTGCACTACCGCACCTAGAAGTTCAATCCACATGGAATTCTATTTCAAGATGAAATAGGTGAAGTTGGCTTGCATGAATAAAACTCCTATTCCTAATTATACTAGGAGTGTCGGGCGGTGGAAGGTATTTTATATATAAAGCAATATATTGTGTGCGTGTGGTTTTTATGAGAGAGAGACTAAACACCTAAAACACGTTTTAAAGCCGACCGAAAGAAAAAGAATAGTGCTTTGTGCAGCATTAAGGGAAAAAATAAAAGATAATTTTTCTTTTGCTAAAGATGTACAAAGAAGATAAATTGAAGGTTCTCTCTAGGACTATTATTTGGGTGCTACAACCACATAAAATAGAAATAATCGTAGTCGAAGAATTCCAATCTAGCATATTAGAACAAGTTGATATATTCCTTGAACCAGGCATAAGAGAATCGGACAAAATGTGTAGCTCTACATTTCAATGCTAGAAGCTATGTGCACCTTTTTCTGTGTTTTCTATATTCATACATTGTCGCTTGCTTTGCCGTGATATTATCCTCTTGTGTTTCCTCCGAATTATATTTGGGTTTTCACCTTTCTTTTCATACTTATAAATCCATCTGATTTTGATAAACAATCGTGGTCGTATTGTTATTGATGAGATCGATCATCCTTTGACTAAAGAGCCTGGTACTGAAAGTTTTACCTTACTCTTCCTTGCTAGCCAAAGGATGATTTTCCCTTCAACAATTAATAATGGGTATGTGTTGTGGATTCGAAATGGCTAAGGTCTAATCCTAGGGAATTTTAACAATTTTAACAACTTATTGTATAATTCTAAATTAATTTTAACAATGTTAACGGAGTAATGTGTAATCAAAATAATTTTGGACAATCTTAACAATTTAAGTGTAATTCAATTAATTATGGAGAATTTTATTTCGACAATTGAAGATGTAATTTTAAGTTATTTTGTGGATTTCAATCATTCAAGATTCAATTCAAAATAATTTTGGTGAATTTTAACCAATTAATAAATGTATTTTAGAATTACTTTGTGAATTTTAACAACTCAAGTGTATAAGAAATTAACTTTTATGAATTTTATTTATTGAAGGTGTGATTCCAAATAATTTAGGGGAATTTCAACTGATCATGGTGTAATTCAAATTCGTTTTTAGTGAATTTCAGTCATTATTTAATCCATTCAAAATGTAATTTGAACCAATTTTATAAATTTTGAGGGAAATTTTTCTCTTTTTCTTTTTGGGCACTTGAGCATCTGGGTCATTTTATTTTATTTGGGATGCAGTAGACTTGTAGTGTACCAATTGGTCTTTGCCCCTTTTTCCTGATCTTGGTTCAAGCATTTGATTCAAGCTCAATTTCGGTTTGGCCCAATCACTTTTGATCAAATGCCAATTAGAATTGGGCTTATTTTGGATCGACCTAGTCATATTTTAAACAAAAGTTAGTGTGTTTAGGACTAATTTAGTTCACTTTTGACTGGACTCATTTTAGATCGTGCCTAATCTTATGTTAATGTGTCATTGCAAAGGATAGACACAGTTAGGCTTGGCCGAGTCTATTTATTATTGTCTTTACCTTATGAGCTAGTTTTTTTTTTTTTTTTTTTTTTTGGTTGATAATTTAAGGAGAAATTTACATGTAGTGCATGAGTGCATTTAGGCAATATGCATTTTTTTTTTTTTTTTTTTTAGAGAATTTCAACTTATGGCATCCGCTCCCGACAATAAATTGAATCTTAGATCTCTTATTTAACTATTAGAGACTTTACCAATTAAGCTAATTAGAACCCACTTTTAGACAATATGCTTGTAAACGGGTTTTGGATGCATAGGTTCTAAGTTCAAATTCCAAAGGAATTGTGAAATTACTTGAATGAACAATTTGGTAAAATTGTAGCAGGATATAAAATTGTTTGCATTCCCAAATGTGGAATGTGCTTTGTGCATTTTTGTAAACAATATTGAGAGCATTTTTGCATTTTATAATATCAGCATACACAAGGAAGACTAAGTAATTGACTTCGTACAAAACAACACATGCAGTAATTAAAGATTACAACAAACGACCTGTAGTATAATTCCAACACTAGTAAAGAAATTGGTAAGCGACATGTTATACGAACTCAATCTACTGCACGACTTGTCGTTTAATTTTCCTTCAGTACCTATATAGGCTAGACTAGCCGAGAAAGATACTGTCTTGGTACATAATTGTATACGATCAGTGTACTATATTAAGAAATTATGTCAAAGGGGTGAGTTCATGTAACTCTTAACATTTTCTTTTCATCCTCTATAATTAATGTGGCCTCTAAAATACTAGATCAGTAAAAATCTAACTCAATTGAAACCATAAATTGTTTGAAAAAATAAAGTTGTCAATGTACTAAATCATCAATGATTAAATTTTCCTACTAGCTTGAGACCATAATTTTTATAAACCAATATCCTACGTGTAGTTCAGAAATCATTACATAATATTTAATTTAATTAAACATAATTTTTACTTAAACAGTGCGTCACATGGTCATAATACAAGCTTTCTATATTCTTCACAATCTCAATTTCTTGTTAATGAGATTATTAGAAATTTGGTAAAACTGATTTCATTAAAATTCATTCACTAACTGATTACAAGGCTTATATATATACATAAGCTGTACAAAGAAGGAAACAGAGTAAACCCACTAACTAAATAACACACGTGCTATACTAATCGTAATTAACATACACACGTGTAGAACTAATAACAGAAACAACAATAGCAAAACTACAAGTCGTATAGCTAATTCACTAGGGGAAGCTACTGTCGTTTTGTCTCTAGTATAGAAGGAATGCTGCTCTTGTCTTCTCGATAAGCTTCACATCTCTCTAATTTCTTCTTATCTTGATAGAGATGTTATATATTATCTAATCTATAAGCTCATTTTTGTGTATAATTTGAATGTATAAGAAACCTGAAACTTAAAAACATTTTATAAATGAAGTAATTCTTAATCTTAAAAATCTTGCTATTTTACAAGTATATAGAGAATTCAATCCAAGGGTGAATTTAGTGAGAAAATGCAGTTCATAAAATTTTATTAAATAATGTAATAATAACAATGAATTATTCAAATCTTATCTTATATATTAAGTTGTCTTAAGAAGAAGAGAAAAAAAAAAAAAAAAAAAAACAACAAAAACAAAAACAAAGAATTATAAAAGTGTAACTTAATCAATGCTTAAGTTTCGGTCCTTGCTTCTTGGTATTAGTGTGGTGCCATAATTTTCATGCCAAAATTCTCGTGATGATTCATGATTGCAAGCCAACCAATCAGCATTTCCTAGTCATGCTGACATTGATTGAAGCCATTTTTTAGTCTTTGATACTCATTTTCTTGAGAAGAAGATAGTCTTGGTCGACGTTATGATTCAAAAATGTCGGTGTGTAGTACTTTTAGCAGAGAAAAACGACTAGATAGCGAAGACCTGTGCTTCACGATGTTGCACCAAGTCTTTTGTGCGTGTGTTTCCTGGCAAGTTTGAAATGCTAATGGGAATGCAGGGACAAATTTCATCGACAGCTAGCATATAGACTCAACCATAGAAGAGAATCAGTAAATGGTTTGTACAATGAAAAAAAATAGAAGAAGAAAAAAAAAGTCTACAAAAACCTTTTATTTATATAATTTTTAATTTCGATACTTGTACAATGAAGGATTGTCAAGTATTTACTGAGTTTACTCTTTATTTTTTCTCTTTTAAGTCCTAACTCAATTCTTACATTTCCAAAACTTTTATAGATCCTTCTCTCATCAATATGACAATATTACATTTAATTGAGTAGAAACAAGTAGAGAAATTACTTATATCTTTCTTATATTTAAGAATCAATAAAAACAATACATATACATGTTAGAAATTTTGTTTATTAAAAACCAAATCTTCTCACATTTTGAAATGCATAATTAGTAATTAATTTTTTGTACTTGAATTTTGCTAATATTTTCTTTCAATTGATAATATGGTTAATTTACTAGTCTTTCTTTCTTTCTTTCTTTTTTGTTGTTAAAAAAATTAATAGTTACAACAACAAGGAAGGGTGATTCGAACCAAAGTTTTCATGAAAAAAAGAAAGCAGACAATGCTACTAAATTACAAGACTCTTATTATAGTTAATCTTAAATAAGATTTTTCCATTTTTAATTTTAAAAATTTTCTTTTTGTATAAGAAATTGTGACAGGTGCTATCAAAAAACTTCTATAAGTGAAATACATTCAGAAAAGAATTAGCCTATTCATTTAATATAACTTTATCTTTTAATCAAAGTGTATTTGTCTATTTCTAAAAGCTCTTAATAGCTTGTAGTTTTGACAATAAATCTATACTACAAAAAATTTCATCTAAATGGTTATTTTTTTAATAGTAACAAATTTCTTAAGATATCATTTTTTAGATTTTTTTTTTTTTTTCGAGAGGGAATTTTTTTAGATTCAATTAATTCTTCTATTCTCTTTTTTTTTTTTTTTTTACTATGTATATTCATATTTTTATAATATACCTTTATAGGTTAGAGATATGTAGAAATAAAATAAACTCGATCTACAATAAAAATTCTAATCCAACGAGGATAAAATAAATTGTAAAGTGTACTATAATAAAACCTACTTTATTATTGTTATTTTTTTGAGCAAATTACAACTTACCCATTTATGATTTGGTCGAAATTTAAATTGTTTACTTTTGGTTTGAAATTTGACACTTTTATGTTTTTGTGTTTTTAGAGGAGAGAGATATAAAAGTGGAGCAAAATTAAATATTTAGCCTTTCTTTTTTTTTTTTTTTTTTTTACAAGATAAAATTCTACTATGGCCTAATCTAAGCGTATATGTGTGTGAAACTCCCTCCCGAAGACTTGAACCCCGGCCTTTGCCCCCCACAAGCACTTATACTTGTGGAGTGACCATCGCACCAAGGGTGTGCTCAATTGGTAAAGTTTCTAATGATTGAATTTAGCATGTTTTTAACAAAGGTGGGTTATGAAACTCTAACTTAACTAATCTCAGATGGGTAAAGTGTCAAATTTCAAATCACAGGTAGGCAAAGTAAATTTTGGCCAAACTACATGTGGGTAAATTGTAATTTGCCCTTTTTTTTTACATATACAAGATAGAAATTCTACTCTAACCTAATCTAAGTATATATGTGTGTTGTTGGGTTAAAATAAATTGACCCTGGTTAATTAATTCAATTACCCAAGTTAATTAATTAGGTCAAGTTATTTACAAGTTCAGTGTTTTTTTTTTTATCTTGTGCACTGTTTACGGGACTCGCAAGTACTTTTTTTTTTCAAAAAAAAAAATTTAAAACTGGATCCCATAGTATTATTCACACATTTAAAAATTATTTTGTCAATTTTTAGTAATAAATAATATTCAAACTGACCGTAAGAATCTTGTAATTTAGTAGTATTGTCTGCTCATCTTTATGGGAGCTATGGTTCGAATAATCCTTTTTTTTTTTTTTTTTTTTTTGGTTTGCAGCTATCAAATTTTTAACAATAAAAAAGATGTTGGGTGTGTGGCACACGTGGGCTCCAGCCCACACTTGATGGAATAGCTCAATTAATGAACTTGTCTCTAAAGTCTACAAGCCAACCATCTGAAACCATGTCTCTTAATAAGACTCATGCTTGTGGGACACGCTGAAGGAAGAAGAAAATTGGCTGAAGAAAAAGAAGTTGACTGTACAAAACTCAAACTCAAAGCTTGTGTGCTTGCATTTATTGTGACTTGATATAAAGAGTGTGAAAAGGAAGAAAAGAAGAAAAAGGTGAAGAAATAAAACGAAAGGCCATTCGGCCATTTGTTGCAGAAGAGAGAAGAGTGAAGATGATAGGTACTTAAAAATAATTAGGGTCTGTTTAGATACAGTTGAAAATTGAAAATTGAAAAATACTGTAGCAAAATAATTTTTAAATGTGTGAATAATACCGTAGAACCCATTTTTAATAAAAAAAAGTTGTTGAAAAGTGAAATTTATGGATCCGTAAAAAAGATACTACGACATGCACCGATTGGCTAAAAAAAGGGAGAAAAGTCAAACTTTGCGACTCTTTGTTCATTGAATAGTGCATGAATAGTAGTTGCAAGTCTCACAAACGTGTAAAAAAAAAAAAAAACCGCAGACGCAAACGCGGGTTTTCAGCCCAATCCAAAAATAGCCTAAGTGGGTTTGGATATCAATAAAAAATTAAAATTATTTTATTATTTAATTTGTTTTTGCTATTATTTAAGGGTTCATATTTTTTGATACTATTTATGGGTCTCATTTGTACTATTTCAACTAACTTTTACCTTTATTTACGATTTTTTAGCAATAAGTTTTCAGTTTTATTAAAATAAGCGGTATCCAAATAAACTCTTAGTGACCGTTTGGATTGGCATTTCACGTTTGTGTTTTTTTTTTTTTTGACCAATGCCTCTTGCACTGTTCATAGGACATGAATAGTGCATTAAGGAAAATGAACAGTGTTTTATGAGTGTGAACAATAACTGAAAATTATTTTTTTATTGTTTTGTTTTCAAAAAAATAAGCGATATCCAAACAGACACTAAGTGTATGATTGAATAGTGGCCACGCCCAATGTTTTTGCGTGTCCAGCGTTTTTGTGGATTCTCCTTAATCGCTTACGGGATCCGCAAGTATTTTTTTCCAAAAAAATAAATTTAAAACTGGGTCCTACGATACTATTCACACATTTTAAAAATAAATTGCTACAATATTTTCAGTTTTTAACAATAAATAGTATCTCAACAAACCTTGTAATTTTTGATACCAAAAGTCTTGTATTTAACAAAAGTCTTGTAATTTTTGATAACAGACCTTGTATTTAACAATAGACAGTATCTAAACAGTATCTAAGAGTCTTGTAATTTTTTTTTGATAACAAAAGTCTTTTAATTTAATATTATTGTCTACTCATCTTTATGAGAGCTATGGTTCGAATAATCCCTTTTTTTTTTGGTTGTTGCAACTATCAAATTTTAACAATAAAAAAGATGTTGGGTGTGTGGCACACGTGAATTCCAGCCCACACTTCAAGCCAAACCATCTACAACCATGTCTTTTAATCAGACTTAAGTGTGTGGGACACGCTGAAGGGTCTGGAAACGTGTATTTTGGGCTCAGCCCAGTACGGAGGCTGCACTTCCAAATCCTCAATTGTTAAAAGCTTAAAATACACCAAATAAACACACCTTTGGTTTAACATAAAGGGGGCAAAACTATAGCATTCCACATGGATCATGGGTTAACGGTCTAATTAATTGAAGATGATCAGACCGACTATAATCCCCAAAATTCTCGCACCAAATTTCTTCTCTCTAGCCCTCTATATAAATTTGCCACTTCTTGAGATTCTATACACAGCCAAATTAGCCTTCCCTCACAATACACACCTATACCAACTGCCTTTTCAACCATATTGCATATGGGGATTTCCCAGTGGAGTTCATCTCCACCATCCTCTTCTTTTTTCATGCACGCTTTTATCCTTCTCTGGTGGTGTGGCTTGTTAGTCACCTCTGTTGTTGGCGGGAGTAATGAGACCGACCGGTTGGCGTTGCTTGAGTTCAAAGCCAAGATCACTGATGATCCTCTCCAGGTTTTGAGCTCTTGGAATGACAGCATCCACTTTTGTCAATGGCAAGGAGTTACCTGTGGCCGTCGACATCAAAGGGTCATTATGTTGGGCCTGCCATCTTCGAAACTGGTAGGCTCTGTATCACCACATGTTGGAAATTTAAGTTTTTTGAAGACTCTAGTACTCGCAGACAATAGCTTTCATAATGAAATTCCTTCAGAAATTGACCGTTTACGTAGATTGCAATTCCTACAAATGTACAATAACACGCATATTGGCAAAATTCCAAGAAATTTATCCCATTGCACCAACCTCGAAGTCATTGATTTTGGTCGCAACCTTTTGGATGGGGAAATCCCTACAACTCTTGGCACTTTGTCAAAACTCGAAACGATTTCTTTTGAAAATAATAATTTGACAGGAAGTATACCACCTTCTTTCGGCAACATATCCTCTCTAGAAGTGTTTGCTGCAGCTTATAATAACTTGGGTGGGAGTATCCCTACTTCTTTTGGCCAATTGATGAAACTTACAATTTTGGGTGTCGGTGCAAATAGGTTGTCAGGAAGAATTCCTCCCTCAATCTTCAATTTGTCTTCGTTAAAAGTGTTTGATGTAGGAGACAACCAAATCCTAGGGCATCTTCCATCAGACATAGGTATCACTCTACCAAATATCGAAAAATTTTTCATTTCCAAGAATCAATTTACTGGACCTATCCCCATTTCAATATCTAATGCCTCAAATATAAATCTTCTTGAAGTTAGCGAAAATAAACTAAGAGGAAGAGTTCCTTCTTTAGAGAAGTTATATAGAGTTGCAATTTTTGCCATGACTTTTAACGAGCTAGGAAATGGAGGGGCAAATGACTTGAGTTTTCTCTGTTCTTTGACAAATTCTACATTTCTAACCGATTTAGAGATAGGCTCCAATAACTTTGGGGGAGAGTTGCCCAAGTGCATTGCCAATTTCTCAACTACTCTCATCTATCTGTTTCTAAGTAATAATAAAATATCTGGGTACATTCCTCTTGGGATAGGAAATCTGATCAATTTGGAGGATCTAGAGATGTGGAGCAATAAATTATCAGGAAATATTCCTTCTGAAATTGGAAAACTTCGAAAGTTACAAATTTTAGCTTTATCTCAAAACAATTTCTTTGGGAACATTCCTTCCTCTCTTGGAAATTTAACTCTTTTGATATACTTGCATTTACAGGATAATAATCTTCAAGGAAGCATCCCTTTGAGTTTGGGCAAGTGTCAAAATATGAATTATTTGAATCTTTCTAATAACAATCTCAGTGGTACCATATCATATCAAGTCTTTAGTCTCTTATTCTCACTAATTTTTCTAGACTTGTCAGACAACAAATTTACTGGTGTCCTTCCCATAGAAGTAGGAAATTTCATAAATCTACAAGAGTTTCATATTAATGAAAACATGTTGTTTGGTAAAATTCCTGCAAGTATTGGTAGTTGTGTAAAACTTGAAATTCTATCAATGGGAAGCAACTTCTTTCAAGGGGTCATTCCTTCATCTTTGGAATCATTAAGGGGTCTTCAACTTTTAGATCTTTCTAAAAACAATTTCTCTAGCAATATTCCAAAATTTTTGGAGAGCTTTATCTTCTTGCAGTTATTGAATTTGTCTTATAACGATTTTGATGGTGAGGTACCAACAAATGGAGTTTTCAAGAACACAAGTGCAACTGTGATTAAGGGGAACGGTAAGCTTTGTGGAGGCATGCCTAAGTTTCATCTTCCCGTATGTAAATACAATAAATCCAAGAAGAGGAAGTTGACTCCTTCCTTGAAGCTAATAATCTCTATATTATCTAGCCTTCTTGGAGTAACTTTGTTAATGTTATTTTTACTTCTCCGCACTTTAAAAAGAAAAAGAAGAGAAAGTATTTTAAGTAATTCAGGGAATTTACTTTTGAATGTATCTTACCATAGTCTCCTAAAAGCTACAGATGCATTCTCCACCACTAATTTAATTGGTGTGGGTAGCTTTGGATCTGTATATAGAGGAATTCTTGATCATGACAGACGTAAAGTTGTCATCAAGGTGCTCAACCTTTTTGCAAAGAAGGAGCTTCAAAAAGTTTTATTGCTTTGAATGTGAGGCTTTGAGAAATATCGGACATCGGAATCTAGTGAAGGTACTCACAGCATGTTCTAGTGTTGACTATCAAGGTCATGATTTCAAAGCATTGGTATATGAGTTCATGACTAACGGCAACCTAGATGGGTGGTTGCATCCAGTTTCAAGAAGAAATGAGGTTCCCGAAGAACAAACAAATTTTAATTTTCTTCAAAGACTGAATATTGCTATTGATGTTGCAAATGCATTGGAATATCTTCATCATCGTTGCCATTCACCAATTGTTCATTGTGACCTCAAGCCTAGCAATGTTCTTCTTGATGATGAAATGATTGGACATGTTGGTGATTTTGGCTTAGCAAGGTTCCTTCGTGAGGCCACCCAAGAGTGTTTCACTAATCAATCAAGCTCTATCGGATTAAAAGGAACAGTTGGTTACGCTCCTCCAAGTGAATATCTTTTCCATTTTTGAACATTAAATACTCTTCTTTTGATAATATTTTTTAGTGTGCAAATTTCAAGCATGAAAATAACTTAAGGAATCCTTTTAGACGATGGAGCATGTCCTATAAAAAGTTCTACATGTCATAATTTTTTTTCATTTTATATGCCGATAGAAATATCTTTCAAAGTTGTGCTATTATTATAATTATTATTATTATTATTATTTTAATATGAAACTAGATCAATCATATTCTAAATGCTATGTGCAATTGCAGAATATGGTATGGGAAATGAGGTGTCAACTTTTGGTGATATCTACAGTTATGGTATATTATTATTGGAGATGTTCACAGGGAAAAGGCCCACCGATAACATTTTCAAAGACGACTTGAACCTTCATGATTTCGTTAGAGGAGCTTTGCCCGAATGAGTGATCAACATTGTGGATCCTATTATTCTTTTGGAAAAAGAAGATATGGAAACTAGGACAAATGACACTCACAATCAAAATCGAATAGGATGTCCCAAAATTTTGGAGTGCTTGATTTTGATATTTGGAATTGGAGTTTCTTGTTCTATGGAATCTCCAAGAGAAAGGATGAACATTAGTGATGTTGTGGCTCAGTTGCATTTGATTAGAGACAAGCTCCTCAGAACAAGAAGACGCCGAGAAAGACTTCAATTTACAGGTAAATTGTTCATGACAGAGTACTTGTTGCTCTTAACACCCCCTCCAAACCTTTATGGAGGGAGGGGGATCATATATCCAACACAATGCTATGTGCTTGTCACGGTACTTTCTTTTGTTCTAGCGAAATTGATAGTATTGATGCTATGTTAAATTTGAATACATGATGGTACTATTCATATGATTAAGATTCATCTAATATGTTTTCTATGATTCAAAATATGCTCTTTTTTGTCCGGTCCCCCCTCAAAATGTTTGTTGTAAAATACATAAATGAAAATGACATTTAAACTATTTTCGATTTGGTGATTTCTACCATTAGTGATTATTGGTATTGTACTTACACTCAATACTTTTTATAGAGATGCGTTTGATGACTTTGATGTAGACATAGGCTTGAATTACTCTAAGTATGGAATTTTAATGGGTAAGAAGTTTAACTAATTTACTGGGAATTATTTAGTTGTTTATAATCTTAACTATCTCTCAAGTACCAGGATAACCATTTCCATAAAACATTTAATGAGTTTAGGATTCGAAAATTGAACCTTTTTGCATTACTATGAATCCCCTTTATTATTTTAAAAACCAAAACTTCTTCTTATACATAGAAATGATTTCCCTTAAGTCAATGATTTAGAGGGATAATTCTCCTCCTTGAATGCAGGCACAGAGGGCCGGTGACCCTATTGGAAGGCATCATGACTTAATGAGGTTTTGATTTTGTATAATGTTGGAACAAAATAATCAGATTTGTAGCACCTCCTTTTGTTTCTTTTAACACTCACTTATTAGTTTATCTTTTTTTTTTTTTTTTTTAATATCCATGGAATAATTTGTGGCTGTAACATTACTTTTGAAAAATTATAGAGACTCTGTGGATGTAGGTTTTTATGGCCGAACCACGTTAAAATTGTTGTTTTCCTTCTTTTGTTTGCCTTCATTTTTCACAAAGGAATTTTACTGATTCGAGCCTTGGATAGCACCAGTAGCCAACAAGGCTTCTAGTTTGGTAGTTACTAGTTCTTTTGTCACTGCAAATTATTAGCACTATAAAGATGTTTGTCACCCATAATTTGATGATTACGTACAAGAAAAAGCAATTTGTACTTCAAGATCATACCATTAAGGTTATTGCTAAGCACCGAATAGTTTCTTGTAGATCTTATAATGAAAGTCCTTTTATGTTAATAGGAATTTTTTTCCAAATAATATCTTTTGAAGTTAATTTACTTGAAATAATTAAAGATGGTCTATTTCATAGTTAATTTAGATTTTATTTTATGAATTTAACTATATACAAACTATAACGTTATTTTAAAATTTAAATAATGCAACACTAAATATATATTTAAATTTTTAATATTTAATCTTAATGAAGAACTTGATCAATTTCCAATTCAAGAAAAACTCAAAATATGTTCAGAAGTGAGAAGAATGTATATAAATAAAACATCTTTGCATTTCTTGAATTTAAAACTTAAAAAAGATATAGAAAAAACTATCAATGTCTTGACACTTGATAGGCTTCTTTTTGTTCAACTGAAAACTCCAACCCATCACATACATCCCCTGCTTTGGGCCTTCGTTGAGGATGATGATGGTTGGTTCCCCTATATTGTTCCTAATAAATTATTATCCTTATTTGCGAAAGCAATTGCATGCATACCAAATATGAATTCATAATCATTTTTGGTGTGGTTTAGAAAATCAATACTCAAATGGTCTCATCACATCCCCTAAGAATACTCATGCATGTCACATCTCCAAATTCCCATAACATTAAACGTTATGCATATCTTTTAAGTAGAGACAAATTAAAATATACTACTCGAGTAATTAAAGCAGCTCCAAATTCCCATCACATTAAACCTCATACATATTTTCTCAATTTGAATACTTTTTATAGAAATGCTATTTTTTAAACATTTTTATAACATTTTCTCAAAAATTTTAAGTGGCATCTAAGTTGTTATTGGCTATTAGTGGACAAACAAGGAATTTTAATAGTGAGTTCAAATTAGGACCAATAACAACTTACCACCTAAAAAGTGTTGTGAAAATATTGTGGACATAGCACTTCTTAATATTTTAAGATAAAACTCTCTTGCACTTCTATCGTGAATTCAATATCTGTGTGGTATTGACTATTGAATATCTAGGATAGAATTTAAGACATACAAGCTTGAATTTTGAAGCATATCCCTTACATGAACAGAGAAGGAAAAAAAAGACTGTTTATTTCTCATAATTAAAATTTCAGATTTCTATTGGTTCATATCAAATTCTTGTAATGAAATAAAAATTTTGGATTTTTCCATAAAATAGGTTTAAGGCTTGTAGAATAAATGGTCACACATTTGAGAATTTCACTAAAAAGTATTAAGGGAAATCTTATATTTTAAAACAGCTTAAAGGCTAAAGTTAATAAAAACTATTAATTGACATAATTTTTTTCTTTTCAAAGTGACACATAATGATCCCTAATTTTAAAAGATAATGGTTGCACTAATAATAATAAAAATAAAACAACATTTTTTTTTTTTTTTTTGAGAAACAAAAATAAAACAACATTGACCATTGATTGAATTGATAGTGTTGAAGTATGAAAATACAAAACATTGTAATAATTTATATTTTTTGTTTAAATCTTTAACCATTGGTTACCAAACAGTATTAATAACATTGATCAGTAATATAGTAATATAATGAACTATGAACTTACAGTTTAAATTAAAGACATTCTTTCCTAAAAGAAAAATGAGACTAGGCAACAAGGCCCACAAAAAGAGCAACGAGTAACTGACTTTAAACAAATCGACTACACAAGAAAATCCCCTAATCAAACATCCATGTATCCCAAAATAATAATAATAATAATAATGGACACGTTAGTATTCAAATTTATTACATCAATTCAAATAATTGGTGAATTTTATCACTGAAGTTAGTTTTATTATTTAATTAATTAATTTTTACGTAAGGTTATTTTCATGATTAGTATCATGGTGTCTTTATTATTATTGTTTTATTTTGTGAACATTACGTAGTTTTGAGTCACTATGTCACAAAACTAAAATTCACCGTATTAGCATCTTCTGTTATATTCAATGAACATATCTAAAATTTAAATCTTTCATATGTCCTAACTATAAAAAAAAAAAAAAAAAAAAGAATTCACTGTGCAAGTAATTAAGTAAAATCAAATTTATATACGTACTAAGCATGCTTCAAGTCGTAAGCCATTATTTTTTAGGGGAAAATAATAATAAATTTTTTTAGTTAGGGTTTTGTCTCGGTCCTTTTGGAAGATGTAAGGGGGTTCGTTAATAAAAAAAAAAAAAATGTAACAAGGTTAGGTTTTCAAGAAATTGGGCCTCTCTTAGAAAAGTTAATGGGTTTCTTATTCAAAACCTAGCCTAAGTCCCGATGGACCTCCATTCTGTTTGACCGCCCATCTAGCCCATAAAAATCCTTACTCGTTTTTAGTTAGTATCAAAATCTTTTTCTTTTTCTTTTTTTCCTTTCACCAAGATCCATCTAACAATATACAACCCGATGGTGGAAAAAATCGATCATGTTTCAAGTTAATACCACCTCATTTGGATGTAGTGGATGAGATATTAAATATGAATTTGTTATTCTTGAAATAAATTTTTATCCCCGCAACAAGGGCGAACTACATTTAAGGGTGTGAGGGCCATCCCCCTCCAATTTTTTTAAAATTCCTTTATAATATTTGTAACTATTAATCATTTTTTAAGTTATAGCTTATAAAAATAGGAATTGGCCCCTCAAGCAAAAATACTTAATTTTGCCACTTTGCTATTTGACAATAATCAATTTCAGCATTGATATCTTTCCCTGCTATGTTAGAATTTCTTCATAGGAAATTTTGGAATATCGTTGGCAATGAATTTTTTTTTTTTTTTTTCAAAATTTTTAAATATTTATAACTATTAAACATTTTTTAAGATATAACTTTTAAAAATAGGAGTTGTCCCCTCAAGCAAAAATTATTGATTTCACCCCTACATGTCAATAATAATCAATTGGAGCATTGATATATTTCCTCTCATGTTTGAAATTTCTTCCCAAGAATATCAATGGATTTAAATGTCGTAGGCAATGAAAATGTAGAACAATCAATGTGGGATTTGCGAAACCCTTCAATCATGATGGGGTGCACGGTTGCACCTAGAAGTCCAGCCCACATGGAATTCTATTTCAAGGTGAAATAGGTGAAGTTGGCTTGCATGAATAAAACTCCTATTCCTAATTATACTAGAAGTGTCGGGCGATGGCAGGTACTTTATATATAAAGCAAATATTGTGTGCCTGTGGTTTTTATGAGAGAGAGAGACTGCAAACTAAGACACGCTTTTGAAACCGATTGAAGGAAAAAGAATAGTGGTTTGTACAACACTAAGGGAAAAAATAAAAGATGATTTTTCTTTTGCTCAAGACACAAGGAAGATAAATTGGGGTTTTTCTCTAGATCGATTATTTGAGTGCTACAATCACATAGAGTTGAAATATTCAGAAGAATTCCAATCTAGCATATTAGAACAAGTTGATATATTCCTTGAACCAAGCATAAGAGAATCGGACAAAATGCGTAGCTCTACATTTCAATGCTAGAAGCTATGTGCACTTTTTTTTTTTTTTGTGTTTTCTATATTCATTCATTGTCGCTTGCTTGCTGTGATATTATCCTCTTATTGTGTTCCCTCTGAATTATATTTGGGTTTTCACCATTCTTTTCATACTTATAAATCCATCTTATTTTGATAAACAATCAGGTCGTATTATTCTTGATGGGATCGATCATCCTTTGACTAAAGAGCCTGGTACTTGAAAGTTTGACCTTACTCTTCCTTGCTAGCCAAAGGATGATTTTCCCTTCAACAATTAATAATGGGTATGTGTTGTGGATTCGAAATGGCTAAGGTCTAATCCTAGGAATTTTAACATTTTTAACAACTTACTTTGTATAATTCTAAATTAATTTTAACAATGTGAATGGAGTAATGAGTAATCAAAATAATTTTGGATAATCTTAAAAATTTAAGTGTAATTCAGTTAATTATGGAGAATTTAATTTCAACAATTGAAGATGTAATTTAAAGTTATTTTGTGGATTTCAATCATTAAAGATTCAATTCAAAATAATTTTGGCGAATTTTAACCAATTAATAAATGTAATTTAGAATTAGGTTGTGAATTTTAACAACTCAAGTGTATAAGAAATTAATTTTTATGAATTTTATTTATTGAAGGTGTGATTCCAAATCATTTTGGGGAATTTCAACTGTTCAAGGTGTAGTTCAAATTCCTTTATAGTGAATTTCAGTCATTATTTAATCCATTCAAAATGTAATTTGAACCAATTTTATAAATTTTGAGGGAAATTTTCTCTTTTTCTCTTTTTTCTCTTTTTTCTTTTTGTGCACTTGAGCATTTGGTTCATTTTATGTGATTTGGGTTGTTGTAGACTTGTAGTGTACCAATTGCTCTTTGCCCCTTTTTCTTGATCTCGGTTCAAGCATTTGATGCAAGCTCAACTTCGGTTTGGCCCAATCACTTTTGATCAATTGCCCATTAGAACTGGGCTTATTCACACCTAATCAAATTTTGAACAAAAGTTAGTGTGTTTAGGCCTAATTTAGTTCGGCTTGACTAGTTTAGATCGGGCCTAATCTTATGTTAATGTGCCATTGCAAAGGAGAGACACAACTAGGCTTGGCCAAGTCTATTTATTATTGTCTTTACCTTATGAGCTAGATTTTTATTTTATTTTATTTTTTGTTAATTTAAGGAGAAATTTACGTGTTTGAGTGCATGAGTGCATTTAGGCAATATGATTTTTTTTTTTTTTTTAAATAGAGAATTTCAACTTATAGCATCTACTCTTGATGATAGATTGAACTCCAGATCTTTTATTTATCCATTAGAAACTTTACCGGTTAAGCTAATTAAAACTCACACTTAGGCAATATGCTTGTAAATGGGTTTTGGATGCATAGGTTCTAAGTTCAAATATCAAAGGAATTGTTAAAATGCCTGAATGAACAATTTGATAAAATTGTAGTAGGATGTAAAATTGTTTGCATTCCTAAATGTGGAATGTGTTTTGTGCATTTTTGTAAATAGTATTGAGAGCATTTTTGCATTTTATAATATCGGCATGCACAAGGAAAACTGACTTCGTACAAAACGACAACATATGCACTAATTAAGGGGAATCTGGGCCAATGCCCTTTTCACACAAATTATACAACCTTTCCGCCCCCTTTTCCAAACTAATTAGGAAAATGCTCCTCTTTTGTAACTCGATTTTCTCAAAATCAAGTTTCAATGTAAAACTCGATTTGTAGAAAATTGAGTATGGGGCGATCAAACTTAAAAAAATAAAAAAAATAAAAAAATTGCATGGAACTTGAGCATTGCCCGAACTAGTCATTAACATTGTGGATCCTATTATACTTTGGGAAAGAGAAGATATGGAAACAAGGACAAATGATACTCACATTCAAAATCGAATAGGAAGTCCCAAAATTTTGGAGTGCTTGATTTTGATATTTGGAATTGGAGTGTCTTGTTCTATGGAATCTCCGAGAGAAAGGATGAACATGATTGATGTTGTAGCTCAGTTGCATTTGATTAGAGAGAAACTCCTTAGAACTAGAATATGCGGAGAAAGAGTACTTTAACTTACAGGTAAATTGTTTCTTATAGTACTTGTTGCTCTAACCTTTATGGAGGGAGGGGGATCATATAGCCTACACAATGTCATGTACTTGTCACGGTACTTTCTTTTATTATAGTGAAATTGATAATATTGATGCCATGTGAAATTCGATTACATGATGGTGCTATTCATATGATTAAGATTAGTCCAATTTGTTTTCTATGATTTAGGATAAGCTCTTTTTGTCCCCCCCAAAAAAACAAAATGTTTGTTGAAATATACATAAATCAAAATGACGTTTAAGCTCCCCCAAAACAAAATGTTTGTTGAAATATACATAAATCAAAATGACGTTTAAGCTATTTTCGATTTGGTGATTTCTACCATTAGTGTGGTTGAGATTATTGGCACTTGTACTAATACTCGTACTTTATATAGAGACATCTTTGATGACTTTGATGTAGACATGGGCTTTAATTACTTCAAGTATGATTTTTTTTTTTTTTTTTTTTTTGGGAGAATGTCCAAGTATGAAACTTTAATGGGTAAGAAATTTAACTAATTTATTGGGAACGATATAGTTGTTTATAATCTTAACTATCTCACAAGTACCCAAAATCCATTTCTATAATCTATTTTGAAAACCAAAGCATGTTTTTCTTATACATAGAAATGACTTCCCAATTCCTCACGCAGATTGGCGGTATGGAGACTCGCCCGAGAACAAGTAGGATGCTATTATGGTTACGCCCAAATAAGGAAGCCACACTGGTCAACCTTGCTCCTTTCAAAAAAAAAAAAAAAAAAAAATGACTTCCCTCAATTCAATGGTTTAAAGAGATGATTGTCTTCCTTGAATGTAGGTATAGAGGACCAATGACCCCATTGGAAGGTGCGATCAAGTTAATACACAGGGCCAATTTTTCCATTGGAAGGTGCGATCATGACTTGATGAGGTTTTGATTTTGCATAATATTGGAAAAAAATAATCAGATTTGTAGAACCTCCTTTTGTTTCTTTTAGCAATCACTTATAAGTTTATTTTGTATTTGTCATAGATTTTTTTTTTTTTTTTTTTGGTAATCATATCTATGAAATAATTTGTGGCTATAACATTACTTTAAAAAATAATAGAGACTTCGTGGATGTAGGCTTTTATGGCCGAACCACATTAAAATTGTTGACTTCCTTCTTTTGTTTGCCTTCATTTTTCACAAAAGAATGCTACAACTTCAATCCTTGGATAATTTGTCATCAAATTATTAGCACTATTCAGATGTTTGTCATCCATAATTTGATGATTATGTACAAGAAAAGATACGTACTTGCAATATCATACTGTTAAGGTTATTGCATTACACCCAATAGTTACCTGTAAATCTTGTAATGAGAGTCCTTTCATGCTTAACAGGATCATTTTTTTTCTCTCTTTTTTTTTTTTTTTTTTTCAGGTAATATTTTTGAAGTTTACTTGAAATAAATAGAGAGAGGCGATTTCATAATTAATTATATTTTATTTTATAAATTTAACAAAGATATACACAAAATAACGTTATATTAAATTTTAAATAATGCAACACTAGATGCATATTTAAATTTCTAATATTTAATCTCAATGAAGAAATTGATAATTCAAGAAAAGAACCAATGAATGGTCAGCAATGTCCCCAAGTCATGATTTTTAAAGAACATTTGGGTCTAGTTTATAGCCCAAAAGAAATACCATTATTACTATGTCAAAGCCAAAACCAGAAGGCAGTTGCAGTGAAGCAACTTGGAGATTCAACTAAGGCAGCTGAGGAATCAATAGCAGAACAAGTAGAGTTGAACTCATCCAAGCAATTTGAACAAGAACAGCCTTCAGGGACTCAAGCTTCGAGTTGCCAAGTGAAGAAAATGAAGTTACTGCATAAACGGCAGTGCAGCATTTGTTCTGTAAATGAAACTCGTACTTAACGACCTGTAGTTTAGCTTTTAGAGTTAGTTAGCTTTTTTTTTTTTCACGCGTGTAGCAGTTAGTTATTACTGTGCCAGCTAGGATTAGTTGTTAAGTCAGTTACGGAGTATGTATTTTAGCTTTGTATTTATAGTTTTCATCATCAATGAATGAAATAAAGAAATCAGTTTTTACCAAATTGATATTTCTCACATACTAGGCTATTAGAAACTCAAGCCTGACCCATCAATTTCATAATATTTCATTCATTTTAAATTATGAAATTTTGAGCCCAAATAAAATGCTCTGGGTTGTGGTTATATAACTTTGGGCCTATTACTTCCAGTATCCTTGGACCTATTTATGACATTTTGGAATTTTGATCTGGTAAACACAGGGTTCTTGTCGTATAAAGCATTCTGTTTTTGCTACTTCCTGGACTAAATGGCTCTTATCGTATCTAATCACTTGCATCCAGCATGGTAATCTATAAAGAATGAAGATTAATCATATTGAGTAAGGACGTTACAAAACCTTGATTGCTAATTTTAACGAATTGGACTGAAATTGAAGGAACTTGTCTAAGAAACTTGAATGCCAAATAGCATTGACTGAATTAGTTGCACTCTGCCAGTGACAACATTTAAGCTGACAAGGGTCTGGTTTGGGAACAGCATATTTAGTTGAAACTAAAAAAAATTTCTAAAAATAATGTAAATGTTTGAGATGATGAGAACACTCTTTGAAGAGATGAGAGGAAGGCCAAAATATTTGAGATGATTAGAACACTCTTTGAAGTTTTGAATGCTTAGATTTTTCTGTTCAAAATTTAAAGACTCTGAGAGAATATAACCTCACTTTTTGATGGATTCATAGTGAGGCCAGACAGCTCATTGAATTGTTAAAGCACCTGCTGCTTAAATTGTGTAGAGTTCTCAAACATAGATGTGAAAAAGCCACTTTGCCACACCTAGAATGAAACTAGAACCAATCAAATACCTACACGTGGCTAATTAAGTAACTGACTTCAAAGTGTGAACACTGAATAGAGAAGATGAAAAGAAAAAACAGGGGCAAGATGAAGCAGACGATTTTACTTGTGGAAGGAAGATGAAGAAGAAGGGAAGTAGATAGACCCACGGGAAAGATGTTAGAGTAAGGCTGGAAGCAACTAGAAAGTAAAGAAAGACAGAGGTTACAAATTTAAGTAAACAAAATGAGTTGGTGGGGGTGTCAGGATGTGGGTGCATTTCACGTGGGTGCATCTAGGAATTTGGAAAAAGTAATTAGTTACATTGTTTAGAATTACCTGATTAGTGGCACCATATCGTATCAAGTTATTAGTCTCTCACTCTCACCAATCGCTCTAGACTTTTCAGCCAACAAATTTATCGGTGTTTTTAGGAAATTAAAAAATTTAGAATACTTTGATACTTTTGAAAATATGCTGTTTGGAAAAATTCCAACGAGTCTCGGCAGCTGTGTAAAACAAGAATTTCTAGTCATGAGAAGCAACTTCTTTCAAGGAGCAATTCTTTCGTCTTTCGAAGTATTAGGGGGTTTTCAAGTTTTAGATTTTTCTACAAACGATTTCTCCGAAAATATTCCAAAATTTTTGGAGAGCTTTATCTTCTTGCAGTTATTGAATTTGTCTTATAACGATTTTGATGGTGAGGTACCAACAAATGGAGTTTTTAAGAATACAAGTGCAATTGTGATTAAGGGAAATAATAAACTCTGTGGAGGCATGTTTAAGTTTGATATTTCTATATGTAAATACAATAAATCCAAGAAGAAGAAGTTGACTCTTTCCGTAAAGCTAATAATCTCTATAATTTCTAGCCTTCTTGGAGTAACTTTGGTAATGTTATTTTTACTTCTCCAAACTTTAAAAAGAAAAAGGAGAGAGTATTTTAAATAATTCAAGAAATTTATCTTTGAATGTATCTTACCAAAGTCTCCTAGAAGCTACAGATGCATTCTCCACCAGTAATTTAATTGGTGTGGGTAGCTTTGGATTTGTGTATAGAGGAATTCTTGATCATGATAGACATAAAGTTGCTGTCTAGGTGCTCAACCTTTTGCACCACTGAGCTTTCAAAAGTTTCATTGCTAAATGTGAGGCTTTGCAAAATATTAGACATCAGAATCTAGTAAAGGTACTCATAATATGTTCTGGAGTTGACTATCAAGGTCATGATTTCAAAGCATTGGTATACGAGTTCATGACTAATGGCAACCTAGACGAGTGGTTGCATCCAATTTCAAGAACAAATGAGGTTACTGAGGAGCAAATGAATTTGAATCTTCTTCAAAGATTAAATATTGCTATTGATGTTGCAAAGCATTGGAATATCTTCATCTTCATTGTCATACACCAATTGCTCATTGCGACCTCAAGCCTAGCAATGTTCTTCTCAAGGTTCCTTCATGAGGCCACCCAAGAGTGTCTTGCCAATCAATCATGCTCTATCGGATTAAGAGGAACAATTGGTTATGCTCCTCCAAGTGAGTATCTTTTCTATTTTTGAACATTAAATTCTTTTCTTTCTTAATGTTTCTTGATGTACTTTCAAGCATGAAATAGCTTAAGGAAACCTTTTAGAAGATGGAGCATGTCTTGAAAGAAATTTCCACTTGTCATAATATTTTTCCTTTTATATGTCACTAAAGAGCACTTTCGAAGTTGTGCTATTTTTATTTTTTATTTTTTTAATATGAAACAAGGTCAATCATATTGTAAATGTTCTGTACAATTGCAGAATATGATTTGGGAAACAAAATGTCAACTTATGGTGATGTCTACATTTATGGCATATTATTATTGGAAATGTTCACAGGAAAAAGACCTATTGATAACATTTTCAAAGACAACTTTAACCTTCATGATTTTGTTAAAGGAGCATTGCCCAAACAAGTCATTAACATTGTGGATCCTATTATCCTTTGGGAAAGAGAAGATATGGAAACAAGGACAAATGATACTCACATTCAAAATCAAATAGAAAGTCCCAAAATTCTAGAGTGCTTGATTTTGATATTTGGAATTGGAGTTTCTTGTTCTATGGAATCTCCAAGAGAAAGGATGAACATTAGTGATGTTGTAGCTCGATTGCGTTTGATTAGGGTAAGGCTCCTCGTAACTAGAATACGCCAAGAAAGGCTTCAACTTACGGGTAATTGTGTATGACACTCTCTCCAAATCTTTATGGAAGGAGGGGGATCAAATAGCCTACATAATGCCACGTTCTCCAATTTTTTTATTATTTTTTTTATTTTATATTCTAGTGAAATTGATAATATTGATGCCATGTTAAATTTGATTACTTGATGGTACTATTCATATGATTAAGATTCGTTCAATTTGTTTTCTAGGATTTAGAATAAGCTCTTTTTTGTCCCCTCCCCCCTTAATAAGTTCATTGAAAAACACATAAATCAAAAAGAAATTTAAGCTATTTTCGATTCGGTGATTTCTACCATTGCTAAGGATGAGATTATTGGCACTGTACTTACACACTGTACTTTTTATAGAGATGCCTTTGATCTTTGATGTAGACATAGGCATAAATTACTCCAACTACGGAATTTTAATGGGTAAGAAGTTTAACTAATTTACTTGGAAATATTTAATTATTTATAATCTTAACTATCTCACAAGTACCTGGATAACCGTATCCATAAAAACATTGAATGAGTTTGGGATTCAAAAGCTGTACCTTCTTGCATTATTATGAATCCTTTTACTAGCAAGACTAAAACTAAAATGGTTGCTTGATTTTTAAGCTATGGGAGATGGACAGTTGTTTCAATTCCTTACTCTTGAAGGGGAAACCTCATTCACCGCATAGCATTAATCTACTTTGGAAACCAAAGCATGTTCTTCCAATACATAGAAATGATTTCCCTTAGTAGCAAAATTGATTAGTCCTGCTAAAGAGGTGCATGTGAATAGTAGAAATGGAACCAAAGTTCAACCAGGGGAACCAACGGTCGAGAGAAGAGGAGGTGGAACTAGCTAGGAGTGTCAAGAAATTCAAAAATAGTAGTGGGGCTAAGCCGTTTTCACAGCCTCCTAGTCAGGTGAGCTATCGGGATACTCTCATTGGAGACATTCCAGGTGCTTTTGCCCAAGCATTTAGCCTTGACAGAGCAGATGAACTTGATGATGACTCGGATTCTGAGATTGAAGACATCACAGAGGGTTTGGTGGAAGTCAAACTCTCCAACGAGACAAAATCTCGCATCAGAGCTCCTTGGTCGAAGGTGTTGATAGTGAAAGTTTTTGGTAGATCAGTGGGTTACAACTATCTAACTTTCAAGCTCAACGACTTATGGAAACCAGTGGCTAGAATGGATTGTGTAGATCTTAGTAAGGATTTCTTCTTGATTAAATTTAGTGATGAGGCAGATTATGATAAGGTGTTAAGGGGAGGTCCTTGGTTTGTTGGAGAGCATTTTCTTGCCATGAGACAATGGGAGCCCTATTTTAAGGCTTCAGAGGCGAGCTTTAATTCAGTGGCTGTGTGGGTAAGGCTACCAGAGCTTCCCATTGAGTTTTATGATAACTTTGTGCTCTTGGAAATTGGCAAAGCCATTGGACCAGTGTTAAGAGTTGATTCGTATACAGCATCTAGTGCGATAGGCAGCTATGCCAGACTATGTTTACAGATTGATCTTACTAAGCCTCTGATAAACACCATCAAAGTTGGCTGATTGCGTCTAAATGTAATGTATGAAGGTGTGTCTTCCTTGTGTTATTGTTGTGGCAGAATGGGTCATAAACAAGAGTCTTACAATTACCATATACACCCATCTGAAAGAGAGGTTAAAAAGGAACCTGTAGTCACCTCGCCTGTTAGCCAAACCACGCAACAACAAAAACCCCAGTATAGGGAGTGGATGCTTGTTACGAAGAAAAGACAGGGAGTTAGGAATGGACAAGGCCATGCAACTAGATTGTCTAATCCACAAACTGAAGGGGAAGCTAGTGGGGCCAAAGGTGACCTCGGTAACTCAAAGACCTTTCTTTTCAAAGCCAGCACATCCCAAAAGGCTGTGTTACGTGAGGGAAGCTTACATTACACGCCTAAGGGTCAGATGGAAGCATTGGGCAGTGGAGCAAGTGACCGGTTTGACCGGTCAGTTCAATTGGAAGAACCGGTGAACAAGGGGTCAAAAACTTCCTACTTGCCTCGTGATAAAAAAGGTACTAGTGCCAAAGGGAAAATAATTTTGAAACGAGCCAGCCCTGACTCAGCTTCTCAACAAAGTCTAAGGTTACTATTTCCATTTTCTGATTCCAGCGCTACTCAAACTCATGAAGCAGATTGGCCGAACCCCAACAGCTCTTCCACCATTGGGTTGGGCAATTTGGTTCAGAGGCAAAGCGATAGCCATCCCCGACGAACTGATCGCGCAGATTAGAGCAGCACCAACGACCTCAATGGGGATTTTCGAGGAGGAACTTCGTGTAGCTTGGAAGAACCTATTCCCGCTAAACCAAATCAGTGGGCAAAATGGAAATCTGGCGTTGGATCATCCAGCGTGGGGATTGACACCAAACCCATGGTGGAAGTTCATCACGAATTTACCTCTGATATCGGAGAAAGAAGCCGAAGAACTGAACAGGCTGAGAAGGCCATTAGTGGTGCCACACTTGGACGGATTAGGTTGGCTGGTACAGGAAAGGAAGGTAGAAGTGCGACCTCTTGATCCATTGCAGGGTGGAGATCCACAGAATTCTGAATCACATGGTCTTATGGGGGCCGAATTGGAGGGCGTCCAAGGATTTGTTGAGGAAAGTGGGATGGAGCATGATAGTATCGTTAATGATGGGAACTAACCCGATGGAGATTCCAAATAATCATTGTGCCCAGATGAATATTTTGTTGTGGAATTGTAGAGGTGCTCTGAACATGGATTTCAAGACAAGAGTGATGGAAATGGCAGTCAATCATTTTCCAACCATCATGATTCTTACTGAGACCAGGGTTGGTAGGGATAGAGCAGCAAAGATTGCAGAATCTCTTCCTTTTGATGGGTTCTTCGCTATTGAAACTATAGGCTATGCCGGAGGGCTCTGGCTTCTCTGGAAGAAGGAGGATGTTGAAGTCATTGTGCTCTCGGCCACGGAGCAAGAAATCCACGCCACCATTAAGGTACGCGATTCTGACTTCTCTTGGATTTTATCTCCTATATATGCTAGTCCACGTTTAGCTGAAAGAAGAATTCTGTGGGACAATCTATCTTAAGTTGCCCAACTGCATAATCTACCATGGCTCCTACTAGGGGATTTTAATGAGGTTCTGAGTAGGGATGACAAGTTGGGAGGTAGGCGTGTGAACCTCAATAGAGCTCTTGAATTCAAAGCATGCCTTGACTCTTGTAATCTGTTGGACCTGGGATTTTTGGGGCCAAAATTCACGTGGTCAAATCGTAGGCAAATCTCGGATTTAATTTTGGAATGCATTGATAGGTGCTTTGCTAATCCCCCTTGGAGACTCATGTTTCTTAAAGCCTCTGTTACCCACCTACCTTGGGTGTTCTCTGATCATTGCCCCGTCTTGCTTGAACTCTCCCAATCCTCTCATGGGCCTCAGAATAAGCCTTTTAGATTTCAGACCATGTGGTTACAACATCCGGAGTTCCCTGAGGTGGTTAGGAAAGCCTGGGAAGAGGAGAATGCTTTGTCATGTGCTGTTGAGAAATTTACCTCCAATGCTAGGCAATGGAATAGGTCGGTGTTTGGTAACTTGTTTGCTAGTTAGAAAAAGGAGGGTCCTAGCCAGAATCAATGGGGTACAAAAAGCCCTTTCTAATGGGCCCAGCCACTTTCTGGTTCATTTAAAATAGGACCTCTTAAAGGAGTATTCAGAAATTAGAAGTCAGGAGGAGGAGTATTGGGCCCTAAAATCTAGGCTTAACTGGGCTGCATATGGGGACAAAAATACCTCGTTTTTTCATGTTTCCACCTTAGTGAGGAGACAGAAACAAAATTAAGAGTATTAAAAACTCTTTGGGTGAGTGGATTACTGAAGAGGATGAGGTTCAAAATTTTATTCTTGCTGGATACAGGGAGATTTATGAAACAGGCTAATCTTTCTCTTCCAAGGATTTGGAGATTGAAAATTTTTCCTATAGCTTTCTGTCTACTGAGGAAAAGGAGATTCTTAATAAACCTGTCACTGAGGAGGAAATAAGACAAGGATTATGGGCCTTGAAGCCCTTTAAGGCGCCGGGGGCGGATGGGCTTTATGCCGGATTTTTTCAAATTTTTTGGGCTGATGTTAAAAACTCGATGTGCAAGGAAATATTTGATATCTTCAGACTAGGACAGTTCTGGAGTATCTCAATGAAACTCTTATTTGCCTTATTCCCAAGTGCCAAAGCCCAGAAAGTCTCAACAACTATCGACCCATTAGCCTTTGCAACTCCATTTATGTAGTGTCAAAGATCATAGTGGCAAGGCTCCAACCCTTTCTGGATAAAATTATCTCCCCTGTCCAAGCTGCCTTTGTGCCAGGTAGGAAAGGGTTAGATAATATCATCATTGCACAAGAACTTATTCACTCAATAGATAAGAAAAAAGGTAGGATGGGGTTCATGGCTGTAAAGATTGATTTGGCTAAAGCCTATGACCACCTTGAGTGGAGTTTTATCCACAAGGTTCTGATTGCTTTCCACTTCCCTCAAAGTTTGATAGAGCTGATTATGAGCTGCATCTCCACTACCAGCATGTCAATCCTCTTCAATGGAGGCAAGCTTACCACCTTTAAACCCTTGAGAGGAATCAGGCAGGGGGACCCCTTGTCACCATACTTATTCATCCTTTGTATGGAATATCTCGAACATCTGATTGAGAAAGAGTGTATCAAGAAAAGGTGGATTCTGATGAAAGTTTTGAGGGAAAATATTGGAATATCACACCTATTTTTTGCTGATGATTTAATGTTTTTTGCCAAAGTGAGTGAAAAGGGAAGTGAAGCTATCAAAGAAGTGTTAGACAAGTTTTGTGAGGATTCGGGGCAAGTAATTAGCTATGAAAAATCAAGGATCTACTTCTCCCCAAATATCCCATCCAGCCTCAAGGAAAAAGTTAGTGATAATCTCGGCATCCAAGCTACATCAAATCTTGGAAAGTATTTGGGTTTCCCTTTGAAGCATAAAGGGGTCACCCGGGGCCAATTTAATTTTGTTGTGGAAAGGGTGCTCACTAAGCTAGCTGGATGGAAGACAAAGTTTTTGTCCTTTGCAGGAAAGGACTGTGCTGGTAAAGTCAGTCATTAATGCCATTCCTAATTATGTTATGCAAGGGGTGGCTCTACCTGCGCATTTGTGTGATAAGCTTGACAGAATTAATCGGGACTTTATATGGGGCTCGACAACAGAAAAAAGAAGACTGCACCTTGTTGGGTGGAATAAAGTAGTTAGACCAAAAGAGGAAGGGGGCTGGGGCATACAGGTAGCACGGGCAAAGAACATAGCTTTACTGGCTAAACTTAACTGGAGACTTTACTAGGAGAAAGAGTCCTTATGGGCAAAGGTAATACTAAAGAAGTATTGTTTTCAATCTCGGCAAATAGCAAAAGATCCAGACAAACTCCTTTGTTCCCCTTGCTGGACAGCAGTGAAGAAAGGATTTCCTACTTTTGTGGAGGGAATATGTTGGAGTGTGGGTAGGAGTTCAAAATTAAAGTTTTGGGAAGACAAGTGGGTGAAGGGCAAATCTTTAAGGGAGCTGATGGCAGGACCCCTACGGGTTGAGGAGCTCAATTTGACTATTGCGGAGATTTTCCAGGGAGGTCAATGGAATTGGGAGAGGATTTCCTATTATTTACCAAGGGAGATTAAAGAACAAATATGTGCTATTCCTATGCAGCTGTGGGGTGAGAAAGAAGACACCATGATGTGGAAATTCACAAGGGATGGGGAATTTAGCACGGCTTCGGCTTATGCCCAGCTTAGACCCGAGGATACTGAAAATCAAACCTTTGAAGGTCATTGGATTTGGAAGCTTGACATTTGGCCAAAAATTACTTCCTTCCTTTGGTTATGCTTCCATGACAGTGTGCCTGTCAAACAGGTCATTGCTAAGAGAGGAATTAATTGTGATCCCAGATGCCCTTTATGTAGGAATGGAGATGAATCAATAGCTCATATGCTTAAAGATTGCCCCTTTGCACTAAATCTTTGGGAATGGATTGGAGTTCCTCAACCTCTAACTAGTTCATTTCACTTGGACTTGTTGGAATGGCTGAAAAGAAACTGTTTATGCAGCAATCAGTTTCATATTAAGGGGATTCCATGGAGCTTTTTATTCCTTTTTACTGTTTGGGAGCTTTGGAAGCATAGGAATGGAGTTGTGTTTGACAATAAACCCCTTAATTTTAATCTTCACCACTCTTGCATCAGACTTGCAACAGAGTATTTCTTTTGTGTGAGCAAGCAGCAGAAAGGAAAACATGTATCTGTTTATCAGGTGTGCTGGCAGAAACCACCATTGGGCTGGTATAAGCTGAACTCTGATGGGGCATCGATGGGAAATCCAGGGAAGGTGGGAGGCGGAGGTTTGATCCGTGACTCTCAAGGAAAGTGGGTGAAAGGTTACATGAGGAAGATAGGCATGGCAACTAGTGTAGAGGCAGAATTCTGGGCTTTGAGAGATGGTCTGATATTGGCATCTCAAATGGGAATAAATAACACTGTTGTGGAACTTGATGCAAAAGTAGTCATAGACCTGGTTTGTGCTATTAATACTCCTAACAGATATTATACTCCTCTCCTAAATGACTGCAGGACCTTGCTCACCCGGTTTCAAGGCATGAGGATCAGGCATGTGTACAGGGAAGGGAATAAATGTGCGGATATGCTTACTAGGGAAAGCTGTTGGTTAAATGATGATTTCGTAGTTCTTGAAAATCCCTTGTCAAATGAACTATGTATTTTGTTAGATGCAGATAAGGGTGGCATGTACTCTGTAAGGCTTGTAGCCAACTCTTAGCCCACATTGGCGAGTTAATTTGTGGAATTATCCTCTTAACCAAAAAAGAAGAAGAAATGATTTCCCTTAATTCAATGATTTAGGGAGATAATTGTCTTCCTTGAATGTAAGTACAGAGGGCCAATGACCCTTTTGGAAGGTGCTATCATGAGTTGAGGAGGTTTTGATTTTGTATAATGGTGGAACAAAATAAGATTTGTAGCACCCCCTTTTGTTTCTTTTAGCAATCACTTATTAGTTTATCTTGTATTTGTCCTAGTTTGTAATTTTTTTCTTTTTTTTTTATAATTATATCTGTGGAATAATTTGTAACTTTAACATAACTTTATAATAGAGACTGCGTGGATGTAGGCTTTCATGGCCGAACCACGTTAAAATTGTTGTCTTCTTTCTTTTGTTTGCTTTCATTTTCACATAGGAGTGTCATAGCTTGGAGCCTTGGATAGCTCCTGCAACCAAGAATTGCTTCTAGTTTGGTAATGAATCAAATGATTAGTTCCTTTGTCACTGCAAATTATTAGCAGTAAATCAGATGTGTGTCACCCATAATTTGATGATTATGTCCAAGAAAAAGCAATACGTACTTGCAGGATCATACCATTAAGGTTATTGTGAAGCACCCAATAGTTTCTTGTAGATCTTGTAATGGGAGAATTTTTATTCTTAACAAGATTTTTGAGTGTGGGAGTCCCTGTTTCGTTTGATTAACTTGGATTCTTTTTATCGATCACCGACACCAGGTGTGACTCTCTCTCTCCCTCTCACACACTAGCACTTCCCATCACTCTCTTTCTTTCCATCTCTCTCTCTCTCTCTCTCTCTCTCTGTTACATAAAATATTTTTTTGATACGTTTGGACTCCACCAAAACACCCTATCATGTCAAACGTTAAGTCCTTTGATTTTGACCTCCGTATCTCTCGCTATTTATTTTCTTTCTTGCTTTCTCTAATTTGTGTGAGCTATTGCGTAATTGATGATGGAATGGGAAAGGTGGGTTTGGGTTAATGTGGTGCCAGGAGTCCGGCAAGGATTACTGTGCACCCATGTGGGAAGTGGGGTTTATGGTATGAAAGGAACCAAGTATTTAGAGAAATTTACAATCTGTTTGGAAAGGCTGGAGGAAAGAGGAAGAGAAGAGAAATGATAAGATATGTAGTCCTTTTCTCTATATAGTTACCATGGAAGAAATTAAAAGGAAGAATTCATTTTCTCTTGGGTCCACATATTTGCAATCTGCCCAAATTGGGTGGACTTGAAGGGAGAGAATGGCTTTTAAATAATAGAACCCACATACGTAATATAATATGACATAAAGTTACATATTTTACCATAACTTTTATGTATTTTTTACATTTATATGGGTATAAAAGTAAAAAGAAACATATATTTTCTTTTCATTTTCTTTATCATTACAATCCAAACAAAGGAAAAAGAAATACACCATTCTCTTTTCTTTTCCCCTTCTCTCCCTATTTCCAAACATACACAAGACAATTGATTTCTTTTCTTTTCTTTCTCATTTTCTTGCTATTATTCATTTCTTTTGTCTTATCTTCTCTTCCCTCTTTTCTCTTTAGTATTTTGAAAAAAAAAAATTTCTATTCCCAACTCTAGTTAACACTAACAATACACATTTTCCCACACCTAAATCTAGTATCTTTATGTGTCAATTATTGATTGAATTTTAACACCTTCACATGGGTGATAGGTTAACTACAATTTTTTTAAAAAAGCTAAAATCTCCTATTGATGGAAAAATTATTATGCACCATACGAATGAGATTTAATTTTGAAGTAGGCCTTTCCTTTTATTTCTACACCATTTTCTTCTTTTCTTCCTTTCACATTCTTCACATCAAGTCACAGTAAATACAAGCACACAAACTTTGACTTCTGTGCAGCCAACTTTTTTTTCTTCTGCCAATTTTCTTCTTCCTTTGGCGTGTGTCCCATACGATTAGTCTGGAAACGTGTATTTTGGGCTCAGCCGAGTATGGACGCTGCACTTCCAAATCCTTTGGTTTAAACTTGAAATACACCAAATAAACACACCTTTGGTTTAATATAAAGGGGGCAAAACTATAGCATTCCACGTGGATCATGGGTACACGGTCTGATTAATCCCCAAAATTCTGGCACCAAATTTCTTCTCTCTCGCTCTCGTTATAAATCCGCCAAATTAGCCTTCCCTCACATTACACACTCGTACCACCTGCCTCTTCAACCATATTGCATATGGGACTTTTCCAGTGGAGTTCATAAGATTCTATACACAGCCAAATTAGCCTTCCCCCACAATACACACTTGTACCAACTGTCTCCTCAACCATATTGCATATGGGGCTTTCCCAGTGGAGTTCATCTCCACCGTCCTCTTCTTTTTTCGTGCATGCTTTTATCCTTCTCTAGTGGTGTGGCTTGTTAGTAACCTCTGTTGTTGGCGGGAATAATGAGACGGACCGGTTGGCGTTGCTTGAGTTCAAAGCCAGGATCACTGATGATCCTCTCCAGGTTATGAGCTCTTGGAATGATAGCATCCACTTTTGTCAATGGCGAGGGGTTGCCTGTGGTCGTCGACATCAAAGGGTCATTAATTTGGAGCTGCAATCTTCGAAACTAGTAGGCCCCATATCACCACATGTTGGTAATTTAAGTTTTTTGAAGAATCTAACACTCTCAAACAACCGCTTTCATGATGAAATTCCTTCAGAAATTGACCGTTTACGCAGATTGCAAGACCTACGTTTGTTCAATAACACACTTAGCGGCAAAATTCCAAGAAATTTATCCCATTGCACCAACCTCAAATTCATTAGTTTCGGTCGCAACCTTTTGGATGGGGAAATCCCTGCAACTCTTGGCACTTTGTCAAAACTCCAAGTCATTAATTTTGAAAGTAATAATTTGACAGGAAGTATCCCACCTTCTTTCGGCAACTTATCCTCTCTAGAAAAGTTTGGAGCAATGTATAATAACTTGGGTGGGAGTATCCCTACTTCTTTTGGCCAATTGATGAAACTTACAGTTTTTAGTGCCAATACAAATAGGTTGTCTGGAAGAATTCCTCCTTCAATCTTCAATTTGTCTTCGTTGCAAGGGGTTGACGTAGGATCCAACCAAATCCAAGTGCATCTTCCATTGGACATAGGTATCACTCTACCTAATATTGAAATTTTTTACATTTACAACAACCAATTTATTGGACCTATCCCTATTTCAATATCTAATGCCTCAAATCTAGAGCGACTTGACGTCTCCGTAAATAAACTAAAAGGAAGAGTTCCTTCTTTGGAGAAGTTATATATTTTATCATTTTTTAGCATTTATCAAAATGAGCATGGAAATGGAGGGGCAAATGACTTGAGTTTTCGTTGTTCTTTGACAAATTCTACATATCTAACCGATTTAGAGATAGGCGTCAATAACTTTGGGGGAGAGTTACCCAAGTGCATTGCCAATTTCTCAACTACTCTCATCTATTTTCTTCTAAATAATAATAAAATATCTGGAAACATTCCTACTGGAATAGGAAATTTGACCAATTTGGAGGAACTAGATATGGGAATAATAAATTATCCGGTCATATTCCTTTTGAAATTGGAAAGCTTCATAAGTTACAACATTTGGATTTATCTACAAACAATATCTTTGGGAACATTCCATCTTCTCTTGGAAATTTAACTATTTTGATAACTTTGTATTTATACGATAATAATCTTCAAGGAAGCATCCCCTTAAGTCTAGGCAAGTGTGAAAATATGATTAAATTGAGTCTTGCTAAAAACAATCTCAATGGTACCGTATCAGATCAAGTAATTGGTCTGTCATTCTCAATAATTTTTCTAGACTTGTCAGCTAACAAATTTACTGGTGTCCTTCCTACTGATTTCACATTTAAAAATTTAGGAAACTTGGATCTTTCTGAAAACATGTTGTTTGGAAAAATTCCAACAAGTCTTGGTAGCTGTGTAAAACTAGAATATCTAGCCATGAGAAGCAACTTCTCTCAAGGGGTCATTCCTTCATCTTTGGAATCATTAAGGGGCCTTCAACTTTTAGATCTTTCTAAAAACAATTTCTTTGGCAATATTCCAAAATTTTTGGAGAGCTTTATCTTCTTGAATTTATTGAATTTGTCTTATAACAATTTCGAAGGGGAGGTACCAACAAATGGAGTTTTCAAGAACATAAGTGCAACTGTGATTAAGGGAAACAGTAAGTTATGTGGAGTCATGCCAAAGTTTGATCTTCCTATATGTAAATACAATAAACCCAAGAAGAGGAAGTTGACTCCTTCCTTGAAGCTAATAATCTCTATAGTTTCTGGCCTTCTTGGAGTAACTTTGGTAATGTTATTTTTACTTCTCCGCACTTTAAAAAGGAAAAGGAGAGAAAGTATTTTAAATAATTCAGGAAATTTAATATTGAATGTATCCTACCAAAGTCTCCTAAAAGCTACAAATGCATTCTCTACCACTAATTTAATTGGTGTGGGTAGCTTTGGATCTGTATATAAAGGAATTCTTGATCATGACAGGCGTAAAGTTGCTATCAAGGTGCTCAACCTTTTGCAGCATGGAGCTTCAAAAAGTTTTATTGCTGAATGTGAGGCTTTACGAAATATCAAACATCGGAATCGGTAAAGGTACTCACAAAGATGTTCGGTGTTGACTATCAAGGCCATGATTTCAAAGCATTGGTATATGAGTTCATGACTAATGGTAACCTAGATGAGTGGTTGCATCCGATTTCAAGAATAAATGAGGTTCTGAAGAACAAACCAATTTGAATTTTCTTCAAAGACCTAATATTGCTATTGATGTTGCAAATGCATTGGAATATCTTCATCATCGTTGCCATTCACCAATTGTTCATTGTGACCTCAAGCCTAGCAATGTTCTTCTTGATGATGAAATGATTGGACATGTTGGCGATTTTGGCTTAGCAAGGTTGCTTCATGAGGCCACCCAAGAGTGTTTCACTAATCAATCAAGCTCTATCGAATTAAAAGGAACAGTTGGTTATGCTCCTCTAGGTGAATATCTTTTCCATTTTTGAAAATTAAATACTTTTCTTTTCATAATATTTTTTACTGTGCTAATTTCAAGCATGAAAATAACTTAAGGAAGCCTTGAAGAAGATGGAGCATGTCCTATAAAAAATTTCTACTTATCATAATTTTTTTTTTCATTTTATATGCCTATAGAAATATCTTTCAAAGTTGTGCTATTATATTATTTTTATTTATTTTTAATATGAAAGTAGATCAATCATATTCTAAATGCTACGTGCAATTGCAGAATATGGTATGGGAAATGAGGTGTCAACTTTTGGTGATGTCTACAATTATGGTATATTATTATTGGAGATGCTCACAGGAAAAAGGCCCACCGATAACATTTTCAAAGACGACTTGAACCTTTATGATTTCGTTAGAGGAGCTTTGCCTGAACGAGTGATTAACATTGTGGATCCTATTCTTCTTTTGGAAGAGAAGATATGGAAACAAGGACAAATGACACTCACATTCAAAATCAAATAGGATTTCCCAAAATTCTGGAGTGCTTGATTTTGATATTTGGAATTGGAGTTTCTTGTTCTATGGAATCTCCAAGAGAAAGGATGAACATTAGTGATGTTGTAGCTCAATTGCATTTGATTAGAGACAAGCTCCTTAGAACAAGAAGACGCCGAGAAAGACTTCAACTTACAGGTAAATTGTTCATATATCCAACACAATGCCATGTGCTTGTCAAGGTACTTTCTTTTATTCTAGAGAAATTGATAATATTGATGCCATGCGAAATTTGATTACATGATGGTACTATTCATATGATTAAGATTCATCTAATTTGTTTTCTATGATTCAAAATATGCTCTTTTTTGTCCCATCCCCCCTCAAAATGTTTGTTGAAAAATACATAAATCAAAACGACATTTTAGCTATTTTTGATTTGGTGATTTCTACCATTAGTGAGTATTGGTATTGTAATTACACTCATTACTTTTTATAGAGATGTGTTTGATGACTTTGATGTAGACATAGGCTTAAATTACTCTAAGTATGGAATTTTAATGGGTAAGAAGTTTAACTAATTTACTGGGAGTGATTTAGTTGTTTATAATCTTAACTATCTCTTAAGTACCAGGATAACCATTTCCATAAAACATTTAATGAGTTTTGGATTTGAAAATTGAGCCTTCTTGCATTACTATGAATCCCCTTTACTATTTTGAAAACCAAAACTTCTTCCTATACATAGAAATGATTTCCCTTAATTCAATGATTTAGAGGGATAATTGTCCTACTTGAATGCAGGTACAGAGGGTCGGTGACCCTATTGGAAGGTATCATGACTTGATGAGGTTTTGATTTTGTATAATGTTGGAACAAAATAATCAGATTTGTAGCATCTCCTTTTGTTTCTTTTAACAGTCACTTATTAGTTTATCTTGTATTTGTCATAGGTTTTTTTTTTTTTTTTTTTTTTTTTTTTTTTTTTTTTTTTATTTTTTTTATAAATATCCATGGAATAATTTGTAGCTGTAACATTGCTTTTAAAAAATAAAAGAGACTCGTGGATGTAGGCTATTATGGCCGAACCACGTTAAAATTGTTGTCTTCCTTTTGTTTGCCTTCATTTTTCACAAAGGAATTTTACAGCTTCAAGCCTTGGATAGCACCAGTAGCCAACAAGGCTTCTAGTTTGGTAGTTATTAGTTCCTTTGTCACTGCAAATTATTAGCACTATAAAGTTGTTTGTCACCCATAATTTGATGATTATGTACAAGAAAAAGCGATTAGTACTTCAAGATCATACCATTAGGGTTATTGCTAAGCACCGAATAGTTTCTTGTAGATCTTATAATGAGTCTTTTTATGCTTAACAAGATTTTTTTTTTTCCAAACAATATCTTTTGAAGTTTACTTGAAATAAATAAAGATGGTCTGTTTCATAATTAATTTAGATTTTATTTTATGAATTTAACTATATACAAACTATAACGTTATTTTAAATTTTAAATAATGCAATACTAAATACATATTTAGATTTGTAATATTTAGAGTCTATTTGGGAACAACTTATTTAACTAAAACTAAAAACTTTTTGCTGAAAGTACTATAGATAAAGCTAAAAATTAGCTAAAATAGTATATGGGAAACCATGAATAGTACCAAAAAGTGTAATGGAACCTATAAATAGTAGCAAAAATAAGTTAAATGGTATAAAAAATAATATAAAAAAAACTGCATTTTTCAGCCAATGCCAAACGCAACTTTAATCTTAATGACGAATTTGATCAATTTCCAATTCAAGAAAAACACAAAATATGGTACGTCGGAAGCAAGAAGAATGTATATAAATAAAACATCTTTGCATTTCTTGAATTTAAAACTTAAAAAAGAAATAGAAAAAACCATCAATGTCTTGGGCCTTGGTTGAGGATGATGATGGTTGGTTCTATGGTTGTCAAAATCACGATCCGGATCGTAAGATCGCACTATTTTACAATCCCACCTCACCGAAACGTTTAGAATCGCACTAAGATTGTAAAAATCATAGGATTGTAGGATCGTATGAGATCCTACCGATTCTACCAATCCTACCAAAACATCGGTTTTTGGTTTTTTATTTATTTATTTATTTTTTTATAAAGGGATAAATTTTTTGTTTTGATGAAGCTTTAAGAGTTTTTATTTTTCTATGCTGTGATGATATGGCTTTTTATTTTTATTTTTTATAAAATTATGTTAACCTAAGCAAATGTTTTCTAGTTTTTAGTTCACTTGTAATAAAAATGAAGGAATGCTTCATCATTTCTAAATGAAGAATTTATATTGGTTTTGCTACATTTTAAGCTATAATGTTGTTAAATTTTTTTGATCAATATACTAATTTGTGTTTAAATATTACTAAAATGTTTTTCTTATATATAATTTTATTAGTATGCTTGTATTTGAATATTGATTGATTGATTTTTTTTAGCACGTTCTATAAGTGTTGCTGAGTGGTATAACTTGAATAGTTGAGTGTGAAGCTATATCTTGATCTCCTTTGCAGCTCTAATATACAAATATACAATGTCTACATAGATGATAAAATGGTTGCTGATGAAAGTTCAAATATGTGTATAAACATCCTTGAACGTTTAGACCCCCAATTTACAAATTAACCAATTCAAGCATTATGTCAAACAACTAGTGTGCGGAAAATAAACATAAGCTATAATATAGAATTGGAAAAACTATCTAAGCCAAATTAAAATCACAACCCATAGCAGATAATAAAAGGCAAAGATAAAAGGGAAGGAAGATGCAAACACAAAGACAACACGCGATGTGTTATCGAAGAGGAAACCGAAGCCCTCGGCGTAAAACCTCTCCGCCGCCCTCCAAGCGGTAAACAATCCACTAGAAAATGTAGTTGGGATACATGGACAGCAATAAACCCTCCAAGCCTAATCTACCCAGTGCACCTAAGCCCTCCAAGCTTCTTGCTCCAATGAGATTGCGCCGAACCTTTTTCTTTTCTAGCTTCCCGGATTCCGCTACTAGACCGTAGCATCAACCAATGTAGATTGGTTCCTTCCTAATCGCTTCCCCCTTAACACCAAACAGCCCTCTCACGGTGATGAATATGGTGAGAACAAGGTTTTGGTAAAATGCCTCTCAAGGATTTGACAAGAGAGAGGAAGAGAGTTGAGGAATTTGAAGAGACTCTAATGTATAGATTGTAGGTGAATCAATCTTGTTTTACTCTAGGGTTTCTCTCTTAAAATTTTCTCTAGAAGCTCTCTTTCATTTGTGGGTATAAGGGGTATTTATACTTGGGTGAGAGGAGAATGTGAAACGTCAAGTTTTTCAAAACAGGGGTGGCTCGCGGTTTGGGCTCGCGACTTGACCGAGTCGCGAGACCTAGTCGCGAGATAACCGTATGGCGATTGTTCTTTTTGTCCTGTAGTGCTCCAGCTAGCATGACTGTTCACCTTTTGGCATGCTTGGCACGTGTCTTTGCATCCGGCGACTTGCAGCCACGAGTCACCCGCGAGATCAAGCCGCGAGTCTCTGTTTTCTTGCACACTCTTGAGCAATCAACACTCTATCTCACTCACTACCCTTACAACAAACCCGCCTAAATACAGGGTTACTAAATGGTGAAATACAAGTAAATTTGGCACGGAATAAAGCCAATAAGATGGTTGATTAAATTCAACCTTACAGATGATGATAAGGACAGTGGTCATAAGAACCTTATAATGAGAATAATTAAATGTTCACTTCACCTTAATATTAATCTTAATTTTGGATTTCATATTTTAGTTAGCTAGTTTCCATTTGATAACTTATTTTGGATTTTAAACTTGGAACTTGGAACTTAGAACTTGGAAAATATTTCCATATTGTTGATAAATATTTTGGTATTTGGTTGTTAATTAAACATTTATTGAACTTTTTAGATACATTGGTTCAAAATGTAAATATATTTGTTTCGTTAGTAGATGTAGCGATTTAAGACATACAAATTACATCATATAGTGCAAATCTTTATTTTTTTTAATGGATAAATTCACAATTTATGAGATTATTCAACATACAAAGTCATTATCAATGTGTTTTTTACTTTAAATATGAAAATATGTAGGATCTTACGATCTATGATCCGATCCTACGATTCACAATCCCACCTACCTCTCACGATCCTACGTAAGATCCCGATTTTGACAACCTTGATTGGTTCCCTATATTGTTCCTAATAAATTATTATCCTTATTTGCAAAAGCAATTGCATGCATACCAAATATGAATTCACAATCATTTTTGGTGTGGTTTAGAAAATCAATACTCAAATGGTCTCACCATGCCAATGCATCCCTTAAGAATACTCATGCATGCAATCGTGCACGGTCTCAACTCTAGAGTCGACTTGTTGAAACTTGAAACAATTTAAAATAAAAGAAAGACTGTTTATTTCTCAAAATTAAAATTTCAGATTTCTATTGGTTCATATCAAATTCTTGTAATGAAATAAAGAATTGAGGGTTTTTCCATAAAATAGGTTTAAGGCTTGTAAAATAAATGGTCACACATTTGACAATTTCACTAAAAAGTATTTAGGGAATTCTTATATTTTAAAACAACTTAAAGGCTAAAGTTAATAAAAACTATTAATTGACATAATTTTTTAAAAATCTTTTAATATTTGTAACTATTAAACATTTTTTAAGATATAACTTTTAAAAATAGAAGTTGTCCCGTTGAAATTCCTGATTTCACCCCTACATGTCGATAATAGTCAATTGGAGCATAAATACCTTTCTTCCTATGTTTGAAATTTCTCCTTAGGAATAGGATGGATTGGAATATTTTAGGCAATCAAAATGTAGAATAATCAATGTGGGACTTGAGAGACCCGTCAATCCGTCATACTCGTCTTGTACGTGGGACTATTTTTAGTCACAAGGGTTGAGGGTCAGCTATGGATTTTGCCTCATTCATTCTCATAGTTAGTAAGGTGACCTTATGTAATCCGACAATGGTAGATCAGATTAATTACTCTTACACATAAAAGCCAAACAAATATATATATATATATATATATATATATATATATATATATATATGTCTCATAACTATTTCTATAAATCTACAACACGTCAATTTCATACACAATTTCATTGGAATATCATTGGCAATGAAAATTTAGAAAAACGAATTATGTGGTCATGTGGATACTGGAGACCCTTCAATCCGTCGTGCACGTCTTGTGGAATTAGAACATGACTCACTGTAAGTGGGACTATTTTTATCAATGACTATATGACAAGGGCTGGTCAGAAGTCCATCAATCTCTTGCAAATTGCAATTCAACCAAAACTCTCCTACACATAAACTTTTACTTGCTTCCAAGATTTCACTTTTACTTATTTATTATTTAGAAGAGTTAAGTGATCAAGCATCTCATTTATCTAATCTTAGCACTTGGATTCGAGTCGTGGAAAATATTAGTACCAAAGTTAACACGGTTATTTAGATTTGGAGTTTAACTCGTCATGGTAGAAAGTGAATTGTTCCCACTATTCCACCTTTTCTTAATAAGCCAAAAAAAAAAAAAAAAAAAAAAACTCTCTTACACATAAAAACCAAATAAATCGTATGTGCAATAAATATATTTTTCAATAAATTTAAGACCCACCCATTTGCAATCTCACACAATTTCAACAAAACTATAACATCTATTTAGAAATAAGTTCTTTACACTCCAAAAGAAGTGCATAAACTTCAACCTCAATTCAAAATAACATAGTTCAACAAATAATATCCATAGGGTTTGTAAAGTTTCAATTTCCAATTATATCCCTTATAAATTTTTGTAATTACTCACTTTTCTTTTAATTTTAAAATATAGGTTGAATATAAAAGGTATTTGACAAATCTAAAAGAAATGAATATTTATTTGTTATACTAGTTAAACGGGTTGTGTTAAATGAGTCATTTCAGGTTGACACAAATAAATTAGCGTATCAAACGTGTCTATTGTAGGTCGACCACACGTTTCTTATCGTGTCATTTTTGGGTTAACCCATTTATGACCCAAACCCGCTAAGGCCTAACCCTAACCGGCAAAAGGCCATGTTGGGGTCATGTCCTATTCGCGAGTTGGGTCGAACATTAACACCCCTACTCACTACATGACGAATTATGAGTGATGGAGGTATGGAGCCGCTATGTGGCAAAAGTTTTGTAAAAAGTTATTGTCCTAACATTGTTCATGGACCTTGCCTTATTAATTCTCATAAGTGACCCATGTAATCTAACAAGTGTGTTTTAGAAGTCCATCAATCTTGCAATTCAACCATAACTCTCTTACATGGAAGCTGATTTGTTTTCTAAATTCCACGTTTTCTTTATTGGATCATGGGGTGAGAGCCTAGTAATCAAGTACCTCGTCTGCCTCGTCTTGGCACTTAAGTTCGAGTCATGCAAAAAGCATTAGTATCGAAGTTGACAGGACCACCTAGCGTAGGGGTTTAACTCTTCATGGTAGAAATTGACTTCTCCTAGGATTTCACCATTTTTAATTCATAAAAAAAGAAGAAGAAGAAGCACTCTTACACATTAAAAGAAAATAAATTATAGGCTAAGATACAAATTGCACCCTCTAAGTTTGATTGAAATTCATTTCAGTTTTCCAACTTTACTTTCTTTTAATTGAATCATCTAAGTTTTTAAACTCCTTTATTTAATTAAGATCTTTTGTCCAATTTCGTTTAAAATTTTCCACTAAAAAAATATCTTCAAAATTAATAAAAATATTTCATAGATATTTTATTTGATGTTTTTTCATTGGTTAATTGCACAATTAATGGTAATTTTTTAATTGAATTGGATGAAATACCTAAATTGAATAAATATGAAACTTAGAGGACTTAATTGAATGAAAGTAAAGTTAGATGACTAAAATGAATTTTAATTAAACTTAGAGGATGCAATTTACATTTTAACCTAAATTATATGTCCTGTAACTATATTATTCAATAAATTTAAGACACATCCTATTTGCAATCTCACACAATTTTACCAATTGATGAAATGATCTACTATAAGTGATCCATCACTTTTACTTTTTATATAAATCCACCACTTATTTTCTATAATTTATAATCCACCACTTCAATAAATTATAAAATTGGATGTAAACTTGCTAAAAGAAAATTGAGTGTGAACATAGTATTTGGTGCATTTGACTTCTAAAATTGAGTAGGGTTACAAGCTCTGGAAAATATTGATAGAAAAAGTTTATTTCAAAACTATTTTAGAGTAAAATCATTTAACTCTTAGTAAAAAATTAACATGACTACATATTTTGAAAATTTGAGAATTGGATTGCATGTTCTTTATATTCTTAATACGTATGTCAAATTTCACTCTAATTAAATATCATTTTTTATTTGATCCATCAAAGTAGAGGTATTAAAAAAATTAAAAAAAATCATCAATCTAAAGTTGAGAGAGAGAGAGAGAGAGAGAGAGAGAGAGAGAGAGAGAGAGAGAGAGAGCATAATAGACCAAATAGATCAAAGTAAACCGAAATGAACCGAAGTGGACTAAATGGACGGAATTAAACCCAAGATGCACCAAAATGGACCGTACTGGACCAACATGAACTGAAATGGACCGAAATGGAAGGATCTAGACTGAATGGACTAAAGTGGACTTAAATTGACAGAAATGGACCTAAAGGACCGAATTAAACCAAAATAGACGGAACTAGATCTAAGTGGACTGGATTGGATTGAACTAAACTAAAATAAACCAAATTGGAGCCAATGGATTGAAATGCTACACCGATATGGCTCAATAGGAGCATAGTAACAATAATATTATGCTTCAGTTTTTAGGTATTATATAGATATAGATCTAGATGTCTTATATTTTTAAACACCTGTTTTCACAAACAATATATTTGTTATTTTTTTTTTCAAATTGAAAATTGAACAGTAGGAAAACAAATCAAAATATTGTAGACTTTGTAGTCTTTAGTATATAATGGCACAATCTGAATGGAGGTGGACGGAATCAAAATAGTCAAAATTCTGAAATCGAAATAAAGGTTGAATGACTTTATTGAAAAAATTGAAACTATGCAGACAAAAAAATAAATAAATAAATTGTAATGAAAAAAGTACTGAAAGTTCTCCATATCCTTCAAGTAATCAACTTTGGCACTTTTTACTTCCAACCTTTTCTCTTGTTGCAATTACTTTCAAAACTGTCTCTCTCACTCTCTTTCGTTTGTGTCTTAGCTTTGTTGGCATCTTAAAATATTATGAGAAATTTATTTTCCAAATGTGGATGCTAGACTTGATGCCATGTATCATAATTAATGACAATTTAGAAGGAACACAGGCTTGGTTTGGAGGGGGAAGCACTACAAGCCTGTAGAAGATAGATACTTCCTGATCGTCAATTATTTGATGGTCTAGACTGTCTAGACTCTGTAGATGGTAATTTCGTTTTTGCTGAAGAGTAACGTGACATCTTGGATGGCACAAGGAACCAACAGCGCTTCTGATCTGGTAATAATGAGTGTTTCATCTGTCACTAAAATTAATAGGCACTAATGAGTTCCAATTAGCTCAATTGTTAAAATCTTTAATAGTTGAATAAGAGATCTAGGGTTCAATCCCTACCTACACCAAAAACCAATTGGTGTCTTGGTCTAATGAGATGATAAAAAGCTATCATCAATAGCGGATGTCATAGGTTGAAACTCTCCAAAAAATAATAATAATAATTGGCACTGGCCATCAAAAAAAAAATTGGCACTACTCAATGTTTGTCATGCTCATAAATCATAATTAATGACTGTGTTCTCCATTTTTTTAATTTAAGTACAGGTAAAAGCAATGCATATTTGATGGTTGAGTAAAAAATCTGAGGTTTAATTTTTGCCTACACCAAAAATTGATTGGTCTTTTGGTTTGATGAGATGATAAAGAGTTATTATCATGAGTAGACGCCATAAGTTGAAACTCTCTTTAAAAAAAAAAAAATTATTGGCACTACTAAACATGGTTTTAAAAACCAAACCAGATCATCTAGTCCGACCAGCTCAACTAGGAATTGGGTACTAGTCCGATCTGGTAAAACCACCTAGAACCGGTAAAAACCGGGAACCAAGTGCAAAATCGGTTCATTGACCGGTTTGGTTTTTAAAACCATGCTACTCAATGTTTGTCATGCTCATAAGTCATGGGTCATGATTGTGTTCTTCATTTTTTTGTAGTTCAACTAGTTGGCACCTCTTAGTATGTCCATGACATTTAAGATTCAAATCTGGATATGTAGGAGGATCATAACTACTAGTTTTTTTTTTTTTTTTTTTTATTATCCCATAGTCCTTATTTTAAAGTCTATTTTACAGTTAAAATTTTATTTTGTTAAGAATTTTGTAGTTCAACTAGTTGACACCTTCTAATGTGTCCATGACATCTATGATTCAAATCTCCCATACTTCAAAGTAACTATCAAATTCAAAAAGTAAATAAATAATGTGGAACTGAATACAATTTTACATTTGTAATATTGAATTTGAATCATGAGATTTATAACATCCCATAAATTGGTATAGAGTTTTCTCTACCACTTTTTCCCCTGAATTTCTGTGGAAACAATGGAACTACTAACTAGGCTTCAACAAAACAATCGTATTCAAAGTGACATTTCAGAAGAATACTATAAGAGTGTGTGGATTTACTTAATTTCGTTAGCTTTTTTTTCCTTCTTTTTAATTTAACTTATTAAAACTTCAAATTATTTAGGTATTTAGGTACATTTTTCAACTTTGTAGAAAAAAAAAAGAAAAAAAAAATGTTAATCTAAAACCACAACTAAAATGCTCTACAAGAGAACATTGTTCAATACCAAATTTGAAAGTTCAAAAACGTGTACAAATACACTTTTGAACGTTTAGACCCCCAAAAACCAACTTAACCAACACAAGCAATATGTTAAACAATTAATGTGCGGAAACTTAACATATGCTATATCATGTAATTGGTTAAACAACTATCTAAGCCATAACAAATTAAACCACAAAGCAGAGATAATGTAAAGGCGGAGATAGAGAGGAAGGAAGATGCAAACACAAATGATAACACCGGATATGTTATCGAAGAGGAAACCAAGACCTCGGCGAAAAACCTCTCCGCCGCCCTCAAGCGGTAATCAATCCACTAGAAAATATAGTTGGGATACAAGGACAAAGAAAAAGACCCTCCAAGCCTAATCTACCCAATGCACCTAAGCCCTCCAAGCTTCTTGCTCCAACGAGGTTGCGCCGAACCTTTTTCTTCTCTAGCTTACATTCCGCTACTACACCGTAGCATCAACCAATAAAGATTGGCTCCTTCCTAATCGCTTCCCCTAACTCCAAACGTCCTCATCTCACGAGAGATGATAATGGTGAGAACCAGGTTTGGTTATAATGGCCTCTCAAGGATTTGACAATGGAGAGGAAGAGAGTGAGGGAATTTGATGAGACTCTAAGGTAGAGATTGTGGGTAAAAAACAATCTGGTTTTCTTTAGGGTTTCTCTTTCAAAAATCTCTCTGGAAGCTCTCTTTCAATCGTGGGTTAAAAGGGTATTTATACTCAAAGTGGAGTGGAATACGAAAACGTCGGGTTTTTCCAAAACAGGGGGGTGGCTCGCGGCTTGACCTCGCGGCTTGACTCGATCGCGAGTTCGATCGCGAGATAACCGTATGGGCGATTGTCCTGTTTTGTCCTCAGTAGTGCTCCGCTAGCATGACTGTTCATCTTCCAAAGATGCTTGGCACGTGTGCAGATTCTCAGCGGGTTGAAGCCGCGAGTCCAGCCATGAGTCCCAGCCGCGACACTGCTTTTTCTTGCACACTCTTGAGCAATTCTTCACTCTATCTCACTCACTACCCTTACAACAATCCCACCTAAATACAGGGGTTACTAAATGCTGAATTACAAGCAAATTTGTACGGAATAAAGCCAATTAGATGGGTGAATAAATTCAACCTTACAATCTCCCCCTTTGGCTATTCCGTGACAAAACCCTAAAATGCAGACTCTAGACTTAAACTGTGAGTAGGGAACAGTTGAACAAAACTCACTCACACCTAACTCTAGAAGTCGTGAAGCACTTGAAACATATGAACAATATACTCTGAAACACAACAATACACTTTGATTATTGTAAGCAGAAAAATTATAGATGCATATGAAACAAGCTGAAAGTGATCAATCAAAGATGGAGTTTGATAAACAACCCATGGCTTGATCAACCAAGTGAACACTACAAGGAAGTGATCACGGTGTTCATTCACACTTGGAATGAACACAAGAACATACAAGTTAGCAAGCACAAGGCAAGATACTTGTATGCTCAACACTCAACCAATGCATAGCACACAAGGCATATGCATCTAGGAACAATCCTACAAGGGCACAAGAGTGACAAGACAACAAACCACAATGCGAACATTTGGAACAAGGTACGATTTCAACAAGCATAAAGGCTGCCCTTAGGCATGGTACAAACCACAAGGCCTACAAAAATATGCTTAAAAACATTAACCCTAAAAGCTTACAAAAGCATATGGGTACAAAACAGAATTTCCTGAATAACATCATCAAAATGTATTAACGATTAAACCAAGAGTATATGAAAAGAGTTAGAAACAGTTATACACCAAAACTCAGTGTATCAAAACAAAAAAAAAAAAAAAAAAAAAAAAACTAAGATACCCAAATCATAAACACATTACTCCCCCTTAATAGTCGCTTTTCTACGCTTTTCAAACATCAATGAACTTTCTCCCCTTTTTGACATGGAATGGCCAAAGGATCACTTGTCATCTTTGAGTTGTGAAGTCTGTCAAGTGTAGCAGACAAGACATCAACTGGGTCTTGCATGGCTCTCATCCTCGCCGTAGTGTTGATTGAACCGCCCGATCCCATCAAGCCTTTCCGAATGATCCGGAAAGCATCCGGAGGTGTGTCTCGCAGAGGTTGAAGCTCGTGTCTTTTGCCACTTCTCCTAGGTGTTGAAGAGGATGCAAGCCCGGCTACGCTACGCTTGGGTCTCCATTGGAGCAGCCTCTCCTTCATCACCTTCATCTTCTTCCCCTGGAAGCCTAGAACTTATCCTTTTGCGGGTAAGCTTGTTGATTGCGGAGGGTGTAGACATGTGACTTATGTCTTGAGGAATTGGAACACCTTTGCTCCTAAAATCCTCATTAGCAAACTTGGAAAGATCAATTTAGGTCTAGATGTTGTTCTTGTCTCATCCACAATGATGTCAAAAATGTGGGAGCTTATATCTATGAAGTTCTTCTCTTTGAGGTCCATCGAAAAGATTGCTCTAGCACAATTGATTGTGGTCAACTTCTTAATAGGATAGAGGTTAAACATCATGATTATGGTTAGAACCCTCATGTCCACCGGAAAGGCAAAGTGGTATTCAAACACTTCCCTTCTCTCTGCCCACCTATCCTCTCGTTGAACTGTTTCAATAGAGACACTCCTATCCTTGAAATTGATAAACTCCTCATCATCCAAACCTTCAAGCCCTAGTACTTCATCTATGACATGTGCATCCAAGACAAATTCTTTACCCCTCACCCAAAGAACTCAATTCATTATCCTTTATAACAAATTTGAGTAAAATTCCCTAATTAAGGGTTCACACACAAATAGGAAACCACTCAAAAGCTTTTCCCGACCTCTTCCTTCAAAACAACAACTGGGAATAAAAGATTGCCTTAAGTCTTCCAAATCCACAAATCTTTCTTGAATGATTCCTGCATTCAAGAAGTTATCCTTGTATCTCTCAAAATGGTGAACGGACCTAAACAGTCTAGGATCCATCTTTAATCTCTTGTCGGCCTTCTTTGCGGTGGATTTCTTTTTACGAGGTGAGGGAGCCATCTCGTGAACAATCGAAAAGGCCACAACAACATATAGCAATATATGTGCAATAACCAATCAAGACATGAAATAAACAGAGAGATATCAACCATTCAACTCGAGCTTCAAAACATAACAAGAAGCTACTTAGTTCAAACATATGGATATATCAAGTCTAGGATAGGAAACACATGGATCAACATGGTAAAACTTTCCCAAAGGCGGATAACGACATTGAGACAAATAATGAAAAACAACGATATGGCATTCAAACAATATATTGATCCTAACAGAGCTTCCCACGACTAACACACTAAAGACATGCAAATCTATCACAAGAACACACACAACCTCGTAACAAACCAATATAAATCACTCAACAACTCAAAAAAAAAAAAATTGGAATAGAATATACACTTAGCTAATCTCAAGATGAAGAGCAAGTAAGCATATGACAATCAAGAAACACAAACTATAGCAACAAAGAACCTCAAGCTAAGCAAGAGCAATGAGCAGAGACCGAAACACAAACCCATTTCAAAAACACACTCATATGAGAAAAATCAAGTGTAAAAACACAAAATCAAGTAGAAAGTAGTGTAAAACAAAAACCCATACCTGTAACTTGACGATTTTGAGCTTCAAGGGTGCAACACAAGAGATTTGAAAAGGGAGCACGGAGTGTTTGGACGGGAGAGTGTTTAGAAAGAAGATGAACAGTCACAAAAATTCGAGGAAAAACTGAAAAAGTTTAAAAACTGCTCCTGTTTACGCAAAACACGCGATTTTCGCGATGGATCAAGTCGCCACACGATCGCCACTCAAGCCGCCGAAAAAAACACAAGATCAAAATTTTGAAAAATTTTCTAAGTGTTTTTCGCGATCGGAAGGTCTACCCGCGAGTGAGTCGCGAGATGAGCCGCGAAAATCTCTGAGTGAACTCGCGATCGGACCTTCTACTCGCGAACAAGTCGCCAAAAATGACCAGCGAAGATGCGACTAAGGCCCGCGACTTGACACACCCGCGACCGAGCCGCCAAAACAGGGCAAAACTGTATTTTTGAAATTTTCAGATTTTTCAACCAAAATACTTTCCAAAAACACCTAAAACACTCAAAAATCTTTTTGTGCTTTAATTAACAAAGATTGAGCATGTGAAAACACATTTTATCAAGTACAATCACACAAATGAATATGGCATTTAACGAACATGAACTTGTGTGTTGTGTGTGGATATCAACAAAGAGATAGTCCTTTGTCTAATGTGAAGCTTCAATGATCAATTCAACCAAGGCATACACAATTAGCACTAGATTATGTGACCAATCTCAATTATAGAAATATGAATATATGACTTCCCACACATAACTTGATAACAAAGCTTGGAGCTTTTCATTTGACTCCACTTTCGGACATAACATTTGACCTTCTTGATCTTTTGAGGCATTCATCTCTCATTGTGAGAGGGATATACATCATTTCTTTTTGAAGAACAGGCCTTTGGCCTTTTTGAGAGAAATTTCACTTTTAACATAAGGTCGCTTACCCTTTTTCCTAGTCAAATACTAGAATGTGCGACAGCTTTTGCAGCTCAATATCTCTTTTCATTTGGAGATTTACATTTGGTGAGCTCTTTTTAGCAAAACAAAAAATAAAAAATGGGAAGAGATATAGACACAAGTCTATGCATGTCTCAAGATCAACACAACCATTCACTAATCATTCATGACAAGTTTGAAGATCTATTTACAACAATCTCATAGATTTCAAGATTTTCCCATAGTGATATGAGTGCATGAAAATAAGCAATGCTCGAGAATGCACAAAGCCATTAGCACAAAGGTACAAGGCAAAATGAGTTTTAAGACAAAAACTCAACAAAGTCAATCAAGCCCTTTTTGATTTTCTACTTTTTATGGGATTTTTGGATTTTTGACACAAGACACAAAAAGGTTGATAAAACACAATAAAGAAATATTCACAAGAAGACAAGCAAACAACCAAAAATACAAGCAACAAGCATACCTCACAAACATAGTCACAAAGCATAGGAAGTATTAATGCATGGACATGTTATAATGCTTATGCATGAGTACCCCTTTTCACCCACACGACACTTGCGTTTGGGGTGATTTCCTTATCGGATTGGGTGCGGGAGTTAGGGCTTTCAAACCTTCGTGAGAAGCTTTCCAAGCAGTTTGTGAAAGCACCAATCATCTTCATCACGTTCACCATTCCGGGATCTCCATGTTGTTCTCTAGGTTGTTCACCCGCCCAAGTTCTCCTATCGCCTCTTGGTCCTCCCGACCTTTGAGGAGTTGCACTGCTCTTCTTTGCTCTCGACTTTTGGCAATTTGGTCGAGTGTGCCCTTGAAGTCCGCAATAATGGCACACATATGTTCCTCTAGGACCTCTCTCGTGGCCGTGGACGTGACTTGGCACGTGATTCGACCTGCCCACGACCGACCGATTCACGGGGATTCAAAGCACCCGTTGGTTCACCAAATTCTTCTTCTTATCCACCTCTAGCTTCTCACCAAGTATGTTCATCTACAACTGGATCTTTTGCCTTCACAAACTTCACTTCTTTAGTGATATTCACAGATGAACTACTTCCTCCGGTATACCCCAGTCCGGATTTGTCTCGAGAAGCTCTTTTGAGATGATATAACATCATCTAGCTTCTTGGTGGTGACCCTCTCTATTTTAGCATTTGCTTGAACAACCTCACTTTCAAGAAATCTTACTTTTGTGTAAGCTTCGGACAACTCACCATTTAGAGTTTCAATCTCACATTTGGCCTCCTATACCGGATTAGGAGACTTTTGTAGTCCTCCTCGGCCTTCTTCATCTTTCTCGCAGCAGACCTTGGCAACCCTTGTGTATTCACCAGACTTCCCCAAGAGTAAGTTGTAGTTTTCTTGAAGAGTTGCTTTGTTTCTTTCTTCTTCTTGACTTGACTCTTCAACAATTCCTAGTGATTCATCATCACTATGATCTCCAAGGTCTTGTACAAGCACACTCAACTCATCCGAAGACTCAACATGAGCAATAGTCATGAAAGCTGAATAATTCCCTTCTCCATCACAGCTCTCTTGATTCTCGAGTCGGATGAGTCCGAATCACTCAAGGTCGTGGCATACACCTTGCCTTTCGACTTCAAATAATTAGGACATTCCTTCTTGAAGTGTCCATGCCCGTTGCATTCAAAACAAGTCACACCTTGTGTGGATTGGGATTCTTTTCCATCTTTCCTTTTAAAATCCCTCTTCTCTCTTCCGCATTTTGGAAATTTCTCTTATCATCAAATTTTCCATTGTTTTTGAATTTCAAAAACTTCTTGAAATTTTTAACAAGATAGGCTACATCCTTGTCCACCTTGTCTTCTCCCGATGAGCCTTCATCAACCACCTTCTCATTAATGGTCTTTAGAGCAAGGGATTTACTCTTCCGTTGATTGGGAAGAGACATCTCATAGGTTTGCAGAGAACCCACCAGCTCTTGCACCTTGATGTCATCAAGGTCCTTGCTCTCTTCTATGGCTGTCACTTTAGCACGAAAACTCTCCGGCAATGATCGGAGGATCTTCCTTACGATCTTTGAGTCCTCCATCTTCTCCCCCAAGTTAAACTTACTGACAACCACTTCATTTAACTTCCCATAGAAAGAGTCGAAAGACTCATCTTCACTCATCTTGAGCTCCTCAAATCGAGTGGTCGCATTTGTAACTTGGTATCTTTTACTTTCTTCGTGCCTTCATAAGTTGTTTCCAGAATCTCCCATGCATCTTTGGCAATGGTAATGTGAGAAATCCTGTGAAATTCATCTGGAGACACACCACGAGAAAAAATAGCATTTAGTGCTTTCTTGTTAGAGTTTGATGCAGCAAGTGCTTTGCCTTATCCCAAGTGGATTTTGCTTTGCCTCGGGTTTTGTCCAACCAATCTCAACAAAGATCCCAAACAGACTCATCAATAGAACATAAAAAGGCTCTCATACGAACCTTCCAAAATGCATAATTACTTCCATCAAAATATGGAGGTGCATTAAGGGATTGAGACCTATCCATCTCAAATAGGGAGTCAAGGATCACACAATGGTAATGAAACCAACCTGCTTTGTGTACCCGCTCGATACCAATTGAAAGTTCAAAAACGTGTACAAATACACTTTTGAACGTTTAGACCCCAAAACCAACTTAACCAACACAAGCAATATGTTAAACAATTAATGTGCGGAAACTTAACATATGCTATATCATGTAATTGGTTAAACAACTATCTAAGCCATAACAAATTAAACCACAAAGCAGAGATAATGTAAAGGCGGAGATAGAGAGGAAGGAAGATGCAAACACAAACGATAACACCGGATATGTTATCGAAGAGGAAACCAAGACCTCGGCGAAAAACCTCTCCGCCGCCCTCCAAGCGGTAATCAATCCACTAGAAAATATAGTTGGGATACAAGGACAAACAAAAGACCCTCCAAGCCTAATCTACCCAATGCACCTAAGCCCTCCAAGCTTCTTGCTCCAACGAGGTTGCGCCGAACCTTTTTCTTCTCTAGCTTACCGGATTCCGCTACTACACCGTAGCATCAACCAATAAAGATTGGCTCCTTCCTAATCGCTTCCCCAGGAACTCCAAACGTCTGTCTCACGAGATGATAATGGTGAGAACCAGGTTTGGTTATAATGGCCTCTCAAGGATTTGACAATGGAGAGGAAGAGAGTGAGGGAATTTGATGAGACTCTAAGGTAGAGATTGTGGGTAAAAAACAATCTGGTTTTTCTTTAGGGTTTCTCTTTCAAAAATCTCTCTCGAAGCTCTCTTTCAATCGTGGGTTAAAAGGGTATTTATATCAAGTGGAGTGGAATACGAAACGTCGGGTTTTTCCAAAACGGGGTGGCTCGCGGCTTGACCTCGCGGCTTGACTCGATCGCGAGTTCCAGATCGCGAGATAACCGTATGGCCATTGTCCTGTTTTGTCCTAGTGCTCCAGCTAGCATGACTGCTCATCTTCCAAAGATGCTTGGCACGTGTGCGGTCTCTCGCGGGTTGAAGCCGCGAGTCCAGCCCGCGAGTCCCAGCCGCGACACTCTGTTTTTCTTGCACACTCTTGAGCAATTCTTCACTCTATCTCACTCACTACCCTTACAACAATCCCACCTAAATACAGGGGTTACTAAATGCTGAATTACAAGCAAATTTGGCACGGAATAAAGCCAATTAGATGGGTGAATAAATTCAACCTTACAATCTCCCCCTTTGGCTATTCCGTGACAAAACCCTAAAACAGACTCTAGACTTAAACTGTGAGTAGGGAACAGTTGAACAAAACTCACTCACACCTAACTTTAGAAGTCATGAAGCACTTGAAACATATGAACAATATACTCCTGAAACACAACAATACACTTTGATTATTGTAAGCAGAAAATTATAGATGCATATGAAACAAGTTGAAAGTGATCAATCAAAGATGGAGTTTGATAAACAACCCATGGCTTGATCAACCAAGTGAACACTACAAGGAAGTGATCACGGTGTTCATTCACACTTGGAATGAACACAAGAACATACAAGTTAGCAAGCACAAGGCAAGATACTTGTATGCTCAACACTCAACCAATGCATAGCACACAAGGCATATGCATCTAGGAACAATCCTACAAGGGCACAAGAGTGACAAGACAACAAACCACAATGCGAACATTTGGAACAAGGTACGATTTCAACAAGCATAAAGGCTGCCCTTAGGCATGGTACAAACCACAAGGCCTACAAAAATATGCTTAAAAACATTAACCCTAAAAGCTTACAAAAGCATATGGGTACAAAAATGCAGAATTTCTGAATAACATCATCAAAATGTATTAACGATTAAACCAAGAGTATATGAAAAGAGTTAGAAACAGTTTATACACCAAAACTCGATGTATCAAAACAAAAAAAAAAAAAAAAAAAAAAAAAAAAAACTAAGATACCCAAATCATAAACACATTACTCCCCCTTAATAGCTGCTTTTCTGCTTTTCAAACATCAATGAACTTTCTCCCCCTTTTTGACATGGAATGGCCAAAGGATCACTTGTCATCTTTGAGTTGTGAAGTCATCAAGTGTAGCGACCAAGACATCAATCTGGTCTTGCATGGCTCTCATCTGTCAGTGTTCGATTGAACTCGCCCGATCCCATCAAGCCTTTCCCGACGATCCGGAAAGCATCCGGAGGTGTGTCTCGCAGAGGTTGAAGCTCTGTGTCTTTTGCCACTTCTCCTAGGTGTTGAAGAGGATGCAAGCCCGGCTGCTTCGCTTCGTCTCCATTGGAGCACCTCTCCTTCATCACCTTCATCTTCTTCCCCTGGAAGCCTAGAACTTATCCTTTTGCAGGTAAGCTTGTTGATTGCGGGGTGTAGACATGTGACTTATGTCTTGAGGAATTGGAACACCTTTGCTCCTAAAAATCCTCATTAGCAAACTTGGAAAGATCAATTTAGGTCTAGATGTTGTTCTTGTCTCATCCACAATGATGTCAAAAATGTGGGAGCTTATATCTATGAAGTTCTTCTCTTTGAGGTCCATCGAAAAGATTGCTCTAGCACAATTGATTGTGGTCAACTTCTTAATAGGATAGAGGTTAAACATCATGATTATGGTTAGAACCCTCATGTCCACCGGAAAGGCAAAGTGGTATTCAAACACTTCCCTTCTCTCTCGCCCACCTATCCTCTGTTGAACTGTTTCAATAGAGACACTCCTATCCTTGAAATTGATAAACTCCTCATCATCCAAACCTTCAAGCCCTAGTACTTCATCTATGACATGTGCATCCAAGACAAATTCTTTACCCCTCACCCAAAGAACTCAATTCATTATCCTTTATAACACATTTGAGTAAAATTCCCTAATTAAGGGTTCACACACAGCAGGGAAACCACTCAAAAGCTTTTCCCAACCTCTTCCTTCAAAACAACTGGGAATAAAAGATTGCCTTAAGTCTTCCAAATCCACAAATCTTTCTTGAATGATTCCTGCATTCAAGAAGTTATCCTTGTATCTCTCAAAATGGTGAACGGACCTAAACAGTCTAGGATCCATCTTTAATCTCTTGTCGGCCTTCTTTGCAGTGGATTTCTTTTTCTGAGGTGAGGGAGCCATCTGTGAACAATCAAAAAAGGCCACAACAACATATAGCAATATATGTGCAATAACTACCAATCAAGACATGAAATAAACAGAGAGAGATATCAACCATTCAACTGAGCTTCAAAACATAACAGCAAGCTACTTAGTTCAAACATATGGATATATCAAGTCTAGGATAGGAAACACATGGATCAACATGGTAAAACTTTCCCAAAGGCAGATAACTAACATTGAGACAAATAATGAAAAACAACGATATGGCATTCAAACAATATATTGATCCTAACAGGAGCTTCCCACAGACTAACACACTAAAGACATGCAAATCTATCACAAGAACACACACAACCTCGAACAAACCAATATAAATCACTCAACAACTCAAAAAAAAAAATTGGAATAGAATATACACTTAGCTAATCTCAAGATGAAGAGCGAAGAAGCATATGACAATCGATAAACACAAACTATAGCAACAGCAACCTCAAGCTAAGCAAGAGCAATGAGCAGAGACCGAAACACAAACCCATTTCAAAAACACACTCATATGAGAAAAATCAGGATGCTAGACTTGATGCCATGTATCATAATTAATGACAATTTAGAAGGAACACAGGCTTGGTTTGGAGGGGGAAGCACTACAAGCCTGTAGAAGATAGATACTTCCCGATCGTCAATTATTTGATGGTCTAGACTGTCTAGACTCGTAGATGGTAATTTCGTTTTGTTGAAGAGTAACGTGACATCTTGGATGGCACAAGGAACCAACAGTAACCGATCCGGTAATAATGAGTGTTTCATCTGTCACTAAAATTAATAGGCACTAATGAGTTCCAATTAGCTCAATTGTTAAAATCTTTAATAGTTGAATAAGAGATCTAGGGTTCAATCCCTACCTACACCAAAAACCAATTGGTGTCTTGGTCTAATGAGATGATAAAAAGCTATCATCAATAGCGGATGTCATAGGTTGAAACTCTCCAAAAAATAATAATAATAATTGGCATCGGCCATCAAAAAAAAATTTGGCACTACTCAATGTTTGTCATGCTCATAAATCATAATTAATGACTTTGTGTTCTCCATTTTTTAATTTAAGTACAGGTAAAAAAGCAATGCATATTTGATGGTTGAGTAAAAAATCGAGGTTTAATTTTTGCCTACACCAAAAATTGATTGGTCTTTTGGTTTGATGAGATGATAAAGAGTTATTATCATGAGTAGACGCCATAAGTTGAAACTCTCTTTAAAAAAAAAAAAAAAAATTATTGGCACTACTAAACATGGTTTTAAAAACCAAACCAGATCATCTAGTCCGACCAGCAACTAGGAATTGGGTACTAGTCCGATCCGGTAAAACCACCTAGAACCGGTAAAAACCGGGAACCAAGTGCAAAATCGGTTCATTGACCGGTTTGGTTTTTAAAACCATGCTACTCAATGTTTGTCATGCTCATAAGTCATGGGTCATGATTGTGTTCTTCATTTTTTTGTAGTTCAACTAGTTGGCACCTCTTAGTATGTCCATGACATTTAAGATTCAAATCTGGATATGTAGGAGGATCATAACTACTAGTTTTTTTTTTTTTTTTTTTTTTTTTTTTATCCCATAGTCCTTATTTTAAAGTCTATTTTACAGTTAAAATTTTATTTTGTTAAGAATTTTGTAGTTCAACTAGTTGACACCTTCTAATGTGTCCATGACATCTAAGATTCAAATCTCCCATACTTCAAAGTAACTATCAAATTCAAAAAGTAAATAAATAATGTGGAACTGAATACAATTTTACATTTGTAATATTGAATTTGAATCATGAGATTTATAACATCCCATAAATTGGTATAGAGTTTTCTCTACCACTTTTTCCCCTGAATTTCCTGTGGAAACAATGGAACTACTAACTAGGCTTCAACAAAACAACTGTATTCAGTGACATTTCAGAAGAATACTATAAGAGTGTGTGGATTTACTTAATTTCGTTAGCTTTTTTTTCCTTCTTTTTTAATTTAACTTATTAAAACTTCAAATTATTTAGGTACGAGGTACATTTTTCAACTTTGTAGAAAAAAAAAGAAAAAAAAAATGTTAATCTAAAACCACAACTAAAATGCTCTACAAGAGAACATTGTTCAATACCAAATTAATTAACATTTTTATATATCTTATCATTAATCTCGATAAGGGACCACCATATTTACCCACCAATTCCATTCATGTAACTTATGATATTTTGGGTCCAAATCAATCCGCGGTCGAGTTGTATTGGGCCTTGTACGTATTGTTTCTAGCTAATCCCAAAGCGAATGAAACGGGCTTTTCATATAAGTAAGGTATCTTTGCATGTCTTGAATACTCACGCATGCAACTGTGTATGGTCTCAACTCTCACGCCTTTACTTAAAATTTGTGAAAAATACTTTGGAGCCAACTTGTTGAAACTTAAGACACCTTATGCATATCTTCTAAGTAGAGACAATTTACAATAGCCTCTCCTTAAACTAACTTATGAAATCTGATTTGAAACCTCAGATTTCCGTACTAAGAGCCCATTTGGATTGAATAGAATTTACTGAAAATAAGCTAATTTTGGTTTAAATTTACTGTACTGTATTCTACTCTTCTTCTTCCTTCTCAATCCAAATGGACCATGAGTAGTGTAGTGTGTTGTGGCCTTGTGGGTGTGTCATTTTTTATATTTAATAATTGTTAAGTATATAACCAAGTTTAAGGGTGATTTTGGCTGGGATTTATTTTTTAAATGGTGATTTTAATAATTGCTTGATGAAAATGGACTTTTTGAAAAAGCTAGAACCTTTAATTAAGGTTGCTAAAAAGTTTTGTTTCAATAATCAGATTGTTTGGCTAGTACCTATTAAAATCGTCGTTTGAGGCGTAAATTACTGAAAATGAGAAAATTAGTATAAATAAGGTTGTTAAATTTAACATAATGCAACTTACATATATTTAACAATTAAGTTCATTTAGAGTTATATTATTATTTATTTATTTTTATATTTATCTTTTATAATATTTTATAATTTTAGGTATTATATGATTATGTAGATATTTATAATTGGGAAAAAAAGTACTTTTCCCCTTTATGTTTGGAATAGTTCATAATTTCCACATTTATCTTTGAAACTTACCAATTTTTCCCTTTATGTTTGGAAAATGAGTAAATATCTACAATCTGATACTTTTTCTGTTGAATCTAATGAAATGAGAACGATTACAAATATAATCCAAAACAACAACAATGCAATTTTCAACTTTTTTTTCTTCTTCTTTGTGTTCTCTGTGTTTGAGCCTGTGAAGAGGTACTTGGTCGACCACCATTCTTTGGTATCATAACCTTAACTAGCTTTTTAAGGTATGTAGAAAAAAATGGCCAAACACTCTTCTATGCGAGCATTTGTTGTGCTTCCATGGGTTCTCATTTCTCAATAGTAACCTTAAAAGCACATTCACCTGGCAGCTCAACAAATAAGGAATCAGGAATATCATCATCAAACCCCCAAATCCTCAAAATTCTAGTAAAAATCAAGCCTAACTGACTTTAAACAAAACGAATCACACATTAAATCCCCCCACCCCCAACATCTATGTATCCCAAAACTATGGTGAATTTTATTTTAATGGCATAATGGCCCAAAACTATATACTGTTCTCACCGAAGTTGGTTTAATTATTTTATTAATTAATTTGTATGGAAAGTTGGGTTCATGACTAGTATCCGTAAGTTTTTAGATCCCTTAAAATACAAGTTAATTAACCTAGTTATTTAGCCAAGTGATTACTTAGTCAAATTATTTAGATTTAGGTTAACACATGTAAACCATATCATTGAAACAATGCAGAACACAACGATATGATAACCCAGGAAAACCAAACTGGTAAAAAACCTAGGGAGAATTTAACCTAGCTATCCTCAAGGTAAAACAGATCCACTATGAAAGAATTGAAATTTACACAATAGCGACTTAGATCACTAACATCCTATTGCTACCTCGAATAGGAAACTTACTACCACGACCACGTGATAGTTTCGAGTCCACAGACTACTTTTTTCTTAGATTTACAGCAAGTACAAGCACTCCTGCTTGTGTATCTTTGAACTCTTGAAACAAAGAATCGAATTGATCACCAAGCTTTTGACATCAATCTTGAGATTGGAAATCCTAAGTGTGTATGAAGGCAAACACCTCTAGATCTCACAAGAGATTCATACACACAGCATAAAGAACAACCTCAAAACGTAGCTAGGGTTTTCCCTTTTATACTTAAGACAAAACATAAAACCCTACACGTTAAACGGGCTTGGACCGAGTTGGAAAATTCTACGAAAAAACAATCTGCACGAGCTTCAATCGATCGAGTCTAATTCTTGATCGATCGGGCCAGGCAGATTTACATAGTAAATCCTACAATACACTCGATTCCAACTTTATACATAAACATACTTTGAGCAAGCCTAAAACAAGACTAAAACGTTTTGATCATGGTTTGCCAACATTACAAAATGAAGTTCTAATACATTAGTTCCTAATTCCTTAGAACCTAATAGTATCATATTATCTTTATTATTTTCTTATTTGGTGAACATCATGTAAATTTGGGTCATTATGCCATGAAAATAAAATTCACCGTTTATTGGCATCTTTTGTTGTATACTTGTATCCAATGAACATATCTAAAGTTTAGATCTTTCATCCGTTGTAACTATTTAAAAATAAAATAAAAAAATCCAACTGTGCAAGTGATTAAGCAAAGTCAAATTTATATACGAAGCATGCTTAAAGTCGTATGCCATTAGTTTTAGGGGGGGGAAAAATAATAAATGTGTTTAGTTAGGGTTTTATTTTGGAAGAAGTAATGGGGTTTGTATAAAAAAAAATTAAAAGAAAAAAAAAAAATGGGGGTTATGTTTTCAAGAAATTGGGCCTCTCTTAGAAAAGTGAATGGGTTTCTTGTCGGAAACCTAGCCTAAGTTAAATGCCCATCTAGCCAATGTTTAGTCATCTCTGGTATCAAAAACTTTTTTTTTTTTTTTTTTTTTTTTTTTTTTTTTTTTTTTTTTCTTTCACCAACATCCATCCAATGATAAACAACCTGGTGGTAGATAAATTTTATCATGTTTCGACTACATGTAATACCACTTCGTTTGGATGTAATAGATGAGGCCAATGAATTTGTTATTCTTGAAATAAATTTTTGTCCTTGTCGATAGGGTTGGAATTACAATCAAGAGTGTGAGGGCTCAAAAGTTTTTAGAAATCCTTTATAATATTTATAACTATTAAACATTTTTTAAGATATAGCTTTTAAAATTAAGAGTTGTCCCACAAGCAAAAATTCTTGATTTCGTCCGTCTGGCGATAATAATCAATTGGAGCATTAATATCTTTCCTCCTATGTTAGAAATTTCTTCTTCCTATTGTAGGCAATGAAAATGTAGAATAATCAATGTGGGACTCGAGAGACCCATCAATTTGTCATGCACGTCTTGTAGAATTAGAACACAACTCCATGTACGTGGGACCATTTTTAGTCACAAGGATCAAGGGTCAGTTGTGGACTTTGCCTCATTCACTCGTTAGTAAGGTGACCTTATGTAATCTGACAATGGCAGATTAGATTACTCTTACACATAAAAGCCAAATAAATATATATGTCCCATAACTATTCTATAAATCTAAGACATGTCAATTTCATACACAATTTCGCAATATAGGGAAGTTGTACACTATGAGTGATGGGTACTTTTTATCCACTTTTTACATAAAATCACCACTTTTTTTTACTACTTACAATCAATCACTTTAACAGGTTATAAAAATTAGTGTCAACCTCACATTTGGTATATTTGACTTTTAAAATTGAGCAGGGTTACAAGCTTTAGAAAATATTGAACGAGGTAGATAGGAAGGCTCATCCACATTGTTTTAAAATCAAATGTCCCTTGTCAAGAGAAGAAAAAAAACATGAAAAGAAAGAAATCACTATAATCCATCTAGTCCTCCTAATCTTTTGGATTAGGTATGATGTGTACCACATCGCTCAAGTTCCCAAGTGGTTTGTTCTTCGCTACCTTCTTAATTATACATGTGCTTTAATTTGAGCACTTAAGCAGTGAAATCAAACCCTCTGTTTTGACAGAACAACACCCAATATTTTAGGGATGAAATTTGGTCTAAAATACTACGATTAGTATCATGTAGTCTATATTATTTTCTTATTTTTTGAACATCGCATAATTTTGAGTCACTATGCTATGAAAATAAAATTCACCTCTTATTAGAATCTTTCGTTATTTTCAATAAAAATATTCAGAATTCAAATCTATTCTTATTTAAAAAAAAAAAAATCAAAATGATAATTGCTTTAGAATTGAAGCATTATTTTTTTCCCTGCTACGTTAGAAATTTCTTAATACGGAGGATTGGATTCATTGGAATATCATTGGCAATGAATATGTGGTTGTGTGCATTGTTCCCACTATTCCACCTTTTCTTAATAAGCAAAAAAAAAAAAAAAAAAAAAAAAAAAAACACTCTCTTACACATAAAAACCAAATAAATCGTATATACAATAACTATATTTTTCAGTAAATTTAAGACCCACCCAATTTGCAATCTCACACAATTTTACCACATGATGAAATGATCTACTACAAGTGATCCATCACTTTTTATAACATTTAAGATGAATGACCATGATTTTTCTATAATTTTTAATCCCCCACTTCAACAAATTATAAAATTACTTGTAAAAAGAAAATTCAGTGGAACATAGTATTTTTACATTTGACTTCTAAGTTCTAAAATTGAGTAGGGTTACAAGTTTTGATAAATATTGATGGACAAAGTTTCTTTCCAAACTAGTTTAGAGAAAAATGATTTAAACCCTCACTAAAAAATTAACATGACTGCATATTTTGAAAATCTAACAATTGGATTTAATGTTCTTTATGTTCTTAACATGCATGTTCAATTTCATTCAAATTTAATATTATTTATTATTTAATCCATAAACTTATTTTTTATGCATAATTTAAAACTACAAAAACATTAATTTAGATATTTGCTTGATGACATAACAATCGATATTTGATTTTCTTAAAATTTTGCAAACATAGAAGATATAATAAGAAAATTCAATTTAATGGTAAATTTATCATAATTTACTTTCAATAATAATTATAAAAAGAAAAAAAAAGAAAAAAAAAAAAGGAAGAGTCTGAAAAAACATTTGTCTAATATTGAATAAGGTCAATAGACGAAGTTTCCTACCTTTTGTTTTATTGTCAAATGTCCCTTATTAATTGGAGGGGAAAAAAAGAAAATAGGAAGAAAAAAAAAAAGGATATTTCTATAATCCCTCAAGTCCCTTATTATAAATATGTGCTTTTCCCTGGGTACCAAAGCAGCGAAACCAAGCCTAGACTGTTTTCACAAAAGACACCCAATTGTAGCTCTTAGCAAAAATCATAAAAGAGTTTGTACCAAGCTACGTGACTGGAAATGGGGCTATACGACATGAGTTCAGCTCCATCATCCTCATCTTTTTACATGCATGCTTTTATCCTTCTTGTCTTCTGGTGTGGCTTGTTAGTCACCTCTGTTGTTGGCGGGAATAATGAGACAAAACGGTTAGCGTTGCTTGAGTTCCAAGCCAAGATCACTGATGATCCTCTCCAGGTTATGAGCTCTTGGAATGACAGCATCCATTTTTGTCAATGGCAAGGGGTCACTTGTGGTCCCCGACATCAGAGGGTCACCGTGTTGAATTTTCCATCTTCGAAACTGGTAGGCTCTATGTCACCACATGTTGGTAATTTAAGTTTTTTGAAGAATCTAACACTCAAACAACAATTTAATTTCATAATGAAATTCCTTCAGAAATTGACTTCTTACGCAAATTGCAAATCCTACATTTGTACAATAACACACTTAGTGGCAAAATTCCAAGAAATTTATCCCAATGCACCAACCTCAAATGCATTAATTTCGTTTGCAACTTTTGGATAGGGAAATCCCTGCAACTCTTGGCACTTTGTCAAAACTCCAATTCTTTTCTTTTGAAAAAAATAAATTGACAGGAAGTATCCCACCTTTCAGCAACTTATCCTCTCTAGAAATGTATGGTACAATTTATAATAACTTGGGTGGGAGTATCCCTACTTCTTTTGGCCAACTGACGAAACTTACATTTTTTGGTGTAAATAGGTTGTCTAGAAGAATTCATCCCTCAATCTTCAATTTGTCTTCGTTAAAAACATTTGATGTAGGAGTCAACCAAATCCAAGGGCATCTTCCATCGGATATAGGTATCACCCTACCAAATATTGAACTATTATGCATTATCAACAACCAATTTACTGGACCTATCCCTATTTCAATATCTAATGCCACAAATCTGAAAATACTTGAATTTTTTGGAAATATACTAAGAGGAAAAGTTCCTTCTTTGGAGAATGGAGAATTTAAACAAAGTTTCAACTCTTGTCATGGCTTACAACAAGCTTGGAAATGGAGGGGCAAATGACTTCAATTTTCTTTGTTCTTTGACAAATGCCACTTATCTAAAGGTAGAGCAGATACAAGCAAATAACCTTGGGGGAGAGTTGCCCAAGTGCATTGTCAATTTCTCAGCTACTCTCACCATATTGAGTCTACATAATAATAATAATATATATGGGAACATTCCGCTTGGGATAGGAAGTCTGATCAATTTGGAGACACTAGAGATGTGGAATAGTAAATTATCAAGTAATATTCCATCTAAAATTAAAAAACTTCGAACATTACAATATTTGGCTTTATCTCAGAACAATTTCTTTGGTAACATTCCTTTCTCTCTTGGAAATTTAACTCTTTTGGTAAGCTTGTATTTAGACGATAATAATCGTCAAGGAAGCATCCCTTTGAGTCTTGGCAAGTGTCAACATATGATTGATTTGAATCTTGCTAATAACAATCTTAGTGGTACCATATCATATCAAGTCTATAGTCTCTCGTTCTCACTAATTTTTCTAGATTTGTTAGCCAATAAATTTACTAGTGTCCTTCCCATAGTAGTAGTTGATAGTTTTTAGCCCCCTTAAAACCACAATCAGATTAACCTAGGTAATTAGCCAAGTGATTACTTAGTCAAATTAACAAAACTAGGTTAACACAAACATATCATATCAATGTATAGCAGCAGAAAATAAAAAACACAACGATATGATAACCTAGGAAACCACACCTGTAAAAACCTGGGGAGGATTTAACCTAGCTATCCTCAAGGTAAAAAGCAAATCCACTAGAAAGAATCGAAGTTTTACAACAGCGACTTAGTCCACTAACATCCTATTGCTACCCACCAGTAGAAACTTACTAACACGATTACGTGCAAGCTCCGAGACCACAGACTCTTTCTTTCTTTGGCCTTTGCAAAACACAAACATTCACGTTTGTGACTTTGAGATCCCACTCAAAGGTTTAGCAACACAAACTCTCCTGTTTGTGACTCCAAGACCACCCTTAAAGGTTTAAATCATCAGCATCTTTGATGATTAGAGAAGGCAGCAACTTCTACAATACCGGATCTTGAGATTCTTTAAGTAATAACACTAGTAGAAGATATGAGAGAGCTTTTTAGGAACAAAACCCTAAATACAAAATAGGCACTCTCTTTTCTCTCTAAAAAGCCTTATAAAAACGTGCTTAGGGTTTCCTTTATATATTGGAAGAAGTAGATTAGAAACCCTAATCCTTTATAGGCTTGAACTGTTGTTTGGGCTTAATTAAAATTCTGCAGATACGACTTTTGATTGATTGAACCGGACAAATTATGAAATCTTCTTCCTGCAGCTTGTATGTTCTTGAATCTTGACTTAAATCACCTTGAGCATTGTCTAATAATACCTATAGACTCTAAGATCTATATCTAGACAAGTTTGTGTTCATGATTTGCCAATTGTTCTAAACTTTTTAGAACCTAACAAACTCCCCCTTTGGCAATTCGTGACAAAACTTTCATACAAAATGAAATGCTCAAATACAAGAACAACCCAATACAATAAAATGCCCAATTACATCACAAATTCCAATCTAAGACTCCTAACCAAGAAGTTGCCAATAAGAGATAGAAGGTCTTGATCAGAATGTACCTATGTTTCCTAAAACACTCAACAAACACATTACCGCATGTGTGGAAAGAAAGACATATAAACAATATGAAACACAAATATAAAAACAAAAGCAAACTAACTCTCCCCCTCAGTTAGATACATCAAAAAGTTTTTATATTCTCTTCTTTTCAAAAACAATTTCAACTCCCCCTAAACAAAACAAACAGGATTCCCCCATATTCTCACATTTCATCTAAATCTCCCCCTTTTAGTCACGTATTGACAAAGAGAACTCAATGTTGCCCAAATTAAAAAAACATACGCAACAAAAGTCAAGAGGAAAATAGAGAATTAAGGGAACACAAAACAATTCAACTCTATAGAAAATAGAGACAACTCCCCCTATGAACAACAAAGGTTAAAAACAAGCTTCTCCCCCTATAAAAATAGGAAAAACAAAACAAGTTTTGGGAAAAACAATTTTGGGGAAAAATTTAGTAGGTGGGGAAAAATAAAAAGACATAAACCAAATTGAAAAACTAAGTTGAGGATACACATGATGAAAAATATTCTCTCTTTCAATAAATGCAAACTTGACACTATGTGACCCATAAACAGTTGCATGAGTAGAGAATATATTTGGACATTGATTATCCATCATATCTCATAAGAAAAAAAAAATTTGCAGTTCACAAATAAAAATAGCATATACTAAAAAGTACATAACTCAAAAATTAATCAATCAATTTTTAAATCAAGTTGAGTACCCAATTTAGCAAAGTGTATGCATGTTATGTGTGAAAACAATGAGAGATATGACTGCAAAACTGCAAGATGGATACAAAAAATCAATGCAATGCATGTGAATCCTAAACATAAATGATGCATTAAAAAAAATTTGGTCAAATACTTAAAAACTGAAAATTTTCAATTTCGATCGATTGAGCATCGATCGAATGCCAATCAAGTCGAGCGATTCAAACCAAAAATTTTTATCGTAATTTCGATCGATCGAGAAACAACTTCGATTGATCGAAAATCTTTAAAAGTGAAATTTTGAAAAACAGAGCAAGTTAATGCAGAAACTCCTCAAAGCACTTTTTTTTTTTTTTTTTTGAATAAAATGCATGAGTATTAGATGAAAAGTTTTTCGACAACACTTGAATTCAACCTAGATCTTCCGAAAACAAGTTTTTCAATCAAATTGTCCTCAAAAACTCAAACATTAAGCACATTTTGCATCAAAATCAAGGAACTTTTAATCTTGGATGGCCACAACAAGATCACACACAATATAATGTACCAAGTTTAGCAAAGAGTAACTTGTGTAGTGTGTGCAACTAGCAAAAGCATGAAAAACATGTGAGGTGATATGTAAATAGAGATCAATCACAATTTTTACAAAATTCATCACATAGAATTTGAAAGAGACTATCACCAAAAGAGTTACATCATATAACTCCCACATCTCTTAGAAAATAAGCTTGCAATCATGTAAATTTCTTGATTTGCCTCATATTGTACACACCAATTTTATTTGATCAGAAACTTATTAAAATAGTCGGGATAATGTACACACCAATTTTAACATTTAAACCGAGGCTACACCTTATGTTCTTTTTGTGCATGTGCTACACTTTCTCGAGCCCAAAATCTTACAATATGCACTAAGGTGTTCATGATTGGCTAGTAAACAGTAGTGAGATGGTTATTTATGCCTTTTTCAAAAGGTTCAAGTCCGACAGTCAAAGACATGTGACTTCAAGATCAAGACAAAGTGATCAAAAACTATAAACATCTCCCATACAACATGCACTACAAAACTCAAACTAGTAAAGTGCAATAAAAGAAACTCATCCAAGCTAAATAAGGTACATAAACATGTTATGTAAAGATAATATGGCCAATCCTTGATTATAAATCCAAGATGTGATATACAAAACACAAAAATCTTTTTGGTTTTAAAAAAAAAAAATTGACCAAAAACAAAAAGCACACATTATGCTAAATGAACAATGCAAATGCAATGCATGACAATGCTTAACTGAGCTATAGATGGTACACAAATAAGAAATATCAATTTCTTAATTAACCCATGAGTACATGTACAAACTAGTACATACTCACACAAAATCAGAAATAGCTTAGCACTTATATAACACATACTATTCAAATTTCTCCACAATATCAAGCATGTTCTAAATCCAGAGAGAGATATTATAACTCATATAATCCTCAAAACAAATAAAACAAGACACAAAATAAAATATTTTTGTCTTTTTGAAATTTTTCAATGTTTTTGGATTTTTTTTTAATAAAAAACTTAAAAACAAAAACAACCAAAAACAAAAACAAAACAAGTCCACAAACAATTGAAATAATTAAATCGGGGACAAGTCAGCAACACTCACCTTGGAGAATCTTTTCTCACCCATCTAGCACGAGTCTTCGGCTTTGTAGGTGAAAATCCATGTGAAGCAGAGTGTATTTGAGGGATTACACCAATCTTCCGAGAAAGACTGAAATCCTGCCAATTCCTTTCACAAGCCAACAAGCTTAAATTTTTCAAAATAATATGAAAAAATTTATATTGACTTATGGCGGGAGAAATATCGTCACATATCCTAGATTGAAACACTAAATGCTTAAATTTCAATTTATAACAATTAGGACGAATGTGACCGAAGACACCACAAAAGTGACAAACAGGAACAAATTTAGGAACATCAGTATTCCTAGCAGCAAATCTAGTCTCAGATTTCGATTTTTGCCTTAACAAAGAACAATTTGGTCTAATGTGACCAACAACACCACAAAGGTGACGGTAGGCACAAAAACAGTTTATTATGCTCTCTAACAAAGTAGGTTTAGACATAGGTTTAGAAACTTCAGCGTCTACATCGAACTTTTACCTTTGTCTAACCTAGCAAAATAAGTCTTTTCTTTATTATTCCTCCGAAAAGAGGGATATAAACTTTCTCGATTTTAGGCTTAAGAGAAACAGAAACACTTCTCTTATCAACAATAGGCTTGGTACTAGTCAAATTTTCAATTTTGCTTTAGATTCAACTAACTCTTGTTCCAAGCTTTTCATCTTCTCATCTTGAGAGGAAATTTGATTTCTCAAAAATTCATTCTTTTTATTAGATTCATCTAATCTAACAACCAATTCCTCTTTTTCAAGATTAGCCAATTTTAATTTTTCCTTGAATTTCTTAGCAATTTTCATAGATTTCAATTATTCCTTATGGAGAGTTTCACAGGCATCAATAAAATTAACAGAAGCATGAGCAAAAATATGATCAAAAAGACACTTCAAATTTTCCATGACAACAAGGGTCAAGGATCGGGTCTTAGATCAAAAGATCTAAAATAAAAGAGCTACCCGCTCAGATACCACTTGATAGTTTTTAGACCCCTTAAAACCACAATCAAATTAACCTAGATAATTAGCCAAGTGATTACTTAGTCAAATTAACAAAACTAGGTTAACACAAATATATCATATCAATGTATAGTAGCGGAAAATGAAAAACACAACGATATAATAATCCAGGAAACCACACTAGTACAAATCTGAGGAGGATTTAACCTAGCTATCCTCAAGGTAAAAAGCAAATCCACTAGAAAGAATCGAAATTTTAAAATAGTGATTTAGACCACTAACATCCTATTGCTACCCACCAGTAGAAACTTACTAACACGACCACGTGCAAGCTCCGAGACCACGAACTCCTTCTTTCTTTGGCCTTTGCAAAACACAAACATCCACGTTTATGACTTTGAGATCCCACTCAAAGGTTTAGCAACACAAACTCTCCTGTTTGTGACTCCAAGACCACCTTTGAAGGTTTAGATCATTAGCACTTTTGATGACTAGAGAAGACAGCAACTTCTATAATATCGGATCTTGAGATTCTTCAAGTAATAACACCAGTAGAAGATATGAGAGAGCTTTTTAGGAACAAAACCCTAAATACAAAATAGGCATTCTTTTCTCTCTCTAAAAAGCCTTATAAAAACGTGCTTAGGGTTTCCTTTATATACTGGGAGAAGTAGATTAGAAACCCTAATCCTTAATAGGCTTGAACTGCTGTTTGGACTTAATTAAAATTCTGCAGATACGACTTTCGATTGATCGAGCCTGTCTTTGGATCAATCGAACCGGATAGATTATGAAATCTTCTTCTTGCAGCTTGTATGTTCTTGAATCTTGACTTGAATCACCTTGAGCATTGTCTAATAATACCTATAGACTCTAAGATCTATATCTAGACAAGTTTGTGTTCACGATTTGCCAATTGTTCTAAACTTTTAGAACCTAACAGTAGTAAATTTCATAAATCTACAAGAGTTGAAAATTACTGAAAACATGATGTTTGGTAAAATTCCTGGGAGTATTAAAACTTTAAATTCCTACAATGAGAAGAAACTTCTTCCAAGGGGTCATTCCTTCATCTTTGGAATCATTAAGCGGCCTTCAAATTTTAGATCTTTCTAAAAACAGTTTCTCTGGTAATATTCCAAAATTTTTGGAGAGCTTTATTTTCTTGTGGTTATTGAATTTGTCTTATAACCATTTTGAGGGTGAGGTACCAATAGAGGAAGTTTTTAGGAACACAAGTGCAACTTCAATTAAGGGAAGTCTTGAGCTATGTGGAGGAGTGCCAAAGTTCAAGCTTCCTATATGCAAATACAATAAATCCAAGAAGAGGAAATTGACTCTTTCCTTGAAGCTAATTATCTCTATACTTTCTAGAATTTTTGGAGTAACTTTGGTGGTTTCATTCCTACTTCTCTTCTCTTTCAAAAGAAAGAGAAGAGAAAGTACTTTAAATAATTCACAAAATTTACTTTTGAATGTATCTTACCAAAGTCTCCTAAAAGCTACAGATGCATTTTCCTCCACTAATTTAATTGAAGTTTTGGATCTGTATATAGAGGAAATCTTGATCAAGATAGACATATAGTTGCTGTCAAGGTGCTCAATCTTTTAACCATGGAGCTTCCAAGAGTTTCATTGCTGAATGTGAGGCTTTGCGAAATATTAGACATCGAAATCTTGTAAAGGTACTTACAGCATGTTCAGGTGTTGACTATCGAGGTCATGATTTCAAAGCATTGGTATATAAGTTCATGAGTAATGGCAACCTAGATGAGTGGTTGCATCCAATTTCAAGAACAAATGAGTCTCCTATGGAACAAAGGAATTTGAATCTTCTTCAAAGACTTAATTTTGCCATTGAAGTTGCAAATGCATTGGAATATCTTCATCATCATTGCCACACACCAATTGTTCATTGCTACCTCAAGCCTAGCAATGTTCTTCTCAATGATAAAATGATACGACATGTGGGGGACTTTGGCTTCGCAAGGTTCCTTCTTGAGGCGACCCAAGAGTGTTTCACTAATCAATCAAGCTCTATTAGATTAAGAGGGAAAATTAGTAATGCTCCTCCAGGTAAATAACTTTACCATTTCTTAACTTTAAATTTTGATCTTTTCACAATATTTCTTAATGTATTTTCAAGGATGAAATATAACTCAAAGAAGAATGTCTTGTAGAAGATAGAGCATTTCTTGAAAAAACTTTCCGCTTTGCATAACCATTTTCTTGTTATATGCCACTACAGAGCTCCTTTGGAACCTGTGAGATTATATATTTCTCGTTTTTTAATGTTAGTATATAGCTTGGTCTAGCCTAACCCATCGAGCTTAGCCTTGTATACTGTACTTATAGTATACTCTTATTATTTGTACTTCACACATACTTTATCTATATAAAACTGTCTATTGTACAGTGTTATACACACAAAATATACATCAATATATAAACTATTCAATCTTTCTCTCTCTCACTTTATATTCTGAACATTTAATATGAAGCTAGATCAATCACATTATAAATGTTGTGTGTAATTGCAGAATATGGTACCGGAAACGAGGTGTCAACCAATGGTGATATTTATAGTTATGGTATGCTATTGTTGGAGATATTCACATGGATGAGACCCACAAATAACATGTTCAAAGATAACTTGAACCTTCATGATTTTGTAAAAGGAGTTTTACCAGAACGAGTCACCGACATTGTGGATTCTACTTTTCAATTGGAAAAAGAAGAAATGGAAACAAGGACAAATGATACTCACAATCAAAATCGAATTGGAAGTCCCAAAATTCTAGAGTGCTTGATTTTGATATTTGATATTGGTGTTTCTTGTTCTATGGAACTCCTAAGGGAGAGGATGAACACTAGTGATGTTGTAGCTCAGCTACATTTGATTAGAGAAAAGTTCCTCGGACCTAGAATACACCGAGAAGGACTTCAACTTATAGGTAAATGTTTTATGACACAATAGTTGCTCTAATACCCACTTTTATGATACAGTAGTTACCCTAATACCCACTTTTATGACACAGTAGTTGCTCTAATACCCACTACAAACCTATTGGAGGGGGGTGGTGTCATGTAGCCAACACAATGCCATGTGGCTGCTACATTAGTTCCTTTTATTTGCAATATTGGAACTATCGATGTCGGAAATTTGATAACATGATTGTACTATTCTTATGATTCTGAATGAGTCTAAATGTTTTCTACGATTAGGAAAAATCTTTTTTCTTACCCTTCAAAATTTTTTTGCTCAAAACCAATTATTATTATAGTTTTTTTTTTTAATTTTTAAAATTTTTTTTTTTCAAAAGGGCCTTTAAGCTATTTTTGATTTGGTGATTTCCACCATTGGAGTGGTTAAGGTTTTTAGCATTGGACTTGCACTACTTGGTACTTTTGTTGGAGAAGCCTTTGATGAGTTTCATGTAGACATAGGCTTAAATTATTCCAAGGAAATTTAATGGCTACAAGGTTTAACTAATTTACTTGGAATGGTTTACTTGTTTGTAATCTCAAGTCTTAACTATCTAACATTTAATTGGATAACAATTACAACAAAAATATTTATTGAGTTTGGGATTTGACAACTGACCCTTCTTGTATTATAATGAATCCTCTGGGTGGCTGACGATGCCGAAAATATCACCAATAAGCCACACGGTCCTCGTGCGCTCCAAACAGCACCTGCACAGTAAAAAAGAAAGGACCTAGTAGAGAACACCGGTGTGGTGCCGGCCAAATACCCTTCGAAGGTCAAGTCAGAACTATTTTTATAACTCTAGAGTGCTAGAGAGGGTATATTATGCGTACCTTGGTTTGTGAGGGTGCTTGGGGTTTTATAGTGGTAGGGGTTGACCTCTTTTCCTTGGAGTAGAAGTCTTTTCCTTATAGGAGTCTTTTTGGGCATATTTCATGGGATCCTTTCCATATAGGAATCCCTCTTAGGTTTCTTAAAACGTGGAGGGCAAGTCATTTCCTTATACACACAATTGTGGTTAGCAAGCATTCTTTGTCTAATGCCGTCGGCTTGCATTATGCCTTAAGTCCCGATCCGTCAACTTGAAATCCCTTGACTTTATTATCCCGTCGACCTTAGGATACTTCTTCGGCGATTCTCCCTGTAACATTCGCACGTCGACAATCATTAAATGGGGGCTAACGGTTTAATATATACCGTCACATATAAACTCACTTTATCTTTTGTGATCAGTCTCTTTTATCCTTATCATTTGCCCCTTACTCCATATCTCCGTCACTTTTCATACTGACGGGTTATGGAGTTCATGTTTTTGTTGATTGTCGTATTCTTTAAGGAGGCAGGAAAATTATTCACATGGAACTCCTCGAGCCGCCGTGCATTTAATGCTTTGGACATGTGGTGTGTTCCCATTGGATTTGCTTTTGACGAGGGCGTCGCTTCGTCTTCCGCACACTCCCATACTATATATAAGGGGGTCCTCCTCCTCATTTCCCCTATTTCATCTTTGCTGATCTTTGAAAGAGAGAGACCGTCGCCCTGAATTCCGTCACCTGTTTCTTAACTCCGTCACCTCGTGCATTGCTGCCCTTGAAGCCGTTTCTCCAAGAAAGTTAACTCACCAGTAAGTTCTATTTCCTCTCCTCTTTCATTTTTGCTTACGCCTGTATAATTCATTAGTGAGGACGTTAGCTTAGGTACTTAGATTGGATCCGTCACTTAGGTAGTCGGATGTCAAGTGACGTGTCGTGTGAGGAGTCGTCGATCCGCAAAGGAGCGGGCTACGACGAGGCCTTTGGTTCTGGTGATGAGTCAGAGAACTTCTCGCCTTCGTCAGAGAGAGAGACGTCGGCCTGATCTCCTAACGGTGATGAGAGTTATCTTGAGGGGGTAAGGATGAAGTAGAAGAGGGAAGAGGAGAGGACGGAAGTGACGGGGATGATATAAATGTTGACAGAGATGATAATGACGGAGATGAGGGATCCAGTGGAGGGAACTCGGAGGGTCCAGGAGATAACCGTCCTTTCATTCTCCCCGAGGATTGGGCCATCAACAAATTTTTACCTAGGATGAGTGATAAGGTTTTTAGGGAGTTGCGCACTCGTTACCAAATCCTAGACCATATCCCGATCTGTCGCCCTAGAGAGAATGAGAGTTGTTACTCGGGAGAATCACGACGTTGGCATATATGATGCCATGTTTGCTGCGGGCCTGAGATTACCGTTGATGGCCCTACACCGTCACCTGGCTGACTTCCCGGGCCTGTCCATCACTCAAATTGCCCCGAATGCCTGGAGGACTTTCATAGGAGCTGAAATCTTGTGGGGTCGTCTTAGTGGAGGAAACCGTCGACTTACCTTAGACGAATTCTTTTTCTGCTATAGGCCCATCACATTAACTCGTTTAAGAGGATATACCATTTTGATGCCCGGGAGAAAAGTTTGAGGTCGGTATCGGCTATGCCAGATTCCAATAGGAACTAGAAAAGTAGATATTTTTTTGTTGAAGGGACGGATTGGGCTTGCCGTCGGGAGGAATGGGCGACAATGCCCCATGGTTATTTTGACAATACTTGGGCTTTTGTCGAGGATTCAGGTTACTTCCATCAACCATCTTTCTTTTGTTTTGAAGTGACGCTACTAACCTCCTTTCTTCCCTTTTTTTTTTTTTTTTTTTTTTTTTTTTTTTTTTTTTCCAGCTAATACCCATCCCCACATAACCGACGAGTAGAAGGAGTTCATCCGTCAAGTTCTCGAGATTCCTTTGGAGGAACGAAAGTGTAGGGATTTAATCACCCTTGACACTATTCACTTATACTGCGGGGTCCAATCGTCGGCTAAAGCTCGGAAATTGGACGATTTTTCTCGCCGTCGTAAGTACTCCTTCTCACCTCCGTCAGTCTACTCCTCCGTCTCTTGTTCTAATAGTTAGTTTTTTTTTTTTTTTTTTTTTTTTTTTTTTTTTTTTTTGTATTGTAGAGATGGAATATACTAAACAAAGGATAAGGGCTGCCGCAGCCCGTCATAAGGAGGAGAAGAGGGCAAAGGAGGCGGGGGGAGACCTCGTCAACCCCTAAGGCCGTCACTAAGCGAGCAAAGAGGAAGCCCGACGGGGGAGTGACGGCCGTCCATCCAAAAAGGCCGCCGTCACTCCGGGATGGTGCTGCAAAGGAAAAATCACCTCTCAAGCCAAGCCATTGCGCGGGCAAAGGGGAAATGACCTCCTCGGGTCCCGTCAACGAGGGCCCCTGCCGTCTTTTGACCCACAAGGACTATGCCGTCGGGGAGGTTGGGTCCTTCATAAAACCGATGGACATAGAGCCTTGTGATCTGTTGGGGACGGAGTATTTAGGTGCGTCGGCCTTTTTGATCTCACTAGGGTATGCTTGCTACCTTTTGGTCGAACTGATTTTATTTTGTTTTGATAAACTTTGACTGACGGCCGTGTTCTTTTCTTAGGCCTTAGTGCGCGTCAAGACCCTTCAAGACCGTTGCGTCGCGAAGGAGGGAGTCGTCACTCAGGTCCGGAAGTATAATTCGAATCTGATGAATGAACAAGGGAAGTACAAGGATGCCGTTCGTACGTTGAACCAAGAGCTGAAGGAGGTCAGGGAGAAGCTGGTGGAGGCTAACCGTTAGAATGACAAGCTCAAGGAGGAGGTGACGGATCTAGGCCAAAGGGTGCAGACGGCTGGGGCTGATGCGGTTCGAGACTTTAAGGCGATGCAATCGTTCATTGACACTTGTGCCAAGTATTATGGCACTGGGTTTGACGATTGCCTTAAGCGAGTCTCGTCAGCATTCCCAGAGTTGGACCTGTGCGGAATTACAATGGATGATGGAGATGACTCCTTTTAGCCTAATCCTACTCCGGAGTCCGATGGTGTCGTTGTCCTAGCCCAGCCTGCTGCAAACCCTCCTACTCCTGCTTCCAATACTCCAGCTGCGATTGTAGACGTTGAAAATCAGCAAGGCGATGGGAATCCTGCCGACACTCCTGCTCCTTAGTTCTCTTTATTTGTATTTTAACCTTGCATTTCAATCATTTTGCAAACAATCGTTGTATTTTAATTATTTTGCAAACAATTGTTTAAGTGCTCATCTAGTTTTCTCGGGGTTTTGTTTGTATACAAACAGTATTTATTACATGGCATGTTATTCCCGTCGCTTTCGTATTTTTTAATCGGTGATTAAGCCGGGCGAAGTCCTGGTAGACATTCCCGTCTGTTTTGGAAACCCCGTTAGTTTTTTGAACGGGTTGGGAGACTCCGTTGGTATAGCCTTTTTTGCGACTTATGAGTATATCCTTCTTATCTCATCGGTTTCATGGGTTTTCCCATGGATTTTCGACCTAGTTCGTCATTTTCCAAGGTCCGTCGACTTGGTTGCAATATCCAGGTAATGGTTCCGTCGCTTTTGGCCCGTCGGCTTTGCAGCTTTGCCCGTCAATTGTCACCATTTTTATTACTTTACTTACTTTATTGTGGCCGTCAATTTTCTAATTTTCAGTCATCTTATGGGTTTAATGTAAGCACATTGGTTCTATAATGGCCCCATCCGTTTGGTGAGACCGTCAGATTTTTAGCTTTAGTTTGTTATGGACTTGATGAGCTTGTCATCTTTGTAGGCCCGTTGGTTTTGGAACCTTGTCCATATGATGATAGCCTCATCTTATTAGGTGGGACTGTCGACTTTTAGATTTAGTCTGTCATGGGCTTGATGAGCTTGTCATCTTTTGTAGGCCCATTGGTTTTAGAACCTCGTCCATATGATGATAGCCTCATCTATTAGGTGGGACCATCGACTTTTTTGGTCCATGCGTTATGGACTTAGTCGTTTACTCATTGAACTTTAAACTGGAGATTTCTAGAATAGATACTTTAGCAATTTTGAATAAACTCCTCTTATTGCTATGCATTTGTAAATAAAAGAAGTTCTAAAACCAAATCCTGCCTTTCGGGCTTAAAATGAAAAGGAGGCATTGTTGCAAAAACTAAAGTAAATGATAAAGGCGAGGAGTAAGAATAAAATTTGCTAAAATGTAAATAAAAAGGCTGGTCTTCATGTTACCGCTTCTACTGGTAATACTTTCGTAGGTGCTCGGTGTTCTATGGGTGTGGCAACTTCTGTCCGTCCAACGTCTCCGGATGGTAAGTGCCTTTCCTCTGCCAGGACGTAACTCGATGCGGTCCTTCCCAATTGGGGCTGAGCTTCCCTTGGGTAGGGTCCCCAGTGGCGCCCATAACCTTTCTAAGAACGAGATCTCCAACTTGGAAGTCTCTGTGTCGGACCTGAGAGTTGTAGTGTTTGGTCATGCGGTCCTGGTATCTAGCGAGCCTTTGTTCTGCCGCTGTCCTGATCTCGTCCACTAGGCCAAGCCATAGTCGCATTGCCTCATCGTTTTTGTTCTCGTCATGGTTGTGCACCCTGTAGCTCATGAGCCCAACTTCGGCCGGGATGATTGCTTCGCTTCCGTGCGTTAGTCGGAACGGTCTCTCTCCTGTGGGTGTCCTTGCCGTCGTCCTGTATGCCTATAGTATGCTTGGCAATTCTTCAGGCCATATACCCTTTGCCCCCTCGAGCTGAGTCTTGATAATCTTGAGTAAGGATCGGTTCGTGACTTCGACCTGGCCATTAGCTTGAGGGTGGGCAGGGGAGGAGTAGTGGTTCTTTATTCCTAATCGTGAGCAAAAATCCCGGAAGGATTCGTTGTCGAATTGCCTCCCGTTATCCGAGACAAAGACTCTAGGAATTCCAAACCTGCATATGATGCATCTCCGGACAAAGCTTCGTACGTTCTTCTCTATAATGGTGGCCAAAGCTTCAGTTTCCACCCACTTTGTAAAGTAGTCAATGCCTACTATCGGAACTTCGATTGTCGTACTGCTGTAGGGAATGGTCCCATAATATCTAACCCCCATTATGCGAAGGGGTCAGCTCTTCGATTGGTTATCTAATAATATTGCTGAACCTTTGGCACTTGTCACAGGTCTTAACATAAGCCTCGGCGTCCTTCTACGTGGTGGGCCAATAGTACCCTGCTCGCACAAGCTTATGCACCAATGACTTTGACCCTGAATGGTTTCCCGCAGTTCCTTCGTGTACCTCCCTCATGACGTAGTCGCCTTCTTCCGTACCCCAGCATCTCGGATATGGACGGGAGAAGCCTCTTTTGTACAGGGCGTCTTTTATTAAGACGAACCTTGCCACCTGGACCTTCAACTTTCTTGCAGCCTCCTTTCCCTCGGGTAACACCCCGTTTTTTAAGTATGAAATTAACGGCGCGGTCCAGCTCTTGTCAAAGCCTATTTCTTACACGTTCTTGGAATCTATTAGTGGCGAAAGTCGAACAAAAGAGAGTACATTACTAGGGATGTCCATATGTTCTCTTTGAAGCTGCCTTTGCGAGGCGATCGGCTCGCTTGTTTTCCCCTCCGGGGATTTGGACGATTTTGGCTTCTAGGTCATCTACTCTTGCCTTTACTTGATCGAGGTACCTCTTCACCCTTTCACCCTTGCACTCGTAGTCTCCATTTATTTGGTTAGTAATGACACGAGAGTCGCAGTATATGACTACCCTCACAGCTCCTGCTGCTTTGGCGGAGTCCTGCTATTAATGCTTCATACTCTGATTCATTGTTGGTAGCGGGGAAGTCGAGACGGACCATACATTCAACTGTATCTCCTTCGGGCGATAGTAGCACAATGCCAGCACCTCCAGCTTGTCTGTTGGATGACCTGTCCGTATATATGCTTCAATGAAGGGACTTTTCTACCCCCTTGTCTTCATCATGAGTGAATTCTGCTATGAAGTCTATGACGATCTGTCCTTTGATGGGGTTTTGTGGGCGGTACTGGATATCAAATTTGCTTAACTCTATAGCCCATAACGCCGATTAACTGCGGCCTCGGGATTGCTCATCGCCCGTCGCAAAGGCTTGTCGGTCAGGACATTCACCGTATGGGCTTGAAAGTACGGTTTGAGCTTGTGGGTTGCCGTAACCAATGCAATGGCAAGTTTCTCCATAGGCGGGTATCTTTTTTCAGCACCGCGAAGCGCTAAACTTGCGCAATATACGGGCTTTTGTACTTTTTCTTCTTCTCTGACTAAGGCAAATCTTGATGGCTATGGGGGAGACGGCTAGATAGAGAAAAAGCTCTTCTCTTGGCTGTGATTGGCTCAAGCGAGTGGGGAGGAGAGATAAGCCTTTAACTCCTTAAATGCTTGCTGGCATTCGGCAGTCCACTCGAACGATCTCTTCAGCGTGCGGAAGAAGGGCAAACATTTGTCCGTCGCCCTTGACACGAACCTATTCGGTGCTGCTATTTTCCAGTTGAGGCTTTGCACCTCCTTCACATTTCTTGGTGGCGCCATCTCCATAATGGCCCGGATCTCGTCCGGGTTTGCCTCGATTCCCCTTTGGGACACCACAAATCAAAGGAATTTTCCTGCCGTCACTCCGAAGGCAAATTTTCCTAGATTGAACTTCATGTTGTAAGAACGAAAGGTGTTGAATGTTTCTTTGAGATCTTCTAGATGATCTTCCTCCCTTCGACTTTTTACTAGCATGTCGTCAACGTAGACCTGGACATTCCTCCCAATTTGCTGTGCGAACATTTTGTTCATAAGTCTTTAGTATGTTGCGCCCGCGCGTTCTTGGTGAAGGGCATCACTTTGTAACAGAAGAGGCCTTGACTGGTCACGAACAAAGTTTTCTCCTGATTAGCTTCGTGCATTCGGATTTGGTTATACCCCATGAAAGCGTCCATGAAGCTCAAAGAATCGGTGTGTCGGGCCGTAGAGTCTACTAGGACGTCGACCCTTGGGAGGGGATAGCTATCTTTGGGGCAGGCTTTGTTAAGGTTGGTGAAGTCCACACACATCCGCCACTTTCCGCTAGCTTTTTTGACCATCACCACGTTCGTTAGCCAACCGGGATAGTATACTTCCCTAATGAAGCTTGCTTCCTGTAGTTTGCTGACTTCTTCTGCTATGGCCCGATCTCGTTTGGGGGTGAACACTCTCTTCTTCTCTTAGATAGGTGGAAAGGCGGGCGATACATTCAACTTGTGCACAATGACTGAAGGGTCTATTCCTGGCATATCTTCATGACTCCGGGCGAATACGTCTCGATTGCTTCTAAGGAAGGTTATGAGCTCTTGGCGGATTGCGGGGTTAGCGAGTGTTCCAATTTTGGTCGTTCGGCTAGGATCGGAATTGTCAAGGAGTATCTCTTCTAGCTTCTTTACTCGCTCTGTCACCATCCGGTGCTCTTCTATATTCAAGGCTTGAACCCGATCCTTCATCTCCATCATGGCTACGTAGCATCCGCGCACGGCCACTTGACTTCCGTGCAGCTCCCCTACTCCGTAGTCGGTAGGGAACTTAATCATTAGGTGGTAAGTTGAAGTTACCGCCTTCCATGAATTGAGTGTGGGTCGTCTGAGGATAACGTTGTAGGCAAACAAGCAATCGGCCACCTAGAATGTTACGTCCTTGGTTATTTGCTGAGGGTAATCGCCTACCATTGCGGACAATGTGATCGCGCCCAAGGGGAATACCCGGCTCCCTCCGAAATCCACGAGCGGGGCATTTGTCGAAATCAATCGCTCCCTGTCGATCCTCATCTGCTGGAATGCCGGGTAGTATAAAATATCTGCTGAATCGCCGTTGTCGACCAACACCCAGTGCATATTGTAGTCTTCTACCCGTAAGGCGACGACGAGCGCATCATCATGTGGACGGTGAAGGTGTCGCGCATCCTCTTCTGAGAACCCGATTATGGGGCCTTCTCTTCGTGCTATCTTCGGCACGGCCCCGTCACCGAACATTTTGTACCATCCAAAGGTAGGTTTTGCAGGCCTTTTTGGATGACCCGGCTGCAGCCGTTCCTCCTACGATCATCTTTATGTCCCCTATCGGGGGCCTCGGTCGCTCATTATCTCGTCGGGGTGTTGGTGGTTTGTGGGGGTGGATCTGTTTTCTCCCTGTTAATGAACTTCTGCAGTTTTCCTTGTCCGATAAGGGCTTCGATCTGCTGCTTTAGGTCATAACAATCAGCCGTATTGTGACCATGGTCACGGTGGAAGCGGCAATACTTATCCCTAAAACGTTTGTTGGGATCACTCTTTAGCTTTCCGAGAACGTCGAGCCTCCTCGTCCTTGATTTGCATAAGGACTTGATCTATCTGGGCGGTCAATGGAGTGAAGCTCGTGAATCTTCCCCCAGGGGGCTTAGGGCACCTCTCATCCCTTTGGTCTCCCGTCCTTACTTTCTTTCGGCCTTAGTCCTGTCGAGTGTCCTCCTGCCTCTCTCTTTTCTTTGGCCTCTCTTCTCGGGCCAACAGCGCTTCTTCAGCATTCATATATTTTGTGGCCCGGTAAAGTACTTCTGACATGGTCTTTGGGTCGTTTTTATATAGGGAGAACAAAAACTTACCTTTCTTGAGCCCATTCGTGAATGTCGTGACAAGTATCTTATCGTCGACTTCGTCGATTGAGAGTGCCTTCTTGTTAAAGCGGGATATGTAGGCTCTTAATGTTTCATCCTCTCGCTGCTTGATACTCATTAAGCAAGCCATAGACTTCTTGTACCGATGGCCTTCGATGAAGTGCGCGGTAAATTGAGCGCTAAGTTCTTTGAAGGTGCTGATGGAGTTCGGTGTCACCTGGCTGAACCAAATTCTCGCCACGCCCTTGAGCATTGTAGGGAAGGCCCTACACATGATCACATCTGCTACTCCTTGAAGGTGCATCGGGGTCTTAAAGGTCTCTAGGTGGTCCGGAGGGTCCCTAACCCCGTCATAACTGTCTATCTATGGCATGCGGAACTTACTCGGCAAGGGGAAGGAGTTGACGAGAGCGGTGAACGGCGAGTCGATTCGATTGACAAGGTCGTCAAGGTCACTGGACACTCGCCCCTTGAGAGCGTTCATCATAACCTCCATTTATTCCTTTCATCGCCTGCATCTCTGCGATAATAGGTGGCTAAGCCATATCTGCGAGGGAAGGAAGGCTCACGTTCTGTCGCTCCGGTTTGCTCGGGGCTTTATTGGCCTGGGGTCCCTCTTGGTTTCTTCTGTTAGCGCTGGTTCATTCTTGATCAACTCCTTGGTTGTTCGGTGCTTTGCGCTTTTAAAGCGCAAATTGCTCTTCCAGGTCGCGATTTTGCCTGGTGAGGCATTCTACGGCCGCGGCGAGAGTCTTAACTTACTTCTCGAGGGCGATCGTGGGTGGTTCCTCTTCTTGAATGTCGTTAGCGGTTGCCATTGAGCGGGTGAGCACCATGCAACTTTTGTCCGGGAAGCGGTAATATGACTTTACACTACACGAATTCCCACAGACATACCGATGATGCCGAAAATATCATCGATAAGCCACACGGTCCTCGTGCGCTCCAAACAAAGACCTACACAAAAAAAAAGAAAGGACCTAGCAGAGAGCATCGGTGTGGTGCCGGCCAAATACCCTCCGAAGGTCAAGTCTGAACGATTTTTACAACTCTAGAGTGCTAGAAAGGGTATATTATGTGTAACTTGGTTCATGAGGGTGCTTGGGTTTTTAAAGTGGTAGGGGTTGACCTCTTTTCCTTGGAGTAGAAGTCTTTTCCTTATAAGAGTCTTCTTGGGCGTATTTCGCGGGATCCTTTCCTTATAGGAATTCCTCTTATGTTTCTCCAAACGTGGAGGGCAAGTCATTTCCTTATACACACAATTGTGGTTAGCAAGCATTCTTTGTCTAATGTCGTCAACTTGCATTATGCCTTGATCCCGATCCCGTCGACTTGAGAATCCCTTGAGCTTTATTATCCCGTCAGCCTTAGGATGCTTCTTTGGCGATTCTCCTTGCAACATTTGCACGTCGACAATCATTAAATGGGGGCTGACGGTTTAATATATACCGTCACATATAAACCGTCGGCTTATCTTTTGTGATCAGTCTTTTTTATCCTTATCAATAGCAATACTAAAATGGATACTTGCTTTAAACTTTGAGAGGCAATTTTTTTTTTTTTTTCTCAATTCCTCACTTTTTATGGGAAAACCTCATTCCCCACATAACATCGATCTATTTTGTTAGTAATCTTAACTGTCTAACATTTTCTTCCCATACATTGAAATGATTTCTCTCAATCCAACCATTTAGAGAGATAATTTTCTTCCTTCATTGTAGGTAGAGAGGGCCGATGACTCTATCTGGAAGTGCCATCATGACTTGCTGAGGTTTTGATTTTGTATAATTTTGGAGCAAAATAATCAGACTTGTAGCGCCTCTGCTGTTTCTTTTAGCAATCATGTATTAGCTTCTCTTGTATTTCTTATTTCTTGTGCCCTTTTTCAATATGAGAAGCTTAAGGACTATCATTTTTTTTTTTTTTTTTGGTATGAATAAGAGAATATTATTAAACCAAGAAGAAATTTTACCATTCAGATGCCCAATATGCTATTTGATAACTTCATCCCAATCAAAGGCTAAGGCTAAGGCTACACTCCAACTGGTTTTTGCGGAAGCCACAGTAAGCATATCTAGGAACAATGATTTATTAATCCTTGCATTAACAAATCAGGCCAGAGAGCTCATTGAATTGTTAAAGCACCTGCTGCTTAAATTGTATAGAGTTCTCAAACATAGATGTGAAAAAGTCACTTTGCCACACCTAGGATGAAACATTAACCAATCTAACACGTACACGTGGCTAGTTAAGTGACTGACTTCATGCAAAACGACAACACATTAGCAAAAAACCAGAACCAACGACTTGTAGTATAATTCGAAAACTTATAAGATAGTTGTTAACTGACATGCCGTATGAACTCAATCAACTGTACGACATAGTTGTTTATCTTTTATTTTTATTTATTTATTTATTTTAAAATCTGTATATCTTTGTACAGGATGCTAGTTTTCCTATGCTAACATGAGTATCAATTTCCTCAAAAAAAAAAAAAAAAAAAAAAAAAAACATGAGTATCAAAAAAAAAAAAAAAAAAACCTTGATCTCAATGGGCGGAGCCAAGGGGGGTCAAGAGGGGACAACTGCCCCCTCTCTGACTCCTTTGAAACTTTCTTAGCTATAGGCTATGAGAAAATTTTGCCTCCTTTGATTCATTAACATAAAAAAAAAAAAAAAAAAAAAAAAAAAAAAAAAAAAAAAAAAAACACTCAAGAAAGGAACCAAAACTCGACACACGACCTTCCTCAAAAAAGCAAAAAGAACATGGCATCAGTAACAAAGAGAGAAAGGAGTTACCTGACGGATCAAAGTCTTTTTGTTTTTGTTTTTTGATTTGCACATAGCAAAGTTAACAAGTCAAAAAGAACTTTTAGTTTTGGCTTGTCTCACATTTTTACTTTCTTACTAATATCTTGTCGTTGACTCATAACACTTTTGCCTTTTATTTTTTATTTATTTATTTAAATGGTAAGTATCACAATAATTTTCACAATAGTTGAGTTAGTGAATTTTTACTTATTTACTATTGTATATTTATTTTGTTATAAATATTTATTAATAATTTCAAATTAATTTTGCTCCCCTTGAACTAAAATTTTGGCTCCGCCCCGATCTTAACCCACACATCTTGCTATAGATCAAACTGAAGCGGGGATGTAAAATTTTTCCATTCCCAAATGTGGAATGTGTTTTGTGCATTTTTGTAAACAATGAGAGTTATTTTGCATTTTTAGCTCCCGGGATGGATGGGAATGCTCAATTAGATAGTGTTCAATAAAAATAAAAAGATTTTTCAAACATGGGTTCATACCAAAAATAGAAAATGAAAAAGAAAAAAAAATTCACTCTTGGGTTTCAACTTCAACCAATCATTCAAAAAGCGACCAGCAAAAATAATTTCCCTTGAACACAACCATTGTACAATCAGCTAGCCCGCTTTATACTGATTGCCAAAAATTGGCAACTCTAATTAAACAATATAAGCAAAAATATAATGATGTTACCTAAAGTTAAGCACATTTGAGCATTAGTGTTGGGTGTGCTAAAACACCCAAAATGCTATTTTAGCATACCGAAGATCAAATAATTCCTTCCATTCAAAGAGTGATGCTATTTGTTTTCTTCCCTCTCTCTCCTCTCTTAGACTCTCTCATTTTTTTTCTTCTCCTCTCCTCTCTCTAATTGGGTTGTGGTGGTGGGTTGGGTTGATTAGATTGTGATGGTGGGTCATTGATCGGGTTGTGGTGATTGGGTTGGTGGGTTCCAATCTGATTGTGGGTTGTGGTAGTTATTATTATTATTATTATTATTTTAAAAGTTAGTTAGATAGTCCAATACTGATGCTCTTAATAATCATCACATAGTCATATTATTTACAAAGTTGACAGGGTCACCGTCTAGCGTCTATTACACGGTCTTATTAATTAAAGACAATCAGCCTGACCATAATCCCCAAAAGTTTCTTGCGATCATGATTGAATTTAGATGCGTCTCTAGCCATGATCCCCAAGCTTGAATTTAGATGCGTCTCTTCGGACTGAACCAAAGGCAGCACATTTAGAATTTCCCGAAGTGAATGGAACGAGCTTGTCAAACACGATTCTTGAAGGAGAAATGTTGAATTTTTATCAAACTTATTCTATACTCACATATGAGTATATCTTATAGCTTCTGTAATGGAAGACATTATTAGTTTCGATACTTGAATGTTGCCCAACTTATTCAGTGCTCACAATTCTCTCCCCTCACTGGTTTATAGCTTTTATAGTGGAAGATACACTTAGATTCTACCCCCAAAACAACGCTGTTGTTTATATATATATATATATATATATAGTATTTATAAGACAAATACGTATTCCATGATAAACTTGTAATAAATTCTTTCAAAAACAATGAATATCCTCGTGGAATAATTCATGTGCTTAGACAGGTTGATTAACACTACGCCCTAATCCCACGCTGAATGATTACTCCTTAATTTTGTAGTGGATTAGGTACATATGCACTACATCACGCTTGAAAGTTCCCAGAAAGTTTGTTCTTTCTCTACCTTCTTATAAATATGTGCTTTTCTCTAAGTACCTAAGTAGTCGTATTAAAGGCACAACCTGAACAGAGTCGGACCGAATGAGAAAATAAAAAATGAAATGAAAGTAGAAGGAATTTATTGAAAAAATTTAGACTATAGGCCATAGGGGCAGAAAATTGCAAAATTTAGAGAGTACAATTAATAATTTATTTTCTTCAAAATATATATATATATATATATATATATTCGTGATGAAAAGTGTGCTTAATGTTCTCCATATCTTTCATCTAGATGGAGCTTGCTCTCGTATATCCTCCTTAGTCCTTGGTATTTGCTAAAGAAAACTTTGTCCCTTTTTATTTTACTGTTTCTCTTGTTGCAATTATGAAAGTTCAAAAACGTGTACAAATACACTTTTGAACGTTTAGACCCCCAAAAACCAACTTAACCAACACAAGCAATATGTTAAACAATTAATGTGCGGAAACTCAACATATGCTATATCATGTAATTGGTTAAACAACTATCTAAGCCATAACAAATTAAACCACAAAGATAATGTAAAGGCGAGATAGAGAGGAAGGAAGATGCAAACACAGCAATAACACCAGATATGTTATCGAAGAGGAAACCGAAGACCTCGGCGAAAAACCTCTCCGCCGCCCTCCAAGCGGTAATCAATCCACTAGAAAATATAGTTGGGATACAAGGACAGCAAAAGACCCTCCAAGCCTAATCTACCCAATGCACCTAAGCCCTCCAAGCTTCTTGCTCCAACGAGGTTGCGCCGAACCTTTTTCTTCTCTAGCTTACAGGATTCCGCTACTACACCGTAGCATCAACCAATGAATATTGGTTCCTTCCTAATCGCTTCCCAGAACTCCAAACGTCTGTCTCACGAGAGATGATAATGGTGAGAACCAGGTTTGGTTAAAAGACCTCTCAAGGATTTGACAATGGAGAGGAAGAGAGTGAGGGAATTTGATGAGACTCTAAGGTAGAGATTGTGGGTAAAACAATCTGGTTTTTCTTTAGGGTTTCTCTCTCAAAATTCTCTCTGGAAGCTCTCTTTCAATCGTGGGTTAAAAGGGTATTTATACTTTGGAGTGGAGTGGAATGCGAAACGTCAGGTTTTTCCAAAACAGGGGTGGCTCGCGGCTTGACCTCGCGGCTTGACTCGATCGCGAGTTCCAGTCGCGAGATAACCGTATGGCCATTGTCCTGTTTTGTCCTGTAGTGCTCCAAAGCAGCATGACTGTTCATCTTCCAAAGATGCTTGGCACGTGTGCGGTCTCAGCGGGTTGAAGCCGCGAGTCCAGCCGCGAGTCCCAGCCGCGACACTCTGTTTTCTTGCACACTCTTGAGCAATCTTCACTCTATCTCACTCACTACCCTTACAACAATCCCACCTAAATACAGGGGTTACTAAATGCTGAATTACAAGCAAATTTGGCACGGAATAAAGCCAATTAGATGGGTGAATAAATTCAACCTTACAATCTCCCCTTTGGCTATTCCGTGACAAAACCCTAAAACAGACTCTAGACTTAAACTGTGAGTAGGGAACAGTTGAACAAAACTCACTCACACCTAACTCTAGAAGTCATGAAGCACTTGAAACATAAGAACAATATACTCTGAAACACAACAATACACTTTGATTATTGTAAGCAGAAAATAATAGATGCATATGAAACAAGCTGAAAGTGATCAAGCAAAGATGGAGTTTGATAAACAGCCCATGGCTTGATCAACCAAGTGAACACTACAAGGAAGTGATCACAGAGTTCATTCACACTTGGAATGAACACAAGAACATACAAGTTAGCAAGCACAAGGCAAGATACTTGTATGCTCAACACTCAACCAATGCATAGCACACAAGGCATATGCATCTAGGAACAATCCTACAAGGGCACAAGAGTGACAGTACAATAAACCACAATGCAGAACATTTGGAACAAAGTACTGATTTCAACAAGCATAAAGGCTGCCCTTAAGCATGGTACAAACCACAAGGCCTACAAATGTGCTTAATCCCATTAACCCTAAAAGCTTACAAAAGCATATGGGTACAAAAACCATAATTTCCTGAATAACATCATCAACATGTATTAAGAATTAAAACAAGAGTATATGAAATGAGTTAGACACGATTATACACCCAAACACAAAGTGTATCAAAATCATAAAACCACTAAGAGTACTCAAAACATAAAACCATAAAACCACAGTTTCAGTTTTTAGCAACTACTCCCCCTCAACTAATTACTCCCCCTTAAGCTTTTCTACTTCTCAATCATCAATGAACTTCTCCCCCTTTTTGACAGAATGGCCAAAGGGTCACTTGTCAGCCGAGTTGTGAAGTCATCAAGTGTAGCACCAAGACATCAATCTGGTCCTGCATGGCTCTCATCCCGTCGAGTGCTCGATTTGGACTGCCCTTATCCCATCAAGCCTTTCCGAATGATCCGGAAAGCATCCGGAGGTGTGTCTGCAGAGGTTGAAGCTCTGTGTCTTTTGCCACTTCTCCTAGGTGTTGAAGAGGATGCAAGCCTGCTGCCGCTTCGCTTGATCTCCATTGGAGCAGCCTCTCCTTCATCACCTTCATCTTCTTCTCCTGGAAGTCTAGAACTTATCCGTTTGCGGGTAAGCTTGTTGATTGCAGAGGGGGTAGACATGTGACTTATGTCTTGAGGAATTGGAATACCTTTACTCCGAAAAATCCTCATTAGCAAACTTGGAAAGATCAATTTAGGTCTAGATGTTGTTCTTGTCTCATCCACAATGATGTCAAAGATGTGGGAGCTTATATCTATGAAGTTCTTCTCTTTGAGATCCATCGAAAAGATTGCTCTAGCACAATTGATTGTGGTCAACTTCTTAATAGGATAGAGGTTGAACATCATGATTATGGTTAGAACCCTCATGTCCACCGGAAAGGCAAAGGTATTCAAACACTTCCCTTCTCTCTGCCCACCTATCCTCTGTTGGACTGTTTTCAATAGATACACTCCTATCTTTGAAATTTATAAACTCCTCATCATCCATACCTTCAAGTCCTAGTACTTCATCTATAACATGTGCATCCAAGACAAATTCTTTACCCCTTACCCAAAGAACTCAATTCATTATCCTTTATCACAAAGATTGGAGTAAAATTCCCTAATTAAGGGTTCACACACAGCAGGGAACCCACCTAAAAGCTTATCCCAACCTCTTTCTTCAAAACAACTGGGAATAAAAGTTTGCCTTAAATCCTCCAAATCCACAAATCTCTCTTGAATGATTCCTGCATTCAAGAAGTTATCCTTGTATCTCTCAAAATGATGAACTGACCTAAACAATCTAGGATCCATCTTTAATCTCTTGTCGGCCTTCTTTGCGGTAGATTTCTTTTTTCGAGGTGAGGGAGCCATCTGTGAACAATCGAGAAAAGGCCACAAACAACATATAGCAATATGTGCATAACCAATCAAGTACCATGTAATAAACAGAGAGAGATATCAACCATACAATCGAGCTTGAACTTAACAAAGAAGCCACTTAGTTCAAACATATGGATATATCAAGTCTAGGATGGGACACACATGAACAATATGGTGAAACATTCCCAAAGGCGATAATAAGCGAGATTGAGGCAGATAATGTAAACATGATATGACATTCAAACCATATATTGATCCTAACAGAGTTACCCATAGATTGACATACTAAAAACATGCAAATCTAGCACACTAAAACTCACACCCTCGTAACGAACCAACAAAAATCACTCAATAGTTCGAAAAATGCAGTTGAAATAGACTAAGCACTAGTCTAAGCACATGATGAAGAGCAATAAGCAAAAGACAATCCTTTAACACAAACAAAAGCAGGAGCATTCACAAGCTAAGCAAGAACAAGGAGCAGAGACCAAACACAAACCCATTTCATAAACACACTCATATGCGAAAAATCAAGTGTAAAAACACAAAATCAAGTAGAAAAGAGTGAGAAACAGAAAAACCCATACCTGAAACTTGATGATTTTGATCAACAAGAGTGCAACACAAGAGATTGGAAAAAGAGAGCACGGAGTGTTTGGATGGGAGAGTGTTTAGAAAGAAGATGAACAGTCACAAAAATTCGAGGGAAAAACTGAAAAAGTTTAAAAACTGCTCCTGTTTACGCAAAACACGCGATTTTCGCGACTAGATCAAGTCGCCACACAGTCGCCAGCTCAAGCCGCCAGAAAACACAAGACCAAGATTTTGAAAAATTTTCTAAGTGTTTTTCGCGACTGGAAGGTCTACCAGCGAGTGAGTCGCGAGCTGAGCCGCGAAAATCTCTGAGTGAACTCGCGACTGGACCTTCTACTCGCGAACAAGTCGCCAAAAATGACCAGCGAGGCAGCGACTGAGGCCCGCGACTTGACACACCCGCGACTGAGCCGCCAAAACAGGACAAAACTGTATTTTTGAAATTTTCAGATTTTCAAACCAAAATACTTTCCAAAAACACCTAAAACACTCAAAAATCTTTTTGTGCTATAATTAACAAAGATTGAGCATGTGAAAACATATTTTATCAAGTACAATCACACAAATGAATATGGCATTTAACGAACATGAACTTGTGTGTTGTGTGTGGATATCAACAAAGAGATAGTCCTTTGTCTAATGTGAAGTTTCAATGATCAATTCAACCAAGGCATACACAATTAGCACTAGATTATGTGACCAATCTCAATTATAGAAATATGAATATATGACTTCCCACACATAACTTGATAACAAAGCTTGGAGCTTTTCATTTGACTCCACTTTCGGACATAACATTTGACCTTCTTGATCTTTTGAGGCATTCATCTCTCATTGTGAGAGGGATATACATCATTTCTCTTTGAAGAACAGGCCTTTGGCCCTTTTTGAAAGAAATTTCACTTTTAACATAAGGTCGCTTACCCTTTTTCCTAGTCAAATACTAGAATGTGCGACAGGCTTTTGCAGCTCAATATCTCTTTTCATTTGGAGATTTACATTTGGTGAGCTCTTTTTAGCAAAACAAAAAATAAAAAGTGGGAAGAGATATAGACACAAGTCTATGCATGTCTCAAGATCAACACAACCATTCACTAATCATTCATGACAAGTTTGAAGATCTATTTACAACAATCTCATAGATTTCAAGATTTTCCCATAGTGATATGAGTGCATGAAAACAAGCAATGCTCGAGAATGCACAAAGCCATTAGCACAAAGGTACAAGGCAAAATGAGTTTTAAGACAAAAACTCAACAAAGTCAATCAAGCCCTTTTTGATTTTCTACTTTTTATGGGATTTTTGGATTTTTGACACAAGACACAAAAAGGTTGATAAAACACAATAAAGAAATATTCACAAGAAGACAAGCAAACAACCAAAAATACAAGCAACAAGCATACCCCACAAACATAGTCACAAAGCATAGGAAGTATTAATGCATGGACATGTTATAATGCTTATGCATGAGTACCCCTTTTCACCCACACGACACTTGCGTTTGGGGTGATTTCCTTATCGGATTGGGTGCGGGAGTTAGGGCTTTCAAACCTTCGTGAGAAGCTTTCCAAGCAGTTGGTGAAAGCACCAATCATCTTCATCACGTTCACCATTCCGGGATCTCCATGTTGTTCTCTAGGTTGTTCACCCGCCCATGTTCTCCTATCAATTCTTGGTCCTCCCGACCTTTGAGGAGTAGCACTGCTTCTTTGCTCTCTACTTTTGGCAATTTGGTCGAGTGTGCCCTTGAAGTCCGCAATAGTGACACACATACATTCCTCTAGGACCTCTTTGTGGTCGTGGACGTGACTTGGCGCGAGATTCGGACCTGCCCACGATCGATTACGGGGATTCAGACCCGTTGGTTCACCAAATTCTTCTTCTTATCCACCTCTAGCTTCTCACCAGTATGTTCATCTACAACTGGATCTTTTGCCTTCACAAACTTCACTTCTTTAGTGATATTCACAGATGAACTACTTCCTCCGGTATACCCCAGTCGGGATTTGTCTGAGAAGCTCTTTTGAGATGATATAACATCATCTAGCTTCTTGGTGGTGACTCTCTCTATCTTAGCATTTGCTTGAACAACCTCACTTTCAAGAAATCTTACTTTTGTGTAAGCTTCGGACAACTCACCATTTAGAGTTTCAATCTCACATTTGGCCTCCCTATACCGGGATTAGGAGACTTTTGTAGTCCTCCTCGGCCTTCTTCATCTTTCTCACAAGACCTTGGCAACCCTTGTGTATTCACCAGACTTCTCCAAGAGTGAGTTGTAGTTTTCTTGAAGAGTTGCTTTGTGCTTTCTTCTTCTTGACTTCGACTCTTCAACAATTCCTAGTGATTCATCATCACTATGATCTCCAAGGTCTTGTACAAGCACACTCAACTCATCCGAAGACTCAACATGAGCAATAGTCATGAAAGCTGAATAATTCCCTTCTCCATCACAGCTCTCTTGATTAAAGTCGGATGAGTCTGAATCACTCAAGGTCGTGGCATACACCTTGCCTTTCGACTTCAAATAATTAGGACATTCCTTCTTGAAGTGTCCATGCCCGTTGCATTCAAAACAAGTCACACCTTGTGTGGATTGGGATTCTTTTCCATCTTTCCTTTTAAAATCCCTCTTCTCTCTTCCGAATTTTGGAAATTTCTCTTATCATCAAATTTTCCATTGTTTTTGAATTTCAAAAACTTCTTAAAATTTTTTAACAAGATAGGCTACATCCTTGTCCACCTTGTCTTCTCCCGATGAGCCTTCATCAACCACCTTCTCATTAATGGTCTTTAGAGCAAGGGATTTACTCTTCCGTTGATTGGGAAGAGACATCTCATAAGTTTGTAGAGAACCAACCAGCTCCTGCACCTTTATATCATCAAGGTCCTTGCTCTCTTCAATGGCGGTCACTTTTGCACGAAAACTTTCGGGCAATGATCGAAGGATCTTCCTCACAATTTTTGAGTCCTCCATTTTCTCCCCCAAGTTAAACTTGCTGACAACCACCTCATTCAGACTTCCCATAGAAGGAGTCGAAAGACTCATCTTCACTCATTTTAAGCTCCTCAAACCGAGTGGTCAGCATTTGTAACTTGGTATCTTTCACTTTCTTCGTGCCTTCATAAGTTGTTTCCAGAATCTCCCATGCATCTTTGGCAATGGTAATGTGAGAAATCCTGTGAAATTCATCTAGAGACACACCACAGAAAATAGCATTTAGTGCTTTACTGTTAGAATTTGATGCAGCAAGTGCTGCCTTATCCCAAGTGGATTTTGCTGCCTCGGGTTTTGTCCAACCAATCTCAACAGCATCCCAAACAGACTCATCAATAGAACATAAAAAGGCTCTCATACGAACCTTCCAAAATGCATAATTACTTCCATCAAAATATGGAGGTGCATTAAGGGATTGAGACCTATCCATCTCAAATAGGGAGTCAAGGATCACACAATGGTAATGAAACCAACCTGCTGTGTACCCGCTCTGATACCAATTGAAAGTTCAAAAACGTGTACAAATACACTTTTGAACGTTTAGACCCCCAAAAACCAACTTAACCAACACAAGCAATATGTTAAACAATTAATGTGCGGAAACTCAACATATGCTATATCATGTAATTGGTTAAACAACTATCTAAGCCATAACAAATTAAACCACAAAGCAGATAATGTAAAGGCGAGAGATAGAGAGGAAGGAAGATGCAAACACAGCGATAACACCAGATATGTTATCGAAGAGGAAACCAAGACCTCGGCGAAAAACCTCTCCGCCGCCCTCCAAGCGGTAATCAATCCACTAGAAAATATAGTTGGGATACAAGGACAAAGAAAAGACCCTCCAAGCCTAATCTACCCAATGCACCTAAGCCCTCCAAGCTTCTTGCTCCAACGAGGTTGCGCCGAACCTTTTTCTTCTCTAGCTTACCGGATTCCGCTACTACACCGTAGCATCAACCAATGAATATTGGTTCCTTCCTAAATCGCTTCCCGAACTCCAAACGTCTGTCTCACGAGATGATAATGGTGAGAACCAGGTTTGGTTAAAAGACCTCTCAAGGATTTGACAATGGAGAGGAAGAGAGTGAGGGAATTTGATGAGACTCTAAGGTAGAGATTGTGGGTAAAACAATCTGGTTTTTCTTTAGGGTTTCTCTCTCAAAATTCTCTCTGGAAGCTCTCTTTCAATCGTGGGTTAAAAGGGTATTTATACTTTGGAGTGGAGTGGAATGCGAAACGTCGGGTTTTTCCAAAACAGGGGTGGCTCGCGGCTTGACCTCGCGGCTTGACTCGATCGCGAGTTCCATCGCGAGATAACCGTATGGCGATTGTCTGTTTTGTCCTGTAGTGCTCCAGCTAGCATGACTGTTCATCTTCCAAAGATGCTTGGCACGTGTGCGGTTCTCGGGTTGAAGCCGCGAGTCCAGCCATGCGAGTCCCAGCCGCGACACTCTGTTTTCTTGCACACTCTTGAGCAATCTTCACTCTATCTCACTCACTACCCTTACAACAATCCCACCTAAATACAGGGTTACTAAATGCTGAATTACAAGCAAATTTGGCACGGAATAAAGCCAATTAGATGGGTGAATAAATTCAACCTTACAAATTACTTTTCAAATATCTTGTGATGATGGCCTGATGACTAATGGCTTATATTCCTAGAAGTGGCAGAGTTAAGATTTGACTTTAGAGGGACAAAATTTATATACACTAATGATGCCAAAAAATTGTCAGTTGAACTCCTCATCGATATAGATGGACAAAGGCGTTGACTTCGTCCGGGGACGAACCTTTTGTTGTTGTTCTTTTCTACTTTATAGCTTTTGGTGCTGATAATTATTAGTTGAACTCCTTGTCAATGTAGATGGACGAAAGCATTGGATTCGTCCAAAGACGAACCTGCAATAAGATATGAAATAGAGAAATATGGATACACTAGTGTGGTGTTTGCCAAACACCCTCTAATAATTAAGTAAGAATGAAATTCAATTGTAGTATTTGGCAAGAGAATTCAACTTGGAAATAGTTTTTTTGGGATGAGAGTTGTGTACCTATTTGCCTTTGGTTTGTATAGGATTTTATAGCCCTTGTCTTCATTGTCTGAATAAATATCTTCATTTATGAGATATGAAGCCATTGGTCTTAATGGCTGGTTTTTATTTTCTGCCAACAGCTATTCATCCGTTGGTGCCCGTACGTTACTCCTTGGCTACCTGGGGCATTGAATGTCTTTTATGGCTTTGTCCATCATTGATGTCTATACGTTATGCCTTGAATAGCATTTAATTCGTCCGTCGAGAGATAGATGATCTTGATAAATTAACACTTATTAGTAATGAATGTGGAGGCGTTATGGACTTCAATGGCCTATTGCTTGTTGGTTACCCTTTTGCGTGTCTTATGTCATTTATGGGGAACTCATTTAATGTATGTTGCAATCATTCATTATATGGACGTTGTTGGCTAGATGGACGATGCTAAATTTTTCCTCTTTTGCTATATGATGGATAAGGGTGATTTTTTTCCTCTTTAGTTACCCCCCTATTCTTGCCATCGTCTTTATGGATGCGGTTGGAGTATGAAAGGTGATGAAGTCAAATTCGTTAGTCGATAGGTTTATCCAGGCAGAATCCGACGTGAATGAGTTTAAGACCCGCAAGAGAATAACAATGATGTTTCTCTCCTTCTAGTCACCGTGCTTTTTTTTTTTTTTTTTTTTTTTTTTTTTTTTTTTTTTATAAGTTTTGAGGTGATTTGTGTAGATCTTTGACTTCTCTAACTGTTAGAGGCCATCAATGGTCATTTTAATGGCTCTTATAATGCCTCTGGTGGCTTTATGAGGGTGATTGATTATCTTGCCAACGGTCATGTGCACCTTTAGGTGACTTTATGTTTAGATTGTCCACCTATAGGCAACTTTGGTCGTCCATCCACTTGTAGGCGACTTTGTGTTTGGATCATCTACTCATAGGCAATTTTGGTCATCTATCCACCCGTAGGCGACTTTAATCATTCGTCTACCAGTAGGCGACTTTGGTCCTCCATCCACGCGTAAGTGACTTTGTTTTGGACTGTCCACCCATAGTCGACTTTGGTCGTCCATCCACCCATAGGCGACTTTGTGTTAGACCATCCATCTATAGGAAACTTTGGTTGTTCGTCCACCCGTAGGCAACTTTGTGTTTAGATTGTCCACCTGTAGATGACTTTTGTTTAGACCATCCATCCGTAGGCGACTTTTGTTTAGACCGTCCACCCATAGGCGACTTTGATCGTTTATCCACCCGTAGGTGGCTTTGGACGTTCGTCCACACATAGGCGACTTTTGTGTTTAGACCGTCCACCCATAGGCAACTTTGGTTGTTCGGTTCCTTCTACCCAAGCATCAAAAGTGAAGAAAATGTTTTTATTCAAATGGTAAGCTCACAAGAAAGTAAGTTAAGTCTCAAATAAGCAAATAACATCATACTATAAGTTGCGTCAAAACATGACACTTATAAGCAATGTATGCAAAGGAAATGCAAGCAAAATAAATGTAAACATGGTTGAAGGAGTGAACTACCAATAGTAAAGTGTTTGGCATTCCAAGGGTAAGGTAGCTTCTACCTGTCAAGTGTCTCTTGTTGGGTGGTTGTCGTCCAAAGCGACATATCCCAATTCCTCCATCGGTTCTACCATCTATCTTTAGTTTTCAATGGGTGCTCTAAGTCGCTCTTCCACTCTGCCATCAATCTTGCAATGCCTCCTGTGATCAGTCTTATCTCTCCAAGGGTTGCTCTAGGTCGCTCTTCTGCTCTACCTAGTTGCTTTGGTCCTTGTAAAGGTTGTATCCCAAGTCCACCTTTGAAAATTGCTACAACTTCCCCTTTCTAATAAGGGCTTTGATTTGACTTTTCAACTTGTAGCATTCAGAGGTTTTGTGTCCGTGGTCACGATAGAAGCGGCAATATTTTTACTTGGATCACTTGTCCGGGTCTCCTTTTAGCATTTCTAGCCAATTAAGTGTGGAGTCGTCCCCGATCTACATTAATACTTGATCTATTGGAGTATACAATGGGGTGAAGTTAATGATTCGCCCGGATGAAGGCCTCGCCTTCATGAATATAGATTGAATTCGTATAGGGATTCTATTCCCTAAAGTTGTATATATAAACAAAGCTCTATAACAAATTTTTTTTCACTGAAAAAAGGAAAGTAATATAGACTTTGTGGATGTGGGCTTTTATGGCCAAACCACATTAAAATTGTTGTCTTCTTTCTTTTGTTTGCCTTCATTTTTACAAAGCAATGTTACATCTTGGAGCCTCAGATAGCACTAGGAGCTAGCCAACAATGATTAGTTCCTTTTCACTGCAAATTATTAGCACTAAATCATATGTTTGTCACCCACAATTTGATGATTGCGAACAAAAAAGAGCGATGCCTTCCGGCAAGATCATACCATCAAGGTTATTAAGTAGCATCCAATAGTTGCTTATAGATCTTGTAATGAGAGCCTTTTTATGTTTAAAGAGATCCCTTTTTCTTTTTTTTTTTTTGGCTTTCTAGATAATATCTTTTGAAGTATACTTAAATAAAAAGGGAGAGTCCATTTCACATTATATTTTATGAATTTAACAGTATACACATTATAACGTTATTTTAAAATTTGAATAAAGCAACATTAGATGTATATTTAAATTTCTAATAATTAATTTTAGGATATAGTGCTCCCTTTGGTCCTTTGGAAGTTGAGGCAAAAGCCTTTGAGGCTAGTCTGCAGTTTGCAAAAGATCTTGGAAACCGGACTTCATTTTAGAAGGGGATTCACTTAATGTGTACAGGGCTCTAGCTGGTCTTTCTCATGCAACTGCCGTGGTTGCTCCTATAATATATGGGATCCTTAATTCTTGTCATGATATTCATAATGTTAGGTTTTCTCATGTAAAGCGCAAGGGAAATATGCCTGCGCTTCTTTTAGCTAAACATGCTTGTGGTATTGTTGATTATCCGGTTTGGATGGAAGAGAATCCTTATTTCTTAGAAAAAGCTCTCCATCATGATGTAATTCCCTTTTAAGTAATGAAAGTTTCTAGTTTCTGATAAAAAAAAAAGGAGTTATTGAGATATTATTAGGTGTTGTAGAATGTATTGAATTTTAAGTAAAATACTGATGTGAAAATTTTTTATTGAATGGTGTAAAATATGGATTTTACACTCTACCCTTACCAATTTTGGACTCTTAATTTTAATGGAGAAATTGATCATTTTCCAATTCAAGAAAAAAACCAATGAATGGTCAGCTGTGAATTAGAACGAAGTGGATGGAAGTGGACTAAAGTGAACCAAAATTCGAATGAATTGGACCAAAGTGGACCGAAAATGACCGAAAATGAAGGAACTTTTTTTTTTTTTTTTTTTTTGAGGAACGAAAGTGAAGGAACTTGTCTATGAAACTTGAATGCCAAATAGCATTGACTGAATTAGTTGCACTCTCCCAGCGACAACATTTAAGCTGACCAATTTAATTTATCCAGCAACAAACTTTGAAGAGATGAGGGGAAGGCCAAAGTATTTGAGATTAAGAGAACACTCTTTTAAGTATTAAAATATTCTGTTAAAACAAAATTACACTTAAAATACATTAAAATCAGTTGAAATCGGGTCTCCAAAATACGATTTTAAAAAAGAAGCCAAGTTTCCAAATAATTTCAGGGCAATGCCAATTTAAGTAAATAAATAATATTAAAAGTATTATTTTACAAATTTAACCAAAATCTTAGGGTGATTTTTATGCACATAGCTCTTGAATATAGATCGATCGTGTCTATTTGGACTGAACCAAAGGCAGCACTTCTAGCAGTTCCCAAAGCGAATGAAAAGGGCTTGTCAAACACGATTCTTGAAGGAGAAATGTTGAATTTTATCAAACTTATTCTATACTCAAATATGAGTATATGCCATATCTTTCTTATAGCTTCTATAATGGAAGACATTATTAGCTTCGATACTTGAATGTTGCCCATCTTATTCAGTGCTCACAATTCTCTCCCCTCACTGGTTTATAACTTTTATAGTGGAAGATACATTTAGTTTCTACCCCAAAAACAACGGTGTTGTTTATATTATTATGTATTTATGAGACTAGTGCGCATTCTTTAATAAACAATGAATACCCTTGGAATATTTTATGTGCTAGATTATACGAGGATTAGTGACTCGTAGTCTGGAAACGTGTATTTTGGGCTCAGCCGAGTACGGACGCTGCACTTCCAAATCCTCAATTGTTAAAATACACCAAATAAACACACCTTTGGTTTAATATAAAGGGGGCAAAACTATAGCATTCCACGTGGATCATGGGTACACGGTCTGATAAATTAAAGATGATCAGACCGACTATAATCCTCAAAATTCTCGCGCCAAATTTCTTCTCTCTCGCCCTCGTTATAAATTTGCTACTTCCTGAGATTCTATACACAACCAAATTAGCCTTCCCTCCCAATACACCTTTGTACCAACTACCTCTTCAACCATATTGCAGATGGGGCTTTCCCAATGGAGTTCATCTCCACCGTCCTCTTCTTTTTTCATGCATGCTTTTATCCTTCTTTGGTGGTGTGGCTTGTTAGTCACCTCTGTTGTTGGCGGGAGTAATGAGACGGACCGGTTGGCGTTGCTTGACTTCAAAGCCAAGATCACTCATGATCCTCTCCAGGTTTTGAGCTCTTGGAATCATAGCATCCACTTTTGTCAATGGCGAGGGGTTACTTGTGGTCGTCGACATCAGAGGGTCATTAAGTTGGACCTGCTATCTTCGAAACTGGTAGGCTCTATATCACCACATGTTGGTAATTTAAGTTTTTTGAAGAATCTATCAATCCCAATTAACCGCTTTCATGATGAAATTCCTTCAGAAATTGATCGTTTACGCAGATTGCAATACCTACAAATATACAATAACACATTTCGCGGCAACCTTAAATTCATCCTATTGTACCAACCTTAAATTCATTAATTTCGGTCGCAACCTTTTGGATGGGGAAATCCCTACAACTCTTGGCACTTTGTCAAAACTCCGATTCATTAATTTTGAAATTAATAATTTGACAGGAAGTATCCCACCTTCTTTCAGCAACTTATCCTCTCTAGAAGTGTTTGGTGCATATTCTAATAATTTGGGTGGGAGTATCCCTACTTCTTTTGGCCAATTGACGAAACTTACATTTTTTGGTGTCGGTTCAAATAGGTTGTCTGGAAGAATTCCTCCCTCAATCTTCAATTTGTCTTCATTAAAAGTGCTTGATATAGGCGACAACCAAATCCAAGGGCATCTTCCGTCGGACATAGGTATCACTCTAAGAAATATTAAATTTTTAAGCATTTTCTCCAACCAATTTATTGGACCTATCCCTGTTTCAATATCTAATGCCTCAAATCTAAAGATACTTGACTTTTCCATAAATAAACTACGAGGAAAAGTTCCTTCTTTGGAGAAGTTAAATAGAGTTTCATTTTTTGCCATGGTCATTAACGAGCTTGGAAATGGAGGGGCAAATGACTTGAGCTTTCTCTGTTCTTTGACAAATGCCACATATCTAACTGTACTGGGGATAAGTTTCAATAACTTTGGGGGAGAGTTGCCCAAGTGCATTGCCTATTTCTCAACTACTCTTACCACATTGCATCTAGGTCATAATAAAATATCTGGGGACACTCCTCTTGGGATAGGAAATCTGACCAATTTGGAGATACTAGAGATGCAGAACACTAAATTATCAGGTAATATTCCCTTTGAATTTGGAAAGCTTCGAAAGTTACGAGTTTTGGATTTATCTCAAAACAATTTCTTTGGGAACATTCCATCATCTCTTGGAAATTTAACTCTTTTGATAACTTTGTATTTACACGAAAATAATCTTCAAGGAAGCATCCCTTTGAGTCTGGGCAAGTGTCAAAATATGAATGATTTGAATCTTGCTAATAACAATCTCAGTGGTACCATATCATATCAAGTCTTTAGTCTCTTATTCTCACTAATTTTTCTAGACTTGTCAGCCAACAAATTTACTGGTGTCCTTCCCACAGAAGTAGGAAATTTCATAAACCTACAAGAGTTGAAAATTACTGAAAACATGCTGTTTGGTGAAATTCCTGGTAGTATTGGTAGTTGTGTAAAACTTGAAATTCTTGCAATGAGAAGCAACTTCTTTCAAGGGGTCATTCCTTCATCTTTGGAATCATTAAGGGGTCTTGAAGTTTTAGATCTTTCTAAAAACAATTTCTCTGGAAATATTCCAAAAATTTTGGAGAGCTTTATCTACTTGCATTTACTGAATTTGTCTTATAACGATTTTGATGGTGAGGTACCAACAAATGGAGTTTTCAAGAACACAAGTGCAACTATGATTAAGGGGAACGGTAAGCTTTGTGGAGGCATGCCTAAGTTTCATCTTCCTGTATGTAAATACAATAAATACAAGAAGAGGAAGTTGACTCCTTCCTTGAAGCTAATAATCTCTATATTATCCGGCCTTCTTGGAGTAACTTTGGTAATGTTATTTTTACTTCTTCGCACTTTAAAAAGAAAAAGAAGAGAAAGTATTTTAAGTAATTCAGGAAATTTACTTTTGAATGTATCTTACCATAGTCTCCTAAAAGCTACAGATGCATTCTCCACCACTAATTTAATTGGTGTTGGTAGCTTTGGATCTGTGTATAGAGGAATTCTTAATCAAGATGGTTGTAAAGTTGCTGTTAAGGTACTCAACCTTTCGCACCATGGAGCTTCCAAAAGTTTTATTGCTGAATGTGAGGCTTTACGAAATATTAGACATCGGAATCTAGTGAAGGTACTCACACAAAGATGTTCAGTGTTGACTATCAAGGTCATGATTTCAAAGCATTGGTATACGAGTTCATGACTAACGGCAACCTAGATGGGTGGTTACATCCAATTTCAAGAAGAAATGAGGTTCCTAAGGAAAAAATGAATTTGAATCTTCTTCAACGATTGAATATTGCTATTGATGTTGCACATGCATTGGAATATCTTCATCATCATTGCCATACACCAATTGTTCATTGTGACCTCAAGCCTAGCAATGTTCTTCTCGATGACGAAATGATTGGACATGTTGGTGACTTTGGCTTGGCAAGGTTCCTTCGGGAGGCTGCCCAAGAGTGTTTCACTAATCAATCAAGCTCTATTGGATTAAGAGGAACAATTGGTTATGCTCCTCTAGGTGAATATCTTTTCCATTTTTGAACATTAAATTCTTTTCTTTTTATAATATTTCTTAATGTACTTCCAAGCATAAAATTAACTTAATGAAGCCTTTTAGAAGATGGAGCATGTCTTGAAAGAAATTTCCACTTGTCATTATTTTTTCCTTTTATATGCCACTAAAGAGCTCTTTCAAACTTGTATTACTATATTTTTTTTAATATGAAACTAGATCAATCATATTGTAAATGTTATGTGCAATTGCAGAATATGGTATGGGAAACGAGGTGTCAACTTATGGTGATGTCTACAGTTATGGCATACTATTATTGGAGATGTTCACAGGAAAAAGGCCCACCGATAACATTTTCAAAGACAACTTGAACCTTCATGATTTTGTTACAGAAGCTTTGCCTGAACAAGTGAGTAACATTGTGGATCCTATTATTCTTTGGGAAAGTGAAGATATGGAAACAAGGACAAATGATACTCACATTCAAAATCGAATAGGATGTCCCAAAATTTTGGAGTGCTTGATTTTGATATTCGGAATAGGAGTTTCTTGTTCTATGGAATCTCCAAGAGAAAGGATGAACATTAGTGATGTTGTAGCTCAATTGCACTTGATTAGAGAAAAGCTCCTCGTAACAAGAATACGCCGAGAAAGACTTCAACTTACAGGTAAATTGTTCATGACACACAGATTTGTTGCTCTAACACCCACTCCAAACCTTTATGGAGGGAGGGGGATCATATATCCTACACAATGCCATGTGCTTGTCACATACTTTCTTTTATTCTAGTGAAATTGATAATATTGATGCCATGAGAAATTTGATTACAAGATGGTACTATTCATCCAATTTGTTTTCTATGATTCAGAATAAGCTTGTTTTATGTCCCCCGCCCCCCTACAAATGTTTGTTGAAAAACACAAAAATCAAAATGAAGTTTAAGCTATTTTTGATTTGGTGATACCTACTGGTGTGGTTGAGATTATTGGCACGTGTTTACACTGTACTTTTTATAGTCTGCCTTTGATGACTTTGACATAGACATAGGCTTAAATTACTCCTAGTATTTGGTAAAACTAAATTACTGGGAACGATTTAGTTGTTTATAATCTTAACTATCTCACAGGTACCTGAATAACCATTTCCATAGAACATTTAATTAGTTTGGTATTCAACAACTTAACCTTCTTGCATTATTATGAGTTCTCTTAGTAGCAAGACTAAAACTAAAATAGTTTTTCAATTCCTTACTCTTGGAGGGAAAATTTCATTCACCGCATAGCATCAATCTATTTTGAAAACCAAAGTATGTTCTTCCTATACATAGAAATGATTTCCCTTAATTCAATGGTTTAGAAAGATAATTTTCTTCTTTGAATGCAGGTACAGAGGGCCAATGATCCTATTAGAAGTTGTAATAATGACTTGATGAGGTTTTGATTTTGTATAATGTTGGAGCAAATTAATTAGGCTTGTAGCATATCCTTATGTTTCTTTTAGCAATCGCGAATTAGTTTCTCTTTCTTGTTTAACTATCTTTGTATTTGTAATGTACTATTGATTACCTAGTTATGGCCTAGGTCTCATGTAGAAAATGAATTCCAATATGCTTAACAAAGTTGTGACACGAAGTGAAGATTTAAAAATTGAAAAGACTGAACAAGGGCAGACGGAATGACAATATTGAAAATTGAAAACGAATGAAAGTTGAAGAACTTTATTGAAAAATAAATAAAATGAAACTATGGGGAAAAAAATTTAAAAACATGCTAAATTTAGAGAGTGAAATTTATAATTTAGTCCTTACTTGAATTTGTTAAAAAAAAAAACTTTGAACCTTTTTACTATACTGTTTCTCTTGTTGCACTTACTTTCAAAATATATAGTGATAGCCTGATGGGTATGGTTGAAAGTTCCGGACAAGATGGGATTTTCTCTCTCAATCCTCCCTTTTTTTTTGTTGGCATCTTAATTTGTAGTTCTATGAATAATTTAGTTGTTAAGTTATTTTCTAAGGTGAATGCAGGGCTTGATGCCTTGTATCCTTGGTGACATTTGAGAAGAACAAATTGTGATCTAGAGGGGGAAAGACTACAAGCATATTGTAGAAGATATGGATACTTCATACTTCCTTCTTGATTGTGAATCATTTGATGATCCTTTGGGTTGTGGTGCAAACTGCAAAGGATGTTGAAGATCAAACATTTAAGGAAGTCCACCAACCCAGTCTATTGAGAAAGACCAAATCATTAACGAAAATGCACCAACCCAATCAACAAAGTTATTCCTGTGTCATCAGCAAAATCAAATACAAGAGGAAGGTAACGAATATGATCATGAATATAGATTGTTTAAGTGTTGGGATTCTGTTTCCCAAAGTTGTATATATAAATTAACAAAGCTCTATAGCAGATTTTTGCACTGTAAAAAAGAAAGTAATAGACTCTGTGGATGTAGGCTTTCATGGCCGAACCACGTTAAAATTGTTGTCTTCTTTATTTTGTTTGCTTTCATTTTCACAAAGCAAGGTTACATCTTGGAGCCTTGGATAGCACCAGCAGCTAGTCAACAAGGCTTCTAGTTTGATAATGATTAGTTCTTTGTCACTGCAAATTATTAGCACTAAATCATATGTTTGTCACCCACAATTTTATGATTACGTACAAGAAAAAGTTGTACGTTGTTGCACGATCATACCATTAAGGTTATTAAGAGGCACCCAATAGTTGATTATAGATCTTGTAGTGAGAGCCTTTTTATGCTTAGTGAGATCTCTTTTTAATATCTTTTGAAGTTCACTTGAAATAAATAGAGAGAGTTCATTTCATAATTAATTAAATTTTATTTTATGAATTTAACAGTATAGACATTTTAACATTATTTTAAAATTTGAATAATGTGACACTAGATGTATATTTAAATTTCTAATATTTAATCTTAGCGAAGAAATTGATCAATTTCCAATTCAAGAATAAAAACCTATGAATGGTCAGCAGTGAAAAGAATGTCCCCTAGTCACGATTTTTAAAGAACACTTTGGTCTGGTTTAGAACCCAAAAGAAATACCATTACTTACTAGATTATCACTTGAAATCCAAGCTTGACCAGCCAATTCCATTCATTTAAAATTATGGAATTTCGGACCCAAACAACACTTGGGTATAATTTTGAGCCCCCCAATAAAATGTCATAAATGGGTCGAAGGTTACCGGAAATTTTCCAGTAACCTTGGACCCATTTATGACATTTTGGAATTTGGATTCGGGAAACACTGGGTTCTTGTGGTATAAAGCCTTGGACATATTTATATTTTATTTGGCCTATTTCAACACTTGAGTCTAGAGAGGCTTTATTTCATAATTAATTTATATTTTATTTTATGAATTTAACAGTATACAAAATATAGCGTTAATTTAAATTTGAAATAGTGCATCATTAAATACATATTTAAATTTATAATATTTATTAGTTAATCTTCATGAAGAAATTGATTTATTTCCAATTCAAGAAAAACCGAAGTGTACGTTTTTAGACCCCTTAAAATACAAGTTGATTAACCTAGTTATTTAGCCAAGTGAATACTTAGGTTTATTATTCAGATCTAAGTTAAAACAATAACAATCATATCATGTAAACAATGTGGAAAATAAAGAACACAACGATATGATAACACAAGAAAACCAAACGATAAAAAACTTAGGGAGGATTTAACCTAGCTATATCCACTATGAAAGAATTGAAGTTTATACAATAGCGACTTAGACCACTAACATCCTATTGCTACCTCGAGTAAAAAACTTACTACCATGACCACGTGACAGTTCCGAGTCCACGGACTACTTCTTTCCTTGATCCACAACAACCACGAGTACTCTCACTTGTGTTTTTCTCTAAGCTCTTTATGCAACAACTCAAACGATCACCAAGCTCTCAACATCAATCTTAATCTTGGTAACCCTAAGTGTGTATGAAGGAAAACATCTCTAAATCTCACAAGAGATTCACACACACAGCATAATCAACAACCTCAAAACGTGGCTAGGGTTTTCCTTTTTATACTTAGGGCAAAACATAAAACCCCGCATGTTATATGGGCTTGGGCTGAGTTGGAAAATTCTGCAGAAAAACATTCTGCACGAGGTTCAATCAATCATGTCTAATTTTCGATCAATCGAGCCTTGTAGAAAATGAACAGTAATTTTCTGCAATTACTCAATTCTAACTTTACAATAAACATACTTTGAGTAGCCTAAATCTAGACTCTAAGTTTTAATCATGGTTTGCCAACATTACATATTGAAGTTCTAAAACATTTAGATCCTAAATCCTTAGAACCTAACAAACTCCTTCTTTGGAAATTCGTGACAAAACACATACCAAAACAAAAATGCTCAAAGTTACAAAAAACAACCCATTACAATAAAATTGCCCAACCAAAAACAATTCAACCTAACTACTATCTATCAGTTGCAAGTGTAGACAACAACATGAATGAATCAACCTGTATATTCCTGAAACACTCAACAACCACATAAACGCATGTGTTGAAAATACAAGTAAAACAAAATAAATTCTTGATTTCACAAAACATAAAATAAAAGACATATATCATGAATGACCTCATAGTATAAATCAATAGCCAATGTAGCACAATGTGAAACAAGAAACAGAAATAAAAACATAATGTCTCCCCCTAACATATACAACCCATAACAAATAAATACATCAAAATAACTACACCAAGAGCCAAAAAATAAATACAACATGAAGCACCTAGATACAATCTAAAGCTCCAAAGCTCCAAAAATCTCAAAATCTCCTCCTATCTCCATCCATATGTACTCTCCCTTTTTGTGACAAATTGCCAAAGGGCAATCAAGACTCATCATCAAAAGGAGGTGGTGGAGGAGACCGTCTAATGCTCGCCAAGTCCACATGCAAAGCCTGAAGCTCCGTTAGCACATCCACCAAAAGTTGACCATGAGTCACATGAACGGTCATGACAGTGTCCAACAGACTCAGAATGCTAGAATCACCGGAAGTAGAAGGTGGAGGATCAATAGCGGCGGTCGGATCAACATACTCCTCAGCTGTGGGATCACTTGAAGAAGGAGGAGGAGGAGGAGGAGGTGTAACACCTGAAGAAGACTCTACACGAAGGCGTTTAAAGCTAGCTTTAATCTGAGCAGCTCTCTGCCTAAGGAAGGTGGCACCTATGGGAGCTATAATATGTATGGGCTCAAAAGCGGGAAAATCATTTAATCCTAAATGTAATAAAATTCGATGAATAAAAACAGGGAAGAAAAGACCATGTGCAGTAAAACTACTCCTATGAAGCTCAATCAAGGATCAAATGAAAAGAGTAAGAAAACTCATAGGAGCATCTGTCACAAAGGCATACAAAAATGCACATCTCTCGATAGGAATGGTGTGTAAATGAGAGATGGGCCAGATGGAATGACAAGAAATCCGGAAAAACAAGTAATGACTTTCGGTAAGCTCATTTGAGGTAATCTGAGGATCAGTACCCCACTTAATGGAAGTACCGGTGAGATGTGACGTAATGTCATCAAGAGAAGGGGTCTCATCATAAGGGTAGACAGGCTGTTGTACCAAAGGTACCCCAAGAGTAGAGGCCACTACTAAAGGAGTAATGGTATACTCTTCACCCCTTATCCAACTCATCACATACTTTGTGTTGGAATCATCAGAGTGGACAGAGAGGTTCGAGTAGAACTCTCTAATCAAGGCAGCCGGAAGGGGATGAGAAATATCTAACAAAGGAAGCCAACCCCAACTTTCAAAGTTCCTCCTAATCTACGGATCAAGCTCATCTAACACTACCTTCCTCATAGCCCACACAGACCTAAAGATGGTCAACTTATTATAGGCCTCTTGGTTTTCCTCAAACCAAAACCTATCACTATCAAAGGTAGGGGTAGAGGAGGAGGCGGTTTTCTTATTGGCTCTAGTCTTGCTAACCATGATGCTAAGGGTTGAAAAAGGGATAGACAGAAAAGAAATCAAAGAAAGAAAATAAAGAAAACCCAAGGGCAGATCGCATCAAACATGGTTAGAGCACAAAAAATATAGAAAATAACAATCTATATGATGCATGAACAGAATAAACAAATGATGCATGCTCTAATGCATTGAGAACAGTTCAATTATACTTTAAAAACCAAGAATTTGACTTGAACATAGAGTTTATAACAAAAACCCAAAATTTTGAAAACCCACTTTCAAAAATTTAACCAAATTGAGTAATTAATCATTACACTAGATAGAAATCATCATATAATGGCATAATTAATCAAATACACAAGTCAATTTCACCAAATTAAGCTCAATTGAACAAAATCCCCAAATTCGGGTAGTTATAAGCCCTAGAATTTCAAATTGTTCTCAAATCACCAAATTAATCAAATTAAAGCATGGTAAACATGTTTACATCATCTTAGAACAAAAACCCATTGATCAATTTGGACAGAAACCAACTCAAAAATCAAAAACCCCAAATTTCATTAAGTCCGAAAATTTCCCTTAAAATGCATGAAAAAAGTGAATAAACTAAAAAAGAAAGGGTAGAATGTTCTTACCGGCACAAAAAGCCAAAAACCTTGAGAAAAATTTGGAACGAAAACGACAAAAATTTGACTTGAATTTAGATCAGTCGAAGAGAGAGAGTGAAAAGCTTTTTGAAAAGTTTAAAAAAGTGAAGAACACGTGAAAAAGCTTGTTTTAAAAAAATCTCTGAACAATTTTCAATCGGTCGAAAATTAGATTCGATTGATCAAAAATCACATTGGATCGATCTAGCATCAATCGAGCAGCGATTAAGCCAGTCAGATTCAAACCAAAATTTTTATCGCAATTTCAATCGGTCGAGCAACAGGTTCAATCGATCGAAAATCTGGAAAAATCAATTTTTTGAAAAACAAAGCATTTAAATGCAGAAACTCCTCAAAGCACAATGTTTTATAAATAGAATGCATGAGTATGAGATGAAAAGTTTTTCAAAACCCTTGAATTTAACCCAGATCATCCAAAAACAAGATTATCAATCAATTTGTCCTCAAATCTCAAATTTTAAACACATTTTTTTACTAAAATCAAGGAAATTTTAATTTTGGATGGCCACAACAAGATCACACACAATATCATGTACTAGGTTTAGCAAAGAGTAACTTGTGTAGTGTGTGCAACTAGCAATAGCTTGAGATACATGTGAGGTGATATGTAGATAGTAATCAATCACAATTTCTACAAAATCCATCACATAAGTTTGAAAGAGACTATCACCTAAAGAGTTACATCATATAACTCTGACATCTCTTAAAAAACAAGCTTGCAATCATGTAAGTTTCTTGATTTGCCTCATAATGTACACACTAATTTTATTTGATTTGAAACTTATTAAGATAGCCAAGATAATGTACACACCAGTTTTATTTGATTGTGAATTAATTTTAGTCCAATAATGTACACACCAATTTTAGCATTAAATCGAGGCTACACTTTATGTTCTTTTTGTGCATGTGCTATACTTTCTCGAGCACAAAATCTTATGATATGCACTAAGGTGTTCATGATTGGCTAGTAAACAATGGTGAGATGATTATTTATGTCTTTCTCATTAAGTTCAAGTTCAACAATCAAAAACTATAAACATCTCCAACACAACATGCACTACAAAGTTCAAACTAGTAAAGTGCAATAAAATAAGCTCATTCAAGCTATACAAGGTACATAAACACGTTATGTAAAAATAATATGGCCAACCTTGATTTCAAGTTCAAGAAAAATAATGCAAAACACATTTTTTTTCCTTCATTTTCCTTCCTTTTTTTTGTTTTATTTTTTATTTTTGAAAAGAATAACAAAAACAACCTAGTATGAAATGCATGAATGTTATGCAATGAAATTCTTAGAAAAACAAAGAAAATAAAACAACAAAGAAGAATGGTCACAAAGAATAGAGAGATGAAGAACAAGGGCTATGTCGGAAAGACTCAATTATATTGACCCTTTTGCATCCAAAACTTTTAGATGCAACTCTTGCATTGGAGTTATTATTCACATTAGAATGATGAGCAAATCCAAGATTGGAATAAAGGTTTAAAGCCTTTACCAACTCACCAATAAGTACCATGAGATCTTGTGCTTGAGGTACATGAACTTTTGGCTTATTTGCTCGCTTAGCGACTTGCAACTTGAATCAGTTTGGATGAATGTGTCCAGACTTTTCACAAAAATGACAAACCCATGTAGGTCTGTCATGTAACTTATCCTTAGAAATGGTAGAATTCTTAGACTTAAACTCTTTAAGATCAACCCTAATCTTCCTAGGAGGTGTAACTTCTACTAGTTTGACATTCTCATTCATGGGGGGCTCAGAAGAAGGAACAAAATTTGTGGAATGAGTTTCAGACATAGAGATACTTTCTACAAAACCTAGACCAGTTTTGTCCGAGGGAGACTTCTGAATACTCAACATGTGATCAAGTTTGGAATTAGCAAACCTATTTTTTTGTTCTAGCAACAGATAATTCAAGTTCCAAGTTCTTAACTTTATCAAGCAACAACATGCTCTCAGTCTTCACCTTATCTACCAATTCATTAGCATCAAATAGTTTCAACAAGAAGTTTTTCTTATCAAGTTCAAGAGAAAGCAATTTTCTTTAAGCCTAAATCAACATTCATAGCATCCTTTGCAGCAACCTTGCAAAGCTTATTATAGGCTTTTTGCAAATCAGCACTCTCAGAGAGTTCTCCATCAGAAAGGTTCTCATCAACAACAACACTTTTATTAACTAACAACACTTTTATTAACTACGGCAGTAGCTGTAAAAGCAATGAAGTTTCCATCCTCATCACTACCGGACTCATTATCAGAAACTTCATCATCACTAACGATTATAGCCATAGTTTTACCCTTTGATCTCAAGAATGTAGGATATTCTGATTTCACATGACCATACCTTTGACAACCAAAACATTGTTGGCTCATAGAATTATTTGAGGTTTGACCTACTTTCTTTTTAGGTTTTTCAATATTGTTCACTTTAATGGGTTCATTCCTCCTAAAATTCCTAGGTTCAGTATTGTTTTTACCTCTTGCCCTTCTCTTATTGTTCCTAAGAAAGTTTCTAAAGTTCTTGGCATGGTAAGCAATCTTTGTAGCAGAGAGTTCATCATTAAATCCATTTCCATCAACATCATCAACAGACTTAAGAGCCATTGATTTGGATTTATTTATCTTAGGTAGGTCTAACTCATAGGATTGGAGAGATCCTACAAGTTCATTAACAGGGATGGAGTCCACATCCTTTCTTTCGGTAATGGCAGTCACTTTGGGTCTAAAGTTCTCAGTCAAAGATCTAAGTATCTTCCTAACAATCTTAGGTTGATCATAAATTTCACCTAAATTATAAGCAGAGTTAACAATATCATTCAGTTTAGCATAGCATTCATTAAAACATTCATCATTAGACATTCTAATACTTTCAAACCTAGTAGTTAACTATTGCGGTTTGTTAATCTTAATCGCCTTTGTGCCTTCATGCACAGTTTGGAGAATATTCCATGCAGTATGAGCAACCTCAACATTAGAGATTCTCTTGAATTCCTCCATAGAAATAGCATTATAAATAGCATTCATAACTTTGCTATTAAAAGAGGCTGCTTCTTTCTCAGAAGTTTGCCACTCATTAACGGGAGTAGTGGGCTTCTCCCATCCGTATTCAACGAAATTCCAAACTCTCTCATTAATAGATTTTAGGAATGCTTTCATCCTTAATTTCCAGTAGGCATAGTTGTTCCCATCAAAGTGAGGTGGGATAACAAGAGAGTGACCATGTTCCATTACAACAAGGGTCAAGGATCAACTCTTAGATCAAAGAATCTAAATACTGGAGCTAACCCGCTTTGATACCACTTGTACGTTTTTAGACCCCTTAAAACACAAGTTGATTAACCTAGTTATTTAGCCAAGTGAATACTTAGATTTATTATTCAGATCTAGGTTAAAATAATAACAATCATATCATGTAAACAATGTGGAAAATAAAGAACACAATGATACGAAAACTCAGGAAAACCAAACCGGTAAAAAACCTGGGGAGGATTTAACATAGTTATCCTCAAGGTAAAACAGATCCACTATGAAAGAATTGAAATTTATATAATAGCGACTTAGACCACTAATATCCTATTGCTACCTCGAGTAGAAAACTTACTACCACGACCACGTGACAGTTTTGAGTCCATGAACTACTTTTTTTCTTGATCCACAGCAACCACAAGAACTCCCACTTGTGTTTTTCTCTAAGCCCTTTATGTAGCAAATGAAACGATTACCAAGCTCTCGACATCAACTTTGATCTTGGTAACCCTAAGTGTGTATGAAAACAAACACCTCTAGATCTCACAAGAGATTCACACACATAGCATAATCAACAATCTCAAAACATGGCTAGGGTTTTTCCTTTTATACTTAAGGCAAAATATAAAATCCTACATATCATATGGGCTTGGGCTGAGTTGGAAAATTTTGTAGAAAAACATTTTGAACGAGATTCGATCGATCGAGCCTTGTAGAAAGTGAACAAGAATTTTCTGCAATTACTCGATTCCAACTTTACAATAAACATACTTTGAGCAGCCTAAATCTAGACTCTAAGTTTTGATCATGGTTTACCAATATTACATATTAAAGTTCTAAAATATTTAGATCCTAAATCCTTAGAACCTAACATGAAGGGATGATCAGAAGTGAGAAGAATGTGTATACGTAAAGCATCTTTGCATGTCTTGAATCTCTTGATGTTAAAACCGTCAATGTCTCCTTACTTGATTGGCCTCTTTTTATAGAACTTGGAAATCCCAACTCATCACATACATCCCCACTTTGGGCCCTAGTTGAGGACGATGATGATTTGGTTCCCCTTTATTGTTCCTAATAAATTATTATTCTTATTTACAATAGATATAAATTATTATCTTTGGAGTTCTTAAAAGGGACATTCTAATAGCTTTATCTTTGCCTTTTAAAACTAGATCCTATGTCTAGCACAGTGGCAGAGCCACTTGAGGGCCAAGGGGGCTATGACCACCCTAAAATTTTGAAAAAAAATTAATTTTTTTTTTTTGGGAAATACCCAAAATAATTTGAAAATTTTTAAATAACCTTATCATTTTGGCCCCCATACCTGATAATATACATATTTAAGAAAGTCTAAAAATAAAGAAAATTTTCATTTAAATAAATACAATCCATAAATACATATATCAACAAATTACAATAATTAAACCTTCAATATCTTTAAAATGAACGCATAGGTATTTTAACAGTTACCTCAACAAATAAAAGGGAAAAAATTCAAATTTTCATCCTAACACATCTAGTGGGTACTTGTACCACAACAGTAGAAAAATTGAATAGTCAGAAGCTTTGTCGATGTGCCACACCACCAAGTCCCCTCTCGCCTTGCAAAAACATTTTGCCTCACATAGGTGATTTTCTCTCTCTTGCTCTCTCTGTCTCCATTGTCGACTTGGCGTTTGCCTTCTTCTTCTTCTTCTTCTTCTTCTTCTTCTTTTCCCTCCCACTGCTGCTGTAGTTTGTTTACAATATAAAAAAAGTAAAAGTTCTATACTATGTGACTAAATTAGGCAAGAAAGAGTGAAAGATTAAAACTTTTGTGGGCCCTTCATTCCCCGATTGTGCAGTGCACTATGCCCCTAGTTGACCAGTTGACCCCTTGTTTCTAACTCCTTCCTAGAAACTTTGCATTTGCTTTCTTTTTTATATTCCTTATAATATATTATTTATTATTATAATAATCAATATATTATATACCAAATCGCATTATAAATTATAAATGTACTTGATAAGTTTATTAAAATGTATAGTATATACTACTATATTAACATTTCATAGTTGATTAAAGATATTAAAGACATTACTATTTTCAGGGGTGGAGCCAAGGGGGGCGAGAAGGAGCAATTCCCCCCGCAACTCCACCAGAGATTTCACATAAATACTACTATTAAGCAACCTTCCCCTGATAGAAAAACTAAACACACCACACTTGATACTTAAGGAAACTTGACATGCTGACACCAAAAGAAAGGAAAAATGAAAAAAGAGTTACTATGTAGTCCTTAACACTCCATAGGCTTATATCATACCAATCTTGTCCCATGCCTTTTTTTCCTTATCCCAAATTTACCCTTTATAATCACTCACAAGCTCAATACACTTTTTCTAGCTAATCACTTTTTTAAAAAAACTTTCTCAATGCACCTCAACCACAAGTCCACAAGGCTTTAATTACTGGATCCTATAATTTAAACATAATAATAATAATAATAATAACAAAACTACTTATATCCTTATACTAAAAATACCTTTATGTTAATTTTTTTTTCTCTACCATTTTTTTTTTTTTTTTACTTTTTTACAATTACAAATGATGTCGTTTTGCTATAGATCCAAAAATTTAAATATTTTGAAGAATGAAGAAAAAAAACTTTATTTTTTCATATATATTTTTTTAAAGCAATCAAGGTGGTGAGATGCACATACAAAATTTATTTCTAGATTCTTATTACTTTTACATTGATTTATTTTCTCAATTTATTTGAAGGAACTATATTATATGTTCAAAGTTTATGTATTTAGATTAGTCTCTTATATCAATTGTTATTAATAATGAAGTAATTATTTTTGTTCATTTATTTTGATGATATGAAATTAAGAAATGATTACTTTCAATGTTATTTATTTTGATTAACAATTCTTTGTTTTTTTTAATATCGATTATGTTTTTTTAAGTTAATTTCATCTTTCAATCTTGATTTTTTAATCTCCTCCCCCCCCCCCTCCCCTTTGACTGAAATTCTGGCCCCGTCATTGACTATTTTACATTTCATACACACAAAATATATATATGGCCTCTTAAAGATAAATTCCTAGCTCCGCCACTGGTATGACATGCTTAAGTTGGTTGGTCATGCTTACCCTCATGTTGTGAATGCCTTTCAATTATTTTTGTGGAAATAAATAGCATGTGGTAGAAAGTAGAAACATAAATAATGTGTCTTTGTTTTATCTTATAAAAATGACACAATTTCTCAAGACACAATATTTATGTTTTGTGCAATAATTATTGATTTTTATTCATTTTAAACTAATTTACTAACTATCCGGTGCATCACATAGGTTAGCAACTAGTTTACAGTATTAGCATACAAAACGACAACACAATAATTAAGGACTAAGACCGATGACTTGTAGTATAATTCCATCACTTGTAAAGAGGTTGTTGTATGAACTCAACCTACTGCACTTGTCATTTGACTGTCCTCTAGTCTTCACAGTTTCATAATTTTTCCATTTAACAGTGCCTCCAAAAATCAATGACTTCAATTGGGTGGGTCAACAAGATTACATTTCTATGAATCTTGTTGAAATGTTGGAGACTCCACTGTGCCTACCTGATGAGAGAAATTTCATATCTTCTCAGATTTCCGTACTAAGTGTGTGCGTTTGGTTCAAACTTAAAAAGTTGGCTTATTTTACTATTTAGCTTATTTTTGGTACTATTCATAGTTCCCATTGCACTTTTTGGTACTATTCATGAGTTTTATTATACTATTTCAACTAATTTTTACTTTTATTTACAGTACTTTTAATAAAAAGTTTTTAGTTTTAATAAAATAAGCAGATCCCAAGTTTGTTAAGCATATCACCAAGTTTAAGGGTGATTTTGGCTGGGCATTTTGAAAAAGTTGTGATATTTTAAGCTATTTTTGATTTGGTGATTTCCACCATTGGAGTGGTTAAGATTTCTGGCATTGGACTTGCACTACTTGGTACTTTTGTTGGAAAGGCCTTTGATGAGTTTCATGTAGACATAGGCTTAAATTATTCCAAGGAAATTTAATGGCTACAAGGTTTAACTTATTCACTGGGAATGGTTTACTTGTTTGTAATCTCAAGTCTTAACTATCTAACATTTAATTGGATAACAATTACAACAAAAATATTTATTGAGTTTGGGATTTGACAACTGACCCTTGTATTATTATGAATCCTCTAGGTAGCAATATTAAAATGGATACTTGCTTTAAGCTTTGGGAGGCAATTTTTTTTTTTTTTTTTTTTTTTTTTTTTTCAATTCCTCACTTTTTATGGGAAAACCTCATTCCCCACATAACATCGATCTATTTTGTTTGTAATCTTAACTGTCTAACATTTTCTTCCCATACATTGAAATGATTTCTCTCAATTCAACCATTTAGGGAGATAATTTTCTTCCTTCGTTGTAGGTAGAGAGGGCCGATGACTCTATCTGGAAGTGCCATCATGACTTGCTGAGGTTTTGATTTTGTATAATTTTGAAGCAAAATAATCAGACTTGTAGCGCCTCTGCTGTTTCTTTTAGCGATCATGTATTAGTTTCTCTTTTATTTCTTATTTCTTGTGTTTTTTCAATATGAGAAGCTTAAGGACTATCATTTTTCTTTTCTGTATGAATAAGAGAATATTATTAAGCCAAGAAGAAATTTTACCATTCAGCTGCCCAATATGCTATTTGATAACTTCATCCCAATCAAAGGCTATGGCTACACACTGCCTCAAACACAGCCAAGAAAACAGCTTCCATAACCTCTGAGAGGAGCATTAGAAAAATATATGATTTCTACGCTTCATCTGGTTTTTGCGGAAGCCACAGTAAGCATATCTCCTTTCCAGCTTATAGAATAAAAGCATTTCTAGGAACAATGATTTATTAATCCTTGCAGCAATTTTATCCAAAAATAACCTTTGAAGAGATTCTTGAAGAGAACATTCTTTGAAGTTATTCGTAAGCATCTGAGGAATGCTTATTTTTTCTGTTTGATCACTCTTGGAACTTAGTAAAACTTCAATTTTTGATGGATTCATAGTCAGGCCAGAGAGCTCATTGAATTGTTAAAGCACCTGCTGCTTAAATTGTATAGTGTTCTCAAACATAGATGTGAAAAAGCCACTTTGCCACACCTCGGCATTTGCCACACCTCGGATGAAACATGAACCAATCTAATACGTACACGTGGCTAATTAAGTAACTGACTTCATGCAAAACGACAACACATTAGCAAATAACCAGAACCAACGACTTGTAGTATAATTCGAACACTTATAAGATAGTTGTTAACTGACATGTCGTATGAACTCAATCAACTGTACTACATAGTCGTTATTTTATTTTTATTTTTTTAAATCTGTATATCTTTGTACAGGATGCTAGTTTTCCTATGCTAACATGATCGTATCAAAAAAAACAAAAAACAAAACAACACTCAATAAAAGGAACCAAAAACTGACACAGCCTTCCTCAAAAAAAGCAAGAGAACATGGTACTGTAACAAAGAGAGCAAGGAGTTACCTGACATATCAAAGTTTTTTTATTTTATTATTTTTGATCTGGACACAACAAAGTTAACAAGTCAAAAAGAAATTTTAGCTTTGGCTTGTCCCACCTTTTCACTTTCTCAATAATATACTGTCACAGACTTATAACACTTTTGCCTTTTATTTTTTATTTAATTTATTTAAATGGTAAGAAACACAATAATTTTCACAGTAATTAAGTTGGTATAAATTTTTGCTTATTTACAATTGTATATTTATTTTGTTATAAATATTTATTAATAATTTCAAATTAATTTTGCTCCTCCCGAACTAAAATTCTAGGTCCACCTTGATCTTAACCCACACATCTTGCTATAGATCAAACTGTAGCAGGATGTAAAATTTTTCCATTCCCAAATGTCGAATGTGTTTTGTACCTTTTTGTAAACAATGAGAGCTATTTTGCATTTTTAGCTCCTCAAATGGATGGGAATGCTCGATTAGATAGTGTTCAATAAAAATAAATTTTTTTTCCAAACATGGGTTCATCCCAAAAATAGAAAATGAGAAAGAAAAAAAAAAAAAGATTCACTCTTGGGTTTCAACTTCAACCAATCATTCAAAAAGCGACCAGCAAAAATAATTTCCCTTGAACACAATCATTGTACAATCAGCTAGCCCGCTCCATATAATGATGTTACCTAAAGTTAAGCACATTTGAGCATTAGTATTGGGTGTGCTAAAACACCTAAAATGCTATTTTAGCATACCAAAGAGCAAAAAATTCCTTCCATTCAAAGAGTGATGCTATTTGTTTTCTTCCCTCTCTCTCCTCTCTTAGACTATCATTTTTTTTTCTTCCCTTCTCTCCTCTCTCTAATTGGGTTGTGGCGGTGGGTTGGGTTGATCAGATTGTGATGGTGGGTCATTGATCGGGTTATGGTGATGGGGTTGGTGGGTTCCAATCTAATCAGGGATTGTGGTAGTTATTATTATTATTATTATTTTAAAAGTTAGTTAGCTAGTCCAATACTGATGCTCATAATAATCATCACATAGTCATATTATTTATAAAGTTGACAGGGTCACCGCCTAGCGTCTATTATACGGTCTTATTAATTAAAGAGAATGAGACTGACCATAATCCCTAAAAGTTTCTTACGACCATGATTGAATTTAGATGCGTCTCTTCGGACTGAACCAAAGGCAGAACATTTAGAAGTTCCCGAAGTGAATGAAACGAGCTTGTCAAACACGATTCTTGAAGGAGAAATGTTGAATTTTATCAAACTTATTCTATACTCACATATGAGTATATATCTTGTAGCTTCTATAATGGAAGACATTATTAGCTTCGATACTTGAATGTTGCCCAACTTATTCAGTGCTCACAATTCTCTCCCCTCACTGGTTTATAGCTTTTATAGGGGAAGATACACTTAGTTTCTACCCCCAAAACAACGGTGTTGTTTATTATAAATAGTATTTATAAGACTAATACATATTCCATGATAAACTAGTAATAAATTCTTTCAAAAACAATGAATATCCTTGTGGAATATTTCATGTGCTTAGACAGGTTGAATAATTACTCCTTAATTTTGTAGTGGATTAGGTACATATGCACTACATCGCGCTTGAATGTTCCCAGAAAGTTTGTTCTTTCTCTACCTTCATATAAATATGTGCTTTTCTCTGAGTACTTAAGTAGTTAAGTAGTCGTATTAAAGGCGCAACCTGAATAGAGTCGGACCGTATGAGAATATAAAAAATGAAATGAAAGTTGAAGGAATTTATTGAAAAAATTTAGACTATAGGCCATAGGGGCAAAAAATTGCAAAATTTAGAGAGTACAATTAATAATTTATTTTCTTCGATATATATATATATATATATATATTCGTGATGAAAAGTGTGCTTAATGTTCTCCATATCTTTCATCTAGATGGAGCTTGCTCTCGGATATCCTCCTTAGTCCTTACTTGGTATTTGCTAAAGAAAACTTTGTACCTTTTTATTTTACTGTTTCTCTTGTTGCAATTACTTTTCAAATATCTTGTGATGATGGCCTGATGACTAAAGCCTTATATCCTCGGCAATGGCAAAGCCAGGATTTGACTTTAGAGGGACAAAATTTATATACACCGATGATGCCAAAATATCGTCAGTTGAACTCCTCAACAATATATATATATATATATATATATATATATATATATATGAAAGTTCAAATAGTGTATAAAACACCTTGAACGTTTAGACCCCCAATTTACAAATTACCAATTCAAGCTTATTATCAAACAATAAATGTGCGGAATATGAACATAAGCTAAAACAGAATTGATAAACAATCTAAACTATAAATAATCACAACCACAACAGTAATTAAATGGCAAAGATAAAGGGAAGAGAGATGCAAACACAAGGACAACACAACGATGTGTGATCGAAGAGGAAACTCAAGTCCTCGGCGTAAAACCTCTTCGCCGCCTTCCAAGCGGTCAATAATCCACTAGAAAATGAAGTTGGGATACATGAACAGCAGAAGACCCTCCAAGCCTAATCTACCCAGTGTACCTAAGCCCTCCAAGTTTCTTGCTCCAACGAGGTTACGCCGAACCTTTATCTTTTCTAGTTTACCGGATTCTGCTATAGCCCATTGCGTTAACCAATATCAATTGGTCCCTTCCTAATCGCTTCCCAAGCACCAAATAACCTTCTCACAAATATGGGTATGGTGAGAAAAGGATTTGGCTAAATGTACCTCTCAAGGATGTAACAATGGAGAGGGTGAGAGTAGAGGAATTTGGAGAATCTAAGGATGAAGATTGTGGATGAGTCAATCTTGTTTTTCTCTAGGGTTTCTCTCTCAAAATTCTCTCTAGAAGCTCTCTATAATATGTGGGTATAAGGGGTATTTATACTGGTGTGTGTTTGGAATGTGAAAGGTCAATTTTTCCCAAACAGAGTGCTTTGGCGACTTGGCCTCGCAACTTGACGAGTCGCAAGTCCAAGCCGTGAGCTAACCGAATGGACAGACTTGACTTTTTGTCCTGTAGTGCTCCAACCGGCGTGACTATTTAGCTCCTCTGCATGCTTCACTTGTGTGCATCCTTTGGCAACTTGCAAGCCGTGAGATCCGATTCTGCGAGTCCCTTGCTGAGTGCACAATCTTGAGTTTTTCTTCACACTCTCTCATACACTACCCTTACATGATTCCCACCTAAATACAGGGTTTCTAAATGCTGAATTACAATCAAATTTGTCACGGAATAAAGTTAACAAATGGTTGATTAAATTCAATCTTACAATATAGATGGACAAAGGTGTTGACTTCCTCCGGAGATGAAACTTTTGTTGCTGTTCTTTTTTGGCTTTATAGCTTTTGGTGCTAAAAACTGTCAGTTGAACTCTTTGTCAATACTGATGGATGAAAGCATTGGATTCATCTAAAGACGAACCTATAATAAGATATTAAATAGAGAAATATGGATACACTGGTGTGGTGTTTGCCAAACACCCTCTAAGGATTAAGTTAGAATGAAATTCAATTGTAGTATATGGCAAGAGAATTCAACTTGGAAATAGTTTTTTTGGGATGAGAGTTGTGTACCTCTTTGCCTTTGGTTTGTGTGGGATTTTATAGCTCTTGCCTTCATTGTCTAAATAAATATCTTCATTTATGAGATATGAAGCCGTTGGTATTAATGGCTGGCTTTTATTTTCTGCCAACTGCTATTCGTTTGTTGGTGCCCATACGCTACTCATTGGCTGCCTGGGGCATCGAATGTCTTTTATGGCTTTGTCCGTCATTGATGTCTGTACATTACGCCTTGCATTGAATAGCATTTAATTCGTCCGTTGAAGGATAGACGATCTTGATAAATAAACACTCATCAAGAATGAATGCAAAGGCATTATAGACTTCAATGGTCTATTGCTTGTTGGTTTGTTGGTTACACTTTTGCCTGTCTTATGTCATTTATGGGGAACTCATTTAATGTATGTTGCGCTCATTCATTATATGGACGTTGCTGGCTAGATGGACGATGCTAAATTTTTCCTCTTTTGCTATATGACGGACGAGGGTGATTTTTTCCTCTTGATTGCCCCTTTATTCCCGCCAACGTCTCTACGGACGCGATTGGAATATGAAATGGTGATGAAGCCAAATTCGTCGATTGATAGGTTTATCCAGGCAGAATCCAACGTGAATGAGTCTGAGACCTACAAGAGAATAACAATGATGTTTCTCTCCTTCTAGTCACCGTCGTGGTGCTAGCCAAGGTGCTTTTTCTTAGATTCTGAGGTGATTTATGTAGATCTCTGACTACTCTAACATTAGAGGCCATCAATGGTGGTTTTAATGGCTCTTGTAATGCCTCCGGTGGCTTTATGAGGTGATTGATTATCTCGCCAATGATCATGTACACCTTTAGGTGACTTTATGTTTAGATCGTCCACTTGTAGGCGACTTTGTGTTTGGATTGTCTACCCGTAGGCAACTTTGGTTGTCCGTCCACTTATAGGCGACTTTGTGCTTAGACCGTCCACTTATAGGCGACTTTGTGCTTAGACCGTCCACCCGTAGGCGACTTTAGTCGTTTGTCTACCTGTAGGCGACTTTGGTCTTCCGTCCACACGTAGGTGACTTTGTGTTTGGACCCTCCACCCATAGGCGACTTTCTTTTAGACCGTCCATCCGTAGGAAACTTTGGTAGTTCGTCCACCTGTAGGTGACTTTGTGACTTTGTGTTTAGATCGTCCACCTGTAGGTGACTTTTATTTAGACCATCCACCCATAGGTAACTTTTGTTTAAACCGTCCACCCGTAGGCGACTTTGGTCGTTCGTCCACTTGTAGGCGACTTTGAACGTTCATCCACATGTAGGCGACTTTTGTGTTTAGACTATCCACCCATAGGCGACCTTGGTTGTTTAGTTTCCTCTACCCAAGCATCATTAGTGGAGAAAATGTTTTTATTCAAATGGTAAGCTCACAAGAAAGTAAGTTAAGTCTCAAATAAGCAAATAACATCATACTATAAGTTGCGTCAAAACATGACACTTATAAGCAATGTATGCAAAGGAAATGCAATCAAAATAAATGTAAACATGGTTGAAGGAGTGAACTACTAGTAGTAAAGTGTTTGGCATTCCAAGGGTAAGGTAGCTTCTACCCATGAAGTGTCTCTTGTCGGGTGGTTATCGTCCAAAGCGACATATTCCAATTCCTCCATCGGTTCTACCATCTATCTTTGGTCTTCAATGGGTGATCTAAGTCGCTCTTCCGCTCTGCCATCAATCTTGCAATGCCTCCTATGATCATTCTTATCTCTCCAAGGGTTGCTCTAGGCCGCTCTTCTGCACTACCTAGTTGCTTTGGTCCTTGTAAAGGTTGTTTCCCAAGTCCACCTTTGAAAAATTGCTACAACTTCCCCTTTCTAATAAGAGCTTTGATTTGACTTTTAAGCTCGTAGCATTTGGAGGTTTTGTGTCCATGGTCACAATGGAAGCGGCAATATTTTTTCTTGGATTGCTTGTTTGGGTCTCATTTTAGCATTTCTGGCCAATTAAGTGTGGAGTCATCCTTGATTTGCATCAATACTTGATCCATTGGAGTATTCAGTGGGGTGAAGTTAATGATTCACCCGGATGGAGGCCTCGCCTTCATGAATATAGATTGAATTAGTATAGGGATTCTATTCCCCAAAGTTGTATATATAAACAAATCTCTATAACAGATTTTTTTTACTGAAAAAAGGAAAGTAATAGAGACTTTGTGGATGTGGGCTTTTATGGCCAAACCACATTAAAATTGTTGTCTTCTTTCTTTTGTTTGCTTTCATTTTTACAAAGCAGTGTTACATCTTAGAGCCTTAAATAGCACCAGCAGCTAGCCAACAAGGCTTCTAGTTTGATAATGATTAGTTCCTTTATCACCGCAAATTACTAGCACTAAATCAAACGTTTGTCACCCACAATTTGATGATTACGAACAAAAAAGTGCGATGCGTTCTGACAAGATCATACCATCAAGGTTATTAAGAAGCGTCCAATAGTTGCTTATAGATCTTGTAATGAGAGCCTTTTTATGTTTAACGAGATCCCTTTTTTTTTTTTTTTGGCTTTCCAAATAATATCTTTTGAAGTATACTTAAATAAAAAGAGGGAGTCCATTTCATATTATATTTTATGAATTTAACAGTATACACATTATAACATATTTTAAAATTTGAATAATGCAACATTAGATGTATATTAAAATTTCTAATAATTAATTTTAGAGATTAATTTCTGTAAGGATATAATGTAAAACTTATGTTTTACCTCTCCAATCTCAACATATCGCATCATCTTATCATATATTTAAGAATAAGTATAATCACACTCAATCAATTCTAATACCCATATTTAAATCCAACCAAATTAGGAGTTATTGAGATATTATCAGGTGTTGTAGAATGAATTGAATTTTAAGTAAAATGCTGATGTGGCAATCTTTTATTGGATGGTGTAAAATATGGATTTTACACCCCATCCTTACCAAACTTGGACTCTTAATTTGAATGAAGAAATTGATCATTTTCCAATTCTTTAAAAATTAAAACCAATGAATGGTCAGCTGTGAATTAGACCGAAGTGGACTGAAATTGACCGAAAATGAAGGAACTTGTCTATGAAACTTGAATGATAAATAGCATCGACTGAATTAGTTGCACTCTCCCAACGACAACATTTAAGCTGACCAATTTAATTTATCCAGCAACAAACTTTGAAGAGATGAGGGGAAGGCCAAAGTATTTGAGATTAAGAGAACACTCTTTAAGTGTTAAAATATTCTGTTAAAACAAAATTACACTTAAAATACATTAAAATCAGTTGAAATAGGGTCTCCAAAATACAATTTTAAAAAAGAAGCCAAGTTTCCTAGGGCAATGCCAATTTAAGTAAATAAATAATATTAAAAGTATTATTTTACAAATTTAACCAAAATCTTAGGGTGATTTTTATGCACATAGCTCTTGAATGTTGATCGATCGTGTCTATTTAGACTCAACCAAAGGCAGCACTTCTAGCAATTCCCAAAGCGAATGAAGAGGGCTTGTCAAACATGATTCTTGAAGTTTGTGTTAGAACTTCTTTTCCTCTCCCTTGTGTGTGTGTGTGTTTGTTTTTCAAAAAAAAAAAAAAAAAAAAAAAACACTATTCTTGAAGGAGAAATGTTGAATTTTATCAAACTTATTCTATACTCACATATGAGTATATGCCATATCTTTCTTATAGCTTCTATAATGGAAGACATTATTAGCTTCGATACTTGAATGTTGCCCAACTTATTCAATGCTCACAATTCTGTCCCCTCATTGGTTTATAACTTTTATAGTGGAAGATACATTTAGTTTCTACCCCCAAAATAATGGTGTTGTTTATATTATTATGTACCAGCTTGTAACACTATGCATATGCATTGATACATTTAAAAATATACAATAAGAAGCATAATATAATTTATATATATATAATTTAAATACTATTGGTAGTCATTTTTATATTTTGTTAACTCTTTAAAAAATCTTGTAAGGATATTATTAGGTATAAAATGTAAATTATCCATTTAAAAAAAATTACTGTAAAGCTTTTTTTTATTTTTTTATTATAGACTTTTTGGTTTTTGTACTTAATAACTTATTTAGATGAATATTTATGATGTGGGCTCACATTTGATTCGAAAATTAAGAAATAAAACTCTTTAAAAATAAATAATTTAGGACACATGACGCAAAATTGGAACTCTAATTTGGAATTCTAATTTGAGTTTCTCTCGGTTTCACCGATTATTATATATATAGATATAGATTTATGAGAGAAATGCGCATTCTTTAATAAACAATGAATACCCTTGTGGAATATTTCATGTGCTAGATTATACGAGGATTAGTGACTCGTAGTCTGGAAACATGGATTTTGGGTTCAGCCGAGTACAGACGCTACACTTCCAAATCCTTAATTGTTAAAACACACCAAATAAACACACCTTTGGTTTAATATAAAGGGGGCAAACTATAGCATTCCACGTGGATCATGGGTACATGGTCTGATTAATTAAAGATGATCAGACTGACTATAATCCCCAAAATTCTCGGACCAAATTTCTTCTCTCTCGCTCTCCTTATAAATTTGCCACTTCTTGAGATTCTATACACAACCAAATTAGCCTTCCCTCACAATACACACTTGTACCCACTGCCTCTTCAACCATATTGCAGATGGGGCTTTCCCAATGGAGTTCATCTCCACCGTCCTCTTCTTTTTTCATGCATGCTTTTATCCTTCTTTGGTGGTGTGGCTTGTTAGTCACCTCTGTTGTTTGTGGGAATAATGAGACGGACCGGTTGGCGCTGCTTGAGTTCAAAGCCAAGATCACTATTGATCCTCTCCAGGTTTTGAGCTCTTGGAATCATAGCATCCACTTTTTGTCAATGGCAAGGGGTTACCTGTGGTTGTCGACATCAAAGGGTCATTAAGTTGGACCCTGGTAGGCTCTATATTACCACATGTTGGTAATTTAAGTTTTTTTGAAGAATCTAATACTCTCAAACAACAGCTTTCATGATGAAATTCCTTCAGAAATTGACCATTTACGCAGATTGCAAAACCTACGTTTGTCCAATAACACAATTAGTGGCAAAATTCCAAGAAATTTATCCCATTGCACCAACCTCAAGTACATTAGTTTCCGTGGGAACCTTTTGGATGGGGAAATCCCTGCAACTCTTGGCACTTTGTCAAAACTCCAACTCTTTATTTTTGAAAATAATTCTTTGACAGGAAGTATCTCACCTTCATTCTTGGGTGGGAGTATCCCTCATTCTTTTTCTGTCAATACAAATAGTTGTCTGGAACAATTCCTCCCTCAATCTTCAATTTGTCTTTGTTAAAAGCTTTTGGTGTAGTAAGCAATCAAATCCAAGGGCATCTTCCGTTGGATATAGGTGTCACCCTACCAAATATCGAAATTTTAAGCATTGCCAATAACCAATTTATTAGACCTATCCCTATTTCAATATCTAATGCCTCAAATCTAAAGTCACTTCAATTTTCCAAAAATAAACTAAGAGGAGGAGTTCCTTCTTTGGAGAAGTTATATAGAGTTTCAATTTTTACCATATTTCATAACGAGCTTGGAAATGGACGGGCAAATGACTTGAGTTTTCTCTGTTCTTTGACAAATTCTACATATCTAACCCATTTAGAGACAACCTACAAACATTGGGGGAGAGTTGCCCAAGTGCATTGTCAATTTATCAACTACTCTCACCACATTGAGTCTAGGTAATAATAAAATATCTGGAAACATTCCTATTGGAATAGGAAATCTGACCATTTTGGAGTTACTAGATATGGTGTATAATAAATTATCAAGTCATATTCCTTTTGAAATTGGAAAGCTTCATAAGTTACAATATTTGGATTTATCTGCAAAGAATTTCTTTGGGAACATTCCATCATCTCTTGGAAATTTAACTCTTTTGATAAAGTTGTTTTTAAGCAATAATAATCTTCAAGGAAGTATCCCCTTAAGCCTAGGCAACTGTTAAACAGTGAATGTATTGGATCTTGCCTATAACAATCTTAGTGGTACCATGTCATCTCTGGTCAATAGTCTTTCATTCTCACCATTTGATATAGACCTGTCAGGCAAATTTATTGGTGTCCTTCTCATGGAAATAGCAAATTTAAAAAATCTAGAACACTTAGATATTTCTGAAAACATGTTGTTTGGTGAAATTCCTGCGAGTATCGGCAGTTGTGTAAAACTTGAAATTCTTGCAATGAGAAGCAACTTCTTTCAAGGGGTCATTCCTTGATCTTTGGAATCATTAAGGGGTCTTCAAGTTTTAGATCTTTCTAAAAAAAATTTCTCTGGAAATATTCCAAAATTTTGGAGAGCTTTATCTACTTGCAGTTATTGAATTTGTCTTATAACGATTTTGACGATGAGGTACCAACAAATGGAGTTTTCAAGAACACAAGTGCAACTATGATTAAGGGGAACGGTAAGCTTTGTGGAGGCATGCCTAAGTTTCATCTTCCTGTATGTAAATACAATAAATACAAGAAGAGGAAGTTGACTCCTTCCTTGAAGCTAATAATCTCTATATTATCTAGCCTTCTTGGAGTAACTTTGGTAATGTTATTTTTACTTCTTCGTAGTTTAAAAAGAGAAAAAGAAGAGAAGGTATTTTAAGTAATTCAGGAAATTTACTTTTGAATGTATCTTACCATAGTCTCCTAAAAGCTACAGATGCATTCTCCACCACTAATTTAATTGGTGTGGGTAGCTTTGGACCTGTGTATAGAGGAATTCTTGATCAAGATGGTCGTAAAGTTGTTGTTAAGGTACTCAACCTTTTGCACCATGGAGCTTCCAAAAGTTTTATTGTTGAATGTGAGGCTTTGCGAAATATCAAACATCGAAATCTAGTGAAGGTTCTCACAACATGTTCAAGTGTTGACTATCAAGGTCATGATTTCAAAGCATTGGTATACAAGTTCATGACTAACGGCAACCTAGATGGGTGGTTGCATCCAGTTTCAAGAAGAAATGAGGATCCTAAGGAAAAAATGAACTTGAATCTTCTTCAACAATTGTATATTGCTATTGATGTTGCACATGCATTGGAATATCTTCATCATCATTGCCATACACCAATTGTTCATTGTGACCTCAAGCCTAGCAATGTTTTTCTCGATGACGAAATGATTGGACATGTTGGTGACTTTGGCTTGGCAAGGTTCCCTAGGGAGGCTACCCAAGAGTGTTTCACTAATCAATCGAGCTCTATCGAATTAAGAGGAACAATTGGTTATGCTCCTCCAGGTGAATATATTTTGCATTTTTGAACACTAAATTCTTTTCTTTTCATAATATATCTTAATGTACTTCCAAGCATGAAATTAACTCAATGAAGCCTTTTAGAAGATGGAGCATGTCTTGAAAGAAATTTCCACTTGTCATTATTTTTTCCATTTATATGCCACTAAAGAGCTCTTTCAAACTTGTATTACTATTTTTTTTTTTTTTTAATATGAAACTAGATCAATCATATGGTAAATGTTATGTGCAATTGCAGAATATGGTTTGGGAAACGAGGTGTCAATTTATGTTGATATCTACAGTTATGGCATACTATCATTGGAGATGTTCACAGGGAAAAGGCCCACTGATAACATTTTCAAAGACAACTTGAACCTTCATGATTTCGTTATAGGAGCTTTGCTTGAACAAGTGAGTAACATTGTGGATCCTATTATTCTTTGGGAAAGTGAAGATATGGAAACAAGGGGAAATGATACTCACATTCAAAATCGAATAGAATGTCCCAAAATTCTGGAGTGCTTGATTTTGATATTCGGAATAGGAGTTTCTTGTTCTATGGAATCTCCAAGAGAAAGGATGAACATTGGTGATGTTGTTGCTCAATTGCACTTGATTAGAGAAAAGCTCCTCAAAACAAGAATACGCAGAAAGACCTCAACTTACAGGTAAATTGTTCTCAACATAGTACTTGTTGCTCTAACACCCACTTCAAACCTTTATAGAGGGAGGGGGATCATGTATCCTACACAATACCATGTGTTTATCACATACTTTCTTTTATTCTAGTGAAATTGATAATATCGATGCCATGGGAAATTTGATTACAAAATGGTACTATTCATCCAATTTAATTAAAAATGTTTGCTGAAAAACACAAAAATCAAAATGAAGTTTAAGCTATTTTTGATTTGGTGATACCTACTGGTGTGGTTGAGATTATTGGTACATGTTTACACTGTACTTTTTATAGTCTGCCTTTGATGACTTTGGCATAGACAAAGGCTTAAATTACTCCCAAGTATTTGGTAAAACTAAATTACTGGGAATGATTTAGTTGTTTATAATCTTAACTGTCTCACAGGTACCTGGATAACCATTTCCATAGAACATTTAATTAGTTTGGGATTCAACAACTTAACCTTCTTGCATTATTATGAATTTTCTTAGTAGCAAGACTAAAACTAAAAATAGTTTTTCAATTCCTTACTCTTGAAGGGATAATTTCATTCATTGCATAGCATCAATCTATTTTGAAAACCAAAGCATGTTCTTCCTATACATAGATATGATTTCCCTTAATTCAATGATTTAGAAAGATAATTTTCTTCCTTGAATGAAGGTACAGAGGGCCAATGATGCTATTGGAAGTTGCCATAATGACTTGATGAGGTTTTGATTTTGTATAATGTTGGAGCAAATTAATCGGGCTTGTAGCATCTCCTTATGTTTCTTTTAGCAATCGCGTATTGGTTTCTCTTGTATTTCTCATAGTTTTCTTGTTTAACTATCTCTGTATTTGTAATGTACTATTGATTACCTGGTTATGGCCTAGGTCTCATGTAGAAAATGAATTCCAATATGCTTTAACAAAGTTGTGACACGAAGTGACGGAGACAGAGATGAAGATGAGAAAAATAGAAGAGAAAAATTAAAAACCATAAGTTTAGGATATTTCTTTTAAATAGTAATTTCTAATATATTTCAATTTTTTTTTTAAAGATTTGAAAAGTAGCAAAACATGGTATTTAACAACATATTCTCAAGACTCCAAACAAGGGCAGACAAAATGACAATATTGAAAATTGAAAACGAATGAAAGTTGAAGAACTTTATTGAAAAATAAAATAAAATGAAAATACAGGGAAAAAGAAATTAAAAACATGCTAAATTTAGAGAGTGCAATTTATAATTTAGTCCTTAATTGAATTTGTTAAAAAAAAAAAAAAAATTGAACCTTTTTATTGTACTGTTTCTCTTGTTGCACTTACTTTCAAAATATATAGTGATGGCCTGATGGGTATACGGTATAGTTGAAAGTTCTAGACAAGATGGGACTTTCTCTCTCAAACCCCCCTTTTGTTTTGTTGGCATCTTAAATTGTAGTTCTATGAATAATTTAGTTTTAAGTTATTTTCTAAAGTGAACGCTGGGCTTGATGCCTTGTATCCTTGCTAACATTTGAGAAGAACAGATTGTGATCTAGAGGGGGAAGGACTACAAGCCTACTGTAGAAGATGGATACTTGATACTTCCTTCTTGATTGTGAATCATTTGATGATCCTTTGAATTGTGGTGCGAACTGCAAAGGATGTTGAAGATCAAACATTTAAGGAAAGTCCACCAACCCAATCTATTGAGGAAGACCAAATCATTAACGAAAATGCACCAACCCAATCAACAAAGTTATACCTGTGTCATCAGAAAAATCAAATACAAGAGGATGCTAATGAATATGATCATGAATATAGATTGTATAAGTGTTGGGATTCTATTTCCCAAAGTTGTATATGTAAATTAACAAAGCTCTATAACAGATTTTTGCACTGCAAAAAAGAAAATAATAGAGACTTAGTGGATGTAGGCTTTCATGGCCGAACCACATTAAAATTGTTGTCTTCTTTCTTTTGTTTGCTTTCATTTTCACAAAGCAATGTTACATCTTGGAGCCTTGGATAGCACCAGCAGCTAGTCAACAAGGCTTCTAGCACTAAATCATATGTTTGTCACCCACAATTCGATGATTACGTACAAGAAAAAGCAATACATTCTTGCAAGATCATACCATTAAGGTTATTAAGAAGCACCCAATAGTTGCTTATAGATATTGGAATGAGAGCCTTTTTATGCTTAGCGAGATTTTTTTTTTTCTTTTCTTTGCTTTCCGGATAATATCTTTTGAAGTTTACTTGAAATAAATAGAGTCCATTTCATAATTAATTAAATTTTATTTTATGAATTTAACAATATACACATTATAACGTTAATTTGAATAATGCGACACTTTTATACGACTAAAATGCTCTACAAGAGAACATTGTTCAATACCAAATTATTTAGGGAAATGCTAATGAGTGTCCTTAGGCACTTGTTAAGAATCTAGTTAAAGAAAGTTTTTATGGGAAAAAAAAAAAAACATTTAATGTTTTGACAGTTTTTTTCATTTCCTACAAAAATGATGTCAAAATTTTCTTTAACTGGATTCTTAACCAATACACTACGGGCATTCGTTAGCATGACCCAATTATTTAAATGGAAGGTTGAAAACATTAGACACTTTTATCTTAGCATTTCTATTAATGCAACTTACAACATTTTGGGCCCAAATTACTCTGCAGCCTAGTTGTAATCAGCTTTGGACCTAATTTCAAAGAAAGTATCTTATAACAATCTGGTGGGATTAACCAATGAATCACTGAAATGTGTAAAAAAGTCCAACTCAACATTACCTCTCAAAATTTCAATCGCCCGCCAAATATTCCGAATTTTCATCTTTCTTTCCAACCTGTTCCTATTTTCATTTATCTCTCTCCGATTTCTCCGTTTTCTCTCCACTCACTATGTCGTTGTCTCCAATGATTCCGACGATCTGTTTTACCAAATTTTCTCATCGGTCTTGTTCTTCGCCACAAGCACCAGAGCTACCTTTGCTTTTTAGTTGTTGACCGTACCACCATCACCAGTTTTTGCCCTCAAATCTACCTCCATTCTCACCGTAAACTATAAAAGGTACCCATCTTCCACTTATTTTTCTTCTAGCTTCATTTGTGATTCAAATTGATTTCTTGTGGAACATCTTGAGATTTCAATAATAAGTATAAATAATAAATTTCAGCTGTGTGCGCGTGTGTTAATGGCTAGGAACCGACAGGTTGCTGGCGGCATTTCTTTGGTTGGTGCGTGCCGACAGGAAATGTTTGTTTGATATTGCAAGTTTGGGTTTTGTATTTTATTTTTGGGTGTGATTTATAGGCAATTTTTTTAACGAGCCTAATTGATTGGATTCAGTTAGATTGTTATTTTCTGAATTAGATTTATTTTTTAGTTTTTTTATGAACCGGGTAGTTTCATATGTAAAGATTGTGTTATTGCTTTTATTTTCTCCTGAGTTTGCTGATTGAGATGGAGCTCTAGAATTTTTACTGGTTCTTTTTGTTAGTGACCCGTGGTTTAAAATGTTTGTTGATGGGTTATTAACAAATTTTAGACGAAAACAAAAGGAGGCATATTTTTTTCTTTTTAAATTTTGTTAAATTAATTTGATGCTTGGAATGAGTCATACTTGGATACTTGGAGGAGGCATACTTGGATACTTGGATACTAAGAGGAAGCAAATACTAATAAGAGGGTCGGAGATTATAATGTTAATGTTTGAGTCAAAAGATGGTGGCGTCGTTGATGACGGCTTGTTCTGCAATTGACGAATCCATGTCTAGGCATGGAGGGCACGCTGTTAGTTCCTATGGTGGCTTCATAATTATCCAACTCTCAACCTCACAAACCCAATGACAACAAAAATCTAAAAAAACCAGTTCAAATACTAGAGCTCCCATTGTGATTGCAATGTGCTACAACCGTCCTAGATAATTGTTGCAAATTGGGCCAAAATTGGGAATTAACCATGATTCCCCAACTATATAGTTAGTAGGCACTGTTTTGAAATTATATATTTTATTAACATCTTAAGTTTCTAAAACTCGTTTTAAGGCTTATAAATCGAGTCTTAAAGACTCAATTTCCATGATTTGATCAGGTTTGATTTGGCACTTTTCCATGTGGCATCCACCTAGAAATTAAGTCTTAGAGACTTGATTTATATCTCGACAATTAAATACTCGATTTATGTGCTCACTTGCATCCACGTGGACTCCAGCTAGATATCGAGCCTTAGAGACTCGGTTTTCAAAAAGAAAAATTGAGTCTTAAAGACTCAATTGGCAAGCTTTGGTCCACAAACGTCCACGTGGTTAGGGTAGTTGCTCTTAGTCCTCATAATGTGGGTCCGGGGTCTTGTCTCTCCATTTCCCACACCAAAAAACCCAGCAGCTCTCTCTTCCTCTCTCACTCTCTCTCTTTACAAAACTTCCCTCATTACAAAACTTCAAATCAAACTCATCCCCCATTTACACATCCTCATGTCAAGTAAGGTTTTTGTAGCACTCTCTCTCTAGTTGTTAGTTACATATATGTAATGTTAGGTTTTTTTATGGGTACGTATCATGATATATATATATTTTTTTTGTTAGGATTTTTATGGGTATGTATCATGAACTTTTTTTTTTTTTTTTGGTTTGATATTTTTCTTTATATTTTTGATAGAATGATTTGAAGGTTTGTAATGGGATAAGTTGTGTGTTTAGTTTTTTTTTTTTTTTTTTTTTTTTTTGAGTATGATTAATGATTTTTTTTTTTTTTTTTTTTTTTAGAAACAAATGATAATGATTGAGTATATATGCAAATGTGGGGTTTGTATATGCATATGACGTAACAAGTTAGTGTATATATTTGCTAGGCTTTTTTTTAATATATTTATAAAAAGTAAAAAATATTTAAGATATATTTGTATTGTTAGGCTTTTATCATGACTATTGTTGTTGTTGTTTGGTTTAATATTTTTGTTTATCTTTTTGTTAGGATGATTTGAAATTTTGTAGTGGGGTGAGTTTTGTCTTTAGTTTTTTATTTGTTTGAGTATGAAATGATAATGATTGAGTGTGTTTGTATGTGATATGGGGTGAGTATATTCAAATATGGGGGTGTGGTTAATGTAAGAAGTTGTAATTTTTGTACTTTGAGTAGATAAAAAGGTTTTGTAATTGATGTTAAATGAAAGAGACAAAATATGTCACTAACATATTACACTTGACTCTAACAGATTCATAATCTCTGAAAAATATTGATATAAATGTATACTACAGTGGACCCCTTGTCAATCTTGAAGAGATTGATGGATTCCCATTTTAAGGGTCGGGTATCGAATGCTATTACATGATGATATGTTGTAAGTTGAAGATGTTGAATGATTTGAAGATGAAAATAATGGAAGAATTGAGTTTGAAACCTGTTTGTTATGACATAAATATTATTTATCGTTACCCACAAGAAGTCCTTCATGAACGAATAAATTACAGATATATGGCAATCAAAGAAGAAAAACATGTTGTAAGCGACTAAATTTCTCAGGTCGGGAATTTTCCCTCTCTACACATGTAAAGATCATATTTAATTGGATCCATAAAATGCCCCAAGTAAATGCTGCTAAGTTGTATGTAAGTTCGGAGCCAAGTTAGCGTAAGTCGATGCGAAGGAGGTACAACAAACAACTACATTTTTACAATTTATAGCCCTAGATGATGGATGCACAACAATGGGAGGTTATACAATGGGAGGTTATACACTCCCATCTCAAGATTATGCTGCCAATACTAGGGATGGCAATTTATACCCAACCCGCGGGTACTGGGCCTGGCCCGACCCTATTGGGTCCAATTTTACCCGGTCTGATAAAGAATAGGGTCGGGTTTTGACAAAAACCCAGCCCTAACCCAGACCTGACCTGACTCGGTTAGCATAAATATAAAAATACAAAAACCTATATATATATATATATATATATCACAACCCTAACCTAAAACTCATTTCTCTCATGTTTCTCTCTACTTAGCCACCAGCCTCACCTCGGTGACCTCACCTTATCTCACTCTCACTTGCATCTCATTCGGTCCTCACTAACTCTCACTCTCACTCATATCTCATCCTCACCCTCACTCTCATTCACTCATCGACCTACCCTCACTGTCATGGAGAAGCATGGAGATGGTACACAACTATAGTAAAAGCAAGTCATCACCAAAAAGTTTGTTTCTTTGGGCTTGTTTCCCTTTTTAGTTGGGGTTGAATTCCATTTGTCTGTTTTCTTTACAGACATGGGTGTGGCTGTGTATGCATTTGAAAGGGTTGGAATGGTTTTGCCATTGGAGTCAAAGGCAAAAGACAAAGACAAGTTTGGGAAAGTTTTTCGTGTGTATGACTTTCATTTCTCTATTGTACGATGGATTTGGAGCTCTAGGTTACTTTGCTTTTGGTGATGAAATCAAAGCCATTATCACAACCAATTTTGGTGAAGGATTGGTCCATGAGTGATAAATGGAGTTTTGTTTCTTCCATTTTTTGTGTTTATTTATTATTTATGTTTTGTCTAAGAATCTCATTTCAGCAAGATTGATAACAATGTTGATTGTGTTTGGGGTTTTTTTTTTTTTTTTTTTTTAAATATATTTTTTAATAAGATTGAGTTGGATTGGGCCCTGAATTAGGCCCAGAAGTGGCTGGACTGGATAGGGCCTGCGAGGCCCATGGAGACTCGATGGGCCTGGTATGGGTCTAAAAAAAAGACCCGTTTATTAAACGGCCGGGTTCGGGTAATAGAGAAAGACCAAGGGGTTAGGTCCAAGTATTAAAAAACCCAACACGTTGCCATTCCTAGCCAATACTGGTTAAACACTCCAACCTTAAGAGACACATTTAGGGGAGGAAGACGAAGATCATATTGTGAATAACGATAAAAATCTTGATGATATGAATGAGTACGAAGAGAGGATTGAGCGAGGCGACTTTGACAGGGATGTGGATGACCATGGACTTGCTTCTAATTTTGAAGAGGAAAATATGGAGTGCCATGATGAAGGTGATGCAGACGATGATATTAGCGTCCAACATGTTACAAATACAAGCATTGCCTACACACCTCCTCTTGAGTCATTCTATGCAAATACTTGGGAAAATTTGGTTGGTCCTTCATGTCTTGAGATACCATTTGTTTCTAGTTGGGAAGTACCTGTTCTTTCTTAAATTTGGATTGAATGTGCAAATGTGTGTTTTGCTTTGGGTGATATGTTTGTTGTATTGTAGTTCTTCCCATAAGTGAACTTGTGGGGATTTTTTTTCTTGCTTGAATTGTTATTAAATCATACTTTTACAGGTTTAGCCCAATCCTATTCTATGGTATTCAGATATGGTATCAATGACTATATGTCCTTTGTTTTCTTGTTACCAAGGTAAAATTTTAGCTTTGGCTGACCAAAAGTTCAATGTATGATGCTAGAATAAGGTTTTGAAGCCTTCCATATTGGATTGAAGTCACATACCATGAAGTCAACAAGGCTGATTTTAAATTTTAGTGAAATATTGTAACCAGATGTCTTTATTTAAAGTTTTAGTGAAAACATAACTAGATGTCAAAAAGTTCAATATGCCAGGTTCATAATTTGTAAGTAAGTTGTAACAGTGTAAGGAAAAGACTTTCCAAAACATTCGTTGTCTTGTATTCTCTAATTTAAACAATTGAGTTTTTTCATTCATTTGTACAAAAACTCTTACTAGGATTTACTATATAAACTGAGAGAATGCAATAAAATGTATTCATTCTTTTCTGCCATTGGTAAAATTTTATTATAATAGTGTTCTTTTTTTTAAACCTACATGCATATATAGAAACCAACACATTATGGTAGCATCAATAGTCAAAATATTACTAAGCTGTAAGCTGTCCAAAATGCAAGATATTTCAAATTCTTGTATTTGTTATTTAAAGGATTGAATCTTGATCAATGTTCGAAAGAACATGTGTAATCCATGCCTAAGGAAATAATTTGGATAATTTGAAAGTTCAAAAACGTGTATAAACACCTTTGAACGTTTAGACCCCAAAATTACAAATTACCAATTCAAGCTTTATATCAAACAATTAATGTGCGGAACATGAACAAAAGCTTAATACAGAATTGATAAACAATCTAAGCCAATTAAAATCACATTCACAGCAGAAAATAAAAGGCAAAGATAAAGGGAAGAGAGATGCAAACACAAGGACAACACATGATGTGTTATCGAAGAGGAAACCGAAGCCCTCGGCGTAAAACCTCTCCGCCGCCCTCCAAGCGGTTAATAATCCACTAGAAAATGTAGTTGGGATACATGAACAACAATAGACCTTCCAAGTCTAATCTACCCGATGTACCTAAGCCCTCCAAGCTTCTTGCTCCAACGAGGTTGCGCCGAACCTTTTTCTTCTCTAACTTACAGGATTCCGCTACTAGACCGTAGCATCCGCCATCCTTGGCATCTTCCAATGCTTCCCAAAGCTCCAAAAACACTCAACACTCTAAATTGGTGTGGGTAGTGTTTGGATAGAAATCTCCTCTCAATAGGTATGACAATGAGAGAGGGAATGAAAAGAGACTACAAAAGTTTCTCTCTAAGAATGAGTAGCTCTCTCTAATTGGGTGGGTGTTTTGAAGAAACCTCTCTTAGGGTTTTTCTTTCTGAATAGCCACACATATCTTGTGGGAATGAGGGGTATTTATACTTGGTGTGAGAATGGAATACGAAGAGTCGGTTTTTCCAAAAAACAGGGCTGGCGGGCGACTTGACCTCGCGACTTGACCGAGTCGCGAGTTCAAGTCGCGAGCTAACTTAATGGCTAGTCTGGATTTTTGTCGTGTAGTGCTCCAAGTGGCGTGACTGTTCAGCTCCCCCGCATGCTCTGCACGTGAGCAACTTTTGGTGGCTTGCAAGTCGCGAGCCACCCGCGAGTCCTAGCCGCGAGTCTCTGCTTCACCGCACTGTCTTGAGCATTTCTTCACACTCTCTCACACACTACCCTTACATGATTCCCACCTAAATACAAGGTTTCTAAGTCTTTGTCAGACAAGCAAATTTGTCATGGAATAAAGCCAACACATGGTTGATTAAATTCAACCTTACAATCTCCCCCTTTGGCTATTCCATGACAAAACACCCTAAAACAGACTCTAGAGTTAAACGTGAATTTGGGAACAATGGCAAAACTCACTCACACCTAAATCTAGAAGCAGTGCAGCTCTTGAATCATATGAACATGAATCTCCTGAAACACAACAATACACCATGATTATTGTATGCAGAAAAGCATGAAATGCATATGAAGCAAGCTATATGTGATCACGCAAAAATGGAGTTAAGAAACAAATCATGGCTAGATCAACAAAGCAATCACTACAAGGTAGTGACCATAATGCTCATTCACACTTGGAATGAACATTTGAACAAACAAGTAAACAAGCTCAATGCAAGTCACTTGCATGTTCTACACTCAACCAATGCACAACACACTAAGTATATGCATCTAGGAATAATCCTACAAGGGCACAAGAGTGACAAGATTTAAAAGAAAATGCAATACATTTATATAGAAGTACTGATTTAAACAAAGCATAAAAGGCTGCATAAAGCATGGTACAAACCATAAAGCCTACAAATATGCATAAAAACATAACCCTAAAAGCTTACAAAAGCACATGGGTACAAACACATTATATTGAATAAAAACTTAAACAATATAAACTAAAAGTGCTTAAAATTTCTCCCCTTCAAAGTGATGAGAAGTCATGATGCACTTGGAACATATATATACTTGTACCCTGAAACACTTGCACAAAACACATTAGACCCTCAAGGTAAAGCAAGTAATAAATGACAAGTATAACAAGTATAGAAATGACTACAATGATCACATAGCAAAGCAAATGATCATCTGAACATGCATTCAATGAAGCATAATAACATAGGGATATATGCTTGTCCAAAGCACAAACATGATGCAATGAGAACACCAAAGCATAACACAAAGCACTATAAAGCCAACAAGAAAACAAACAGAACAAGGTTTTCTAGTTAACACAATGTCTTCTCCCCCTTAGTATATGCATCTCCCCTATGGAATATCTCTCCCCCTACAAATGTGTATGACAAGTAGAATTTCTCCCCCTAAGGATGTGCACAAGAGTCATATAGAAATGACAAAATACTCCGAAACATTCTCTAAAGTATACTCTCCCCCTTTTGTCGAAAATAGACAAAGGGTCAAGAAGAAACGAGGGCAAGATATGAAGGTATGAACAATGCTAATGATGCATGAGGGGTGCAAGATGAATGAGAAAATGAAGCTCAAACCTAAACAAAGTAACATGCTACAAAGCATAAGGTAAGCATGACATGCTAGGATGAAGAAATAAGGTGAAGACCAATGCATGACAAGGGTAGCAAAGGTGTGTGCAAGAGGTGGCTAAGTGCAATGCATGACCAATGCATGAAAAATGCACATGTGGGGCAAAGTGTGCAAAATACACAACTAATGAACCAAACATGTTCCTAATGAGGAAACATGAGAAACCCCAAAGTTTGGTACTCATCGGAGTCCAAACAAGCGAGAAAAAAAGTCTAAGAGGCATTTTATCAAACACCTAACATGCACACTATGAACAATAATGTGAAACAATGCATGAACATCATGAAATCCACCCTTAATACATGTTCTTTCTGCCACAAGAGGCCAACATCCAATGCATATCAACAAAAGAAACCAATCCCATAAAGAAATTTGACAAAAATTAAGTTTTCCCAACCCCAATGATAAAAGTCCCAACCAAGAGCACAAAACTCACCAAAACATAATCCAAGGATCAAAAATCAATGAAAAGAGTTTATAATTACCTTAGAGATGTTAATGGATTGAAAAACCATTCAAATTGGTTGGGTTTTGATGTAAAAATATTGAAAGAGGGGTTTTAGAGAGGATGGGAGAGGTTTAAAACAAGTTTCCCACGAAAAGCTCTTTAAAAAGTCGATTACTGGGCGACTCGCGATCGGCGAGTCGCGAGCCAAAATCGCGAGTGAGCCGCGAAACCTCTCTGAATGAACTCGCGGCTTAAACTCGCGGCTTGCAAGCCGCCAAACCGAGTAGCCAAAACGGGCACTCGCTGGCAGCTCACGCAAGTAGCCAAAATGAGTGGCCAAAAAAACGACACTTGTTTTTCAAACCGAACATGTTTAAACAATGAAAAACAAAGTAAGCACTAAACATAAACACAAAAAGTGATAAAAATCACTTCCAAAAACATATAAAATGATCAAAAATATTTTTGGATTAATCCATATAAGATTGAGCACACGCACATCACATTTAGACAAGTACAATCTAACAAATGAATAAGACATTCATTGAACATTAGGCAAGTGTGTTGTGTGTATATCAAATGTGGAATAGTCCTTAGTTTAGAGTGAAGTTTCAATGATCAATTCAATCAAGTCATACACAACTAGTACTAAGTCAAGTGGTCTATCTCAATTATAGAAATGAACATATATGACCTCCCACAAGAAAATGATTACATAAGATTGAAGCTTTTCATTTGGCTTCTTACAATTCATATCATTTGATCATTTTGAATCAATACAACTCATTTTGAGCAATACATCTCATTTTTGAGATTGATGTCTGAAATTTTTGATATTTCAAATTGATGAACAAGCCTTTGGCTTTTTGGGCATCATACATTTTCATATAAGTCGCTTTCCCTTTTCCTAGTCGAATACTAGTATGTGCGACGGCTTTTGCAGCTCATCATCTCTTTTCATTTTGAGATTTACATTTATTGAGCTCTTTAAGCAATAAAAATAAAAGAGTGGGAAGAGATATAAGCACAAGTCTACGCATGTATCAAAACCAACATGACTATTGACTAATCATTCATGACAAGCTTGAAGATCGATTTACAACAATCACACAAAGATGTCAAGATTTTTCCCACAAAGATATAGGTGCAAAAATAACAAGCTAAGCTCGAAAATGCACAAAGCCATTTATACAAAGATACAAGGCCAAACTCACATGTGATATGTGCTCAAACAAATACGATCAAACTTTTTGAATTTTTCACTTTTTATGTGGTTTTGGATTTTTACTCACACAAAATAGAAACATAAAAGTAAGATCAAACACGAAACAATGAATACAAATAAATGCAAGATGCACAAAATGCATGAAGACATGACATTTAATGCATGAAGACATGACATTTAATGCATGAAGGGTCCTACAAAGATCGAAAGAATTAGATCAAGGACCAAAAGAGCAAAAGCTCAACCATAGGAACCTTTCCTCATCCAAACGGAACGATTGTTTGGAATGAGTGTCTCAAGAGAAGCGAGACGAGGGTTGGAAGAATGAGAATCGGAGATGCACATAGTCAAGGAGTTAAGAGCATTAAACATTTTCTTTAACAACATGCTATTTTCACTCAAATCCAGTTTACTTTTTTTTAGCACAACTTCCAAAAACTCAAGTTTCTCTTTTCTTTTGATTCTCTTAAGAGCTTGAAACTTAGAGCAATGAGGTCTTAGATGACCAAAGGCACCACAATGGTGACAAACAATGTATTTAGGTCCACTAGGCTTTTGGGAATGGATCTAGCAACATGGTTTTGTTCCCTCTTCAACTTATGACATTGAGGTCTTATATGACCAATCACACCACAATGGTGGCAAGTTGGAACAAGCTTAGATCCATCCAAAGCCTTAGGTTGAGACCTAAACGAAGGTTTTGACTTAACAACCTTTCTCTCCACCTTTTGATTTCTTTTATGTGGAGGAATGTACGCCGATTTGTCCTTTAAGGTAGAACACACACTAGGCACAAAATCGGGTACCACAACATGATTGCAACAAATATTATCATCCATTTTATCAATGGGTTCAGCAATCAAACACTTGGCATGCATCTTAAGAGATTCATTTTCACATTTAAGATCATCAACAAGTTTGTTAGACAAAACAAGTTTAGCATCCAAGTCCATATTCAAACATTCAAACTCTTTCAGACTTTTCAAGAGAAATTTCAGCAAGTTTTTATATTTTTCAACCAATTTGTTGGATTCATTGAGCTTAGCAATCAAATCATCCTTTTCACAAAATAACTTGCTCAAATTCTTTTGAAACTTCTTAGCATTTTTCTTCAAGAGTTTGTCAACAACACCTATGGATTCAAATAACATGTCATCACACTTATGAGGATTAACACTCATAGAGGCATTTTCACAAACATGTGGCATGTTACATTCATTACCAACCAAATCATGCAAAGAGGCATACAAAGCACAATCCATGGCAAATAAACACAAAGGGTCAAGGATCACACTTAGGTATTTAAACCACAACAAGTGTACCCGCTCTGATACCAATTGAAAGTTCAAAAACGTGTATAAACACCTTTGAACGTTTAAACCCTCAAATTACAAATTACCAATTCAAGCTTTATATCAAACAATTAATGTGCGGAACATGAACAAAAGCTTAATACAGAATTGATAAACAATCTAAGCCAATTAAAATCACATTCACAAAGAGAAAATAAAAGGCAAAGATAAAGGGAAGAGAGATGCAAACACAAGGACAACACATGATGTGTTATCGAAGAGGAAACCGAAGCCCTCGGCGTAAAACCTCTCCGCCGCCCTCCAAGCGGTCAATAATCCACTAGAAAATGTAGTTGGGATACATGAACAGCAATAGACCCTCCAAGTCTAATCTACCCGATGTACCTAAGCCCTCCAAGCTTCTTGCTCCAACGAGGTTGCGCCGAACCTTTTTCTTCTCTAGCTTACTGCAGATTCCGCTACTAGACCGTAGCATCCGCCATCCTTGGCATCTTCCAATGCTTCCCAAAACTCCAAAAACACTCAACACTCTAAATTGGTGTGGGTAGTGTTTGGATAGAAATCTCCTCTCAATAGGTATGACAATGAGAGAGGGAATGAGAAGAGACTACAAAGGTTTCTCTCTAAGAATGAGTAGCTCTCTCTAATTGGGTGGGTGTTTTGAAGAAACCTCTCTTAGGGTTTTTCTTTCTGAATAGCCACACATATCTTGTGGGAATGAGGGGTATTTATACTGGTGTGAGAATGGAATACGAAGAGTCGGTTTTCCAAAAAAAGGGCTGGCTGGTGGCGACTTGACCTTGCGACTTGACCGAGTCGCGAGTTCAAGTCGCGAGCTAACTTAATGGCCAGTCTGGATTTTTGTCGTGTAGTGCTCAAGTGGCGTGACTGTTCAGCTCTCCCGCATGCTCTGCACGTGAGCAACTTTTGGTGGCTTGCAAGCCGCGAGCCACCCGCGAGTCCTAGCCGCGAGTCTCTGCTTCACCGCACTGTCTTGAACATTTCTTCACACTCTCTCACACACTACCCTTACATGATTCCCACCTAAATACAAGGTTTCTAAGTGCTGTATTACAAGCAAATTTGTCATGGAATAAAGCCAACACATGGTTGATTAAATTCAACCTTACATAATTTATTTGATAACACCTTCCTTCATCGTCTTTATACACAGGTGACAACAACGTTTACATTCAAAATCAAGACTAACTCAATACTAAGCTAATATAAAGGACTTAAACAGGACTAAGTTGTCTAAAATACTACTTCCTAAGACTTGGTCAGGACTCAGGACAATAAGAATTTCCAATATTGCAATGTATATACAACTCAAACACAACAACATCAACATAAATGCATTGCATCTCCACCTATGTTTTAGATTTGCTTCACATGCAACAGCTCAAGAAATACTTGTATCACTATCTTCCTTTGACGTGGTGAGAGTCCTACATGAAAAATAAGTGATTTCATTGTGGGATTAAAATACTTTCCTAAATCATATTCTTATAAAGCTAAGCATAGGATAAACACGAAACATCTTAACTGGAAAAATTGATGCTTTAACATCTCCTAAGAAAGGGGAATGGAAGCAAAGAGTTAAACTCAACAAGTAAAACTAAGAAAAAAAAATGATTGAAATAATGGAATTAAATTTGGCCATAACCAACCACACTTAACTAGGCTTCAAGCCATTATCAAAATATTATAATTTCCACAATAATTCAATTAGTAACAGTATATTTACAAAATTTCCTAAAAATATATTGATTAATCCATCTAAAGATGACACTGCAATGGATAGAGCTTTGGTGGGTCTTTTGGGCCTTTTAATGATGGGTTGAGGAAGGGAGAACGTGTATCTAGCTAAAGATAGGGAGACGAGACAAAATATCCTTTTGTAACCGCAGATGATATACTTTGCCATATTTGTAATGTTAATGAAGAAAAAAGATATATCCAGTATTTTTGAAAACAATGTTGATAAATTTGATAGCAAATTCACTAATTGAATTATAAAGAAAGAAACAAATAAAAACGAAGATCTAAATTTGTTACTAGGTCTGAGTTTGTTGAGCAGGAGAGGGAGAGAGACGAAGAGCATGAAGTTTTTTTGGGGTCACCCTTTTGAAACGGAGGTTGGTAGCTGAAAGAGCTGAAACTCGCGATGTTGAAGCGGTTGCCTGGTGAAGGTTGAGACACAGGCAGGCAGAATATGAAAGAGAGAGAGATGGAAAGTTTCTGAAATTTGATTTCAAAATGAAAGAGAAGAAGAGGCTGGCTATTGAAATATTCATGGGTAAAATGGTATTTTGAAAATATGAGATGTGTCCCATTTTAATTGGTTGGTCTTACCAAATGTGGGGCTGATGTGGAGAGAGTGTCTCATAAGATACTTTCTCCTAATTTCATACATGCCCTTGGTACTTGGAGTTGGAGCCCTATTGACATCTTGGACTCGGAAAATGCCGGGGTCTAGTTGTATTGGGCCATGTAAATATTGTGTCCGGCATTCTCTCTAGCTATGATCCCCAAGCTTGAATTTAGATGCGTCTCTTTGGACTGAACCAAAGGCAGCACATCTAGAAGTTCACAAAGCGAATGAAACGAGCTTGTCGAACACAATTCTTGAAGGAGAAATGTTGAATTTTATCAAACTTATTCTATGCTCACATATGAGTATATATCTTATAGCTTCTGTAATGGAAGACATTATTAGCTTCGATACTTGAATGTTGCCCAACTTATTCCTTGCTCACAATTTTCTCCCCTCACTGGTTTATAGCTTTTATTAGTGGAAGATACAATTATTTTCTACCCCAAAACAACGGTGTTGTTTTTATATTATTATGTATTTATAAGACTAATACGTATTCCATGATAAACTAGTAATAAATTCTTTCAAAAACAATGAATAACCTTGTGGAATATTTCGTGTGCTTAGGAAGGTTGATTACTCTTAATTTTATAGTGGATTAGGTACATGTGCATTACATTGCTCTTGAAAGTTCCCAGCAAGTTTGTTCTTTCTCTACTTTATTATAAATATGTGCTTTTCCCTGAGTACCTAAGCAACGAAATCAAACCCAGACTATTTTCACAAAAAGACACCCAATCGTACCTCTTAGCAAAAAACAAAAAATAGTTTGTACCAAGCTACGTGACTGTGGATGGGGCTTTACGACATGAGTTCAGCTCCATCATCCTCATCTTTTTACATGCATGCTTTTATCCTTCTTGTCTTGTGGTGTGGCTTGTTTGTCACCTCTGTGGTTGGCGGGACTAATGAGACAGACCGGTTAGCGTTGCTTGCATTCAAAGCCAAGATCACTGATGATCCTCTCCAAGTTATGAGCTCTTGGAATGATAGCATCCACTTTTGTCAATGACGAGGGGTTACTTGTGGCTGTCGACATCAGAGGGTCATTGTGTTGGACCGGCCATCTTCGAAACTGGTAGGCTCCATATCACCACATGTTGGTAATTTAAGTTTTTTGAAAAATTTAACAATCCAAAACAACAGCTTTCATAATGAAATTCCTTCAGAAATTGACTGTTTACGTAGATTGCAATTCCTACACTTGTCCAATAACACACTTAGCGGCAAAATTCCAAGAAATTTATCCCATTGCACCAACCTCAAATTCATTGGTTTCGGTCGCAACCTTTTGGATGGGGAAATCCCTACAACTCTTGGCACTTTGTCAAAACTCTAATTTGTTTCTTTTAAAATAAATAATTTGACAGGAAGTATCCCACCTTCATTCGGCAACTTATCCTCTCTAGAAATGTTTTCTGTAGCTTCTAATAACTTGGGTGGGAGTATCCCTCATTCTTTTGGCCAATTGGCGAAAATTACAACATTTTATGTCGATGTAAATAGGTTGTCTGGAAGAATTCCTCCCTAAATCTTCAATTCGTCTTTGTTAAAAGAGTTTGATGTAGGGCTCAACCAAATCCAAGGGCATCTTACGTCAGACATAGGTATCACTCTAAGAAATATTGAATTTTGAAGCATTTGCACCAACCAATTTATTGGACCTATCCCTATTTCAATATCTAATGCCTCAAATCTAGAGATACTTGTCCTTGCCGGAAATAAACTAAAAGGAAGAGTTCCTTATTTGGAGAAGTTATACAGATTTTCATTTTTTAACATGTATCGAAACGAGCTTGGAAATGGAGGGGCAAATGACTTGAGTTTTCTCTGTTCTTTGACAAATTCTACATATCTAATTTTTTTAGTGATAGGCCACAATAACTTTGGGGTAGAGTTGCCCAAGTGCATTGCCAATTTCTCAACTACTCTCATCTTTCTCATTCTAAATGATAATAAAATATCTGGAAACATTCCTACTGGAATAGGAAATTTGACCAATTTGGAGGCACTAGATATGGGGAATAATAAATTATCAGGTCATATTCCTTTTGAAATTGGAAAGTTTCATAAGTTACAAATTTTTGATTTATCTGCAAACAATATCTTTGGGAACATTCCATCTTCTCTTGGAAATTTAACTATTTTGATAACTTTGTATTTACACGATAATAATCTTCAAGGAAGCATCCCCTTAAGTCTAGTCAAGTGTGAAAATGTGGTTGATTTGGATCTTTCTAAAAACAATCTCAATGGTACCATATCATATCAAGTAATTGGTCTCTCATTCTCATCAATTTCTCTAGACTTGTCAGCCAACAAATTTATTGGTGTCCTTCCTATAGAAGTAGAAAATTTTAAAAATTTAGAACACTTGGATATTTCTGAAAACATGTTGTTTGGAAAAATTCCAACAAGTCTTGGTAGCTGTGTAAAACTAGAATATCTAGCCATGAGAAGCAACTTCTTTCAAGGAGTCATTCCTTCATCTTTGGAATCATTAAGGGGCCTTCAAGTTTTAGATCTTTCTAAAAACAATTTCTTTGGCAATATTCCAAAATTTTTGGAGAGCTTTATCTTCTTAGAGTTATTGAATTTGTCTTATAACAATTTCGAAGGGAAGGTACCAACAAATGGAGTTTTCAAGAACATAAGTGCAACCGTGATTAAGGGAAACAATAAGTTATGTGGAGGCATGCCAAAGTTTGATCTTCCTATATGTAAATGCAATAAACCCAAGAAGAGGAAGTTGACTCTTTCCTTGAAGCTAATAATCTCTATACTTTTTGGCCTTCTTGGAGTAACTTTGGTAATGTTATTTTTACTTCTCCGCACTTTAAAAAGAAAAAGGAGAGAAAGTATTTTAAATAATTCAGGAAATTTAATATTGAATGTATCTTACCAAAGTCTCCTAAAAGCTACAGATACATTCTCTACCACTAATTTAATTGGTGTGGGTAGCTTTGGATCTGTATATAAAGGAATTCTTGATCATGATAGACGTAAAGTTGTTGTCAAGGTGCTCAACCTTTTGCAGCATGGAGCTTTAAAAAAGTTTTATTGTTGAATGTGAGGCTTTGCAAAATATCGGACATCGGAATCTGGTAAAGGTACTCACAGCATGTTCAGGTGCTGACTATCAAGGCCATAATTTCAAAGCATTGGTATACGAGTTCATGACTAATAGTAACCTAGATGAGTGGTTGCATCCGATTTCAAGAATGAATGAGGTTCTTGAAGAACAAAAAAATTTGAATTTTCTTCAAAGATTGAATATTGCTATTGATGTTGCAAATGCATTGGAATATCTTCATCATCGTTGCCATTCACCAATTGTTCATTGTGACCTCAAGCCTAGCAATGTTCTTCTTGATGATGAAATGATTGGACATGTTGGTGATTTTGGCTTAGCAAGGTTCCTTCGTGAGGCCACCCAAGAGTGTTTCACTAATCAATCAAGCTCTATTGGATTAAAAGGAACAATTGGTTACGCTCCTCCAGGTGAATATCTTTTCCATTTTTGAACATTAAATAATTTTCTTTTCATAATATTTTTTAGTGTGCTAATTTCAAGCATGAAAATAACTTAAGGAAGCCTTTTAGAAGATGGAGCATGTCCTATAAAAAATTTCTACTTGTCATAATTTTTTTTTTCATTTTATATGCCGATAGAAATATCTTTCAAAGTTGTGCTACTATATTATTATTATTATTATTATTATTTTAATATGAAACTAGATCAATCATATTCTAAATGCTAAGTGCAATAGTAGAATATGGTATGGGAAATGAGGTGTCAACTTTTGGTGATATCTATAGTTGTGGTATATTATTATTGGAGATGTTCACAGGAAAAAGGCCCACTGATAACATTTTCAAAGATGACTTGAACCTTCATGATTTTGTTAGAGGAGCTTTGCCCGAACAAGTGATCAACATTGTGGATCCTCTTATTCTTTTGGAAAGAGAAGATATGGAAACAAGGACAAATGACACTCACATTCAAAATCGAATAGGATGTCCCAAAATTCTGGAGTGCTTGATTTTGATATTTGGAATTGGAGTTTCTTGTTCTATGGAATCTCCAAGAGAAAGGATGAACATTAGTGATGTTGTAGCTCAGTTGCATTTGATTAGAGACAAGCTCCTCAGAACAAGAAGATGCCGAGAAAGACTTCAACTTACAGGTAAATTGTTCATGACACAAGACTAGTTGCTCTTAACACCCCCTCGAAACCTTTATGGAGGGAGGGGGATCATATATCCAACACAATGCTATGCGCTTGTCACGGTACTTTCTTTTGTTCTAGCGAAATTGAGAATATTGATGCTATGTGAAATTTGAATAAATGATGGTACTATTCATATGATTAAGATTCATCTTTTTTGTTTTCTATGATTCAAAATATGCTCTTTTTTGTCCCGTCCCCCCTCAAAATGTTTGTTGAAAAATACATAAATGAAAATGACATTTAAGCTATTTTTGATTTGGTGATTTCTACCATTAGTGATTATTGGTATTGTACTTACACTCAATACTTTTTATAGAGATGCGTTTGATGACTTTGATGTAGACATAGGCTTAAATTACTCTAAGTAAGGAATTTTAATGGGTAAGAAGTTTAAGTAATTTACTGGGAATTATTTAGTTGTTTATAATCTTATCTCTCAAGTACCAGGATAACCATTTCCATAAAACATTTAATGAGTTTAGGATTCGAAAATTGAACCTTTTTGCATTACTATGAATCCCCTTTACTATTTTGAAAACCAAAACTTCTTCTTATACATAGAAATGATTTCCCTTAATTCAATGATTTAGAGGGATAATTGTCCTCCTTGAATGCAGGTACAGAGGGCCGTTGACCCTATTGGAAGGCATCATGACTTAATGAGGTTTTGATTTTGTATGATGTTGGAACAAAATAATCAGATTTGTAGCACCTCCTTTTATTTCTTTTAACACTCACTTATTAGTTTATCTTGTATTTGTCATAGTTTTTTTTTTTTTTTTTAATATCCATGGAATAATTTGTGGCTGTAACATTACTTTTAAAAAATTATAGAGACTCTGTGGATGTAGGCTTTTATGGTTGAACCACGTTAAAATTGTTGTCTTCCTTCTTTTGTTTGCCTTCATTTTTCACAAAGGAATTTTATAGCTTCGAGCCTTGGATAGCACCAGTAGCCAACAAGGCTTCTAGTTTGGTAGTTACTAGTTCCTTTGTCACTGCAAATTATTAGCACTATAAAGATGTTTGTCACCCATAATTTGATGATTTCGTACAAGAAAAAGCGATTTGTACTTCAAGATCATACCATTAAGGTTATTGCTAAGCACCGAATAGTTTCTTGTAGATCTTATAATGAAAGTCCTTTTATGTTAGCAAGAATTTTTTTCCAAATAATTTCTTTTGAAGTTAATTTACTTGAAATAATTAAAGATGGTTTATTTCCTAATTAATTTAGATTTTATTTTATGAATTTAACTATATACAAACTATAACATTATTTTAAATTTTAAATAATGCAACAATATATATATATATATATATATATATATATATATTTAAATTTGTAATATTTAATCTTAATGAAGAATTTGATCAATTTCCAATTCAAGAAAAACTCAAAATATGTTCAGAAGTGAGAAGAATGTATATAAAGAACAAAGTTTCTCTCCAAACTATTTTGGAGAGAAACCGTACTAACTCATCATATATATTTATATTGAGTGTGAATTTTGAAAATTTAACCGTTAGATTGCATGTTCTTATTACATTCTTAATGCTTACAAAATTTCAAGAAAATCAAAGATAAATTGCTATGTTATCAAATAAATGTTATAATTTCAAGTTTTTATAATCTAAATTTGTATATAAAAAATAAGTTAATTGATCAAATAATAAATAATATCTGATTTGAACGAAATTTGATTTGCATGTTAAGAACATAAGGAACATGAAATTCAATGGTTAGATTTTCAAAATTCAAACCCAAAAAAGAAATATATGAAAAGTTTGAAGAGTTTCTCTCCAAACTAGTTTGGAGAGAAACTTTGTTCGTATATAAATAAAACATCTTTGCATTTCTTGAATTTAAAACTTAAAAAAGAAATAGAAAAAACCATCAATGTCTTGACACTTGATAGGCTTCCTTTTGTTCAACTTGAAAACTCCAACCCATCACATACATCCCCTGCTTTGGGCCTTGGTTGAGGATGATGATGGTTGGTTCCCCTATATTGTTCCTAATAAATTATTATCCTTATTTGGGAAAGCAGTTGCATGCATACCAAATATGAATTCATAATCATTTTTGGTGTGGTTTAGAAAATCAATACTCAAATGGTCTCACCACATCCCCTAAGAATACTCATGCATGTCACATCTCCAAATTCCCATCACATTAAACGTTATGCATATCTTTTAAGTAGAGACAAATTAAAATATACTACACGAGTAATTAAAGCAGCTCCAAATTCCCATCACATTAAGCCTCATGCATATTTTCTCAATTTGAATACTTTTTATAGAAATGCTATGTTCTAAACATTTTCATAACACTTTCTCAAAAATTTTAAGTGGCATCTATGACTGTTTATTTCTCATAACTAAAATTTCAGATTTCTATTGGTTCATATCAAATTCTTGTAATGAAATAAAAATTGAGGATTTTTCCATAAAATAGGTTTAAGGCTTGTAGAATAAATGGTCACACATTTGGCAATTTCACAAAAAGTATTAAGGGAATTCTTATATTTTAAAACAAACTTAAAGGCTAAAGTTAATAAAAACTATTAATTGACATAATTTTTTTTTTTTCAAAGTGACACATAATGATCCCTAATTTTAAAAGATAATGGTTGCACTAATAATAATAAAAATAAAACAACAATTTTTTTTTTTTGAGAAACAAAATATAAAACACCATTGACCATTGATTGAATTGATTGTGTTCAAGTATGAAAATACTGAACATTGTAATAATTTATATTTTTTGTTTAAATCTTTAACCATTGGTTACCAAACAGTATTAATAACATTGATCAGTAATATAGTAATATAATGAACTGTGAACTTACAGCTTTAAATTAAAGACATTCTTTCCTAAAAGAAAAATGAGACTAGGCAACAAGGCCCACAAAAAGAGCAACAAGTAACTGACTTTAAACAAATCGACTACACAAGAAATCTCCCTAACCCAAACATCCATGTATCCCGAAATAATAATAATAATGGACACGTTAGCATTCAAATTTATTACATCAATCCAAATAATTGGTGAATTTTATCACTGAAGTTTTTTTTTTTATCAAAAACGATAGTAGACTTTATTGATATAAATCACTTTGTACAATGGGGAAGAGAAAAGAGGAGCATTCTTCTAACCAAATAGTGACCTCCTCTTTCTCTTTTGCAACATTAGCTAAAGCTAGTGTAGCATGATTACATCATAAAGGAATATTAGAAAAAGAAATAAAATTAAAACTATCTTTAATAATAGCAATATTTTCTAAAATCCAAGCCACCTCTAGAGAGCATATTCGGTCAGAATTCAGCAAATCCACCACTTCTGCAAAATTACACTCCACCCGCACTTGGGAAAAACTGGTACTTTGACAGAAAAATAAAGCTTTCCTCAACACACAAGCAAAAGGCACAACGGATTCAGCTCCTACACAATTCTGTCACAAGCAGCAGCTAACACTTCTCCACAATTATTACGGATTATGAGTCCAATTCCAACTGAAGTTGACTTTTTTGATTGTGAAATAGCCACATTGAGTTTGTGAATACAAATCGACCGAGGAGGATTCCACCTTGCTACCTTCAAACTGTTTTCCCGCAAATTTTTCTGTTGCACTTCTGTAGGGAATTTAATCAAAATCCCAAACCTGTGAGAAACAAAACAAATAGAGAAAACACATGCCAAAGAAAAACAATCACACACACACAAGACAATATTTACGTGGTTCGGCAATTTGCCTACGTCCACGGAGTTGCGGGGATTTCACTATTATCAGGGAAAATACAATAGTGCACAAGAACACTCTCAAGAAACCCAAATCCCAATTACACCCTAGCACTCTCTCACATAAAAATTAAGAATAGAAGCTGGCTGCCTCTCTTTTCTCTATTTTCTCTTATGCGGCTTGCTCACTAGGTTAATTGGAATTTTTCTTAAATCAATTCTCTTCAATATAGCCGCATATAATAAAGCACATATATATATGTTACTTTATAAAAGTCGGCCGAGTGGGATTCCCTTTTCAACTAGGATTCTATCAACTTATGTGGACTTGGGCTTGGCAATTCAAGTCACACATACAGCCCATTTCAACAACTTCCACAAACTCTAGCCTGTACAGATCTGCCCGAGACCATAACTCATAATGAGAAGGAGCAACGTTATTAAAAACAGCTTTATTCCCGCATTTCCAAATCATCCAGCAAGCTATACACAAAGTGTCAAAGATTGGAGCAGATAGTTTCTTGAGGGCAGCATTCATTGCATCAATGAATTTCACCAGCAATGCCATATGGTTAGAGAAACCAAATGGGACACGTGACAACTTAGATTGGGGAAACAATTGCACCCATTCCAAATTATGTAAACCCCGGTCCAGTCTTGCATAAACCAGATGCCCCTCAAATCTTCTCTTGCACCAAGTGAATTTCGGTCCTCTATAGCCCAAATCGATCAAAGAACAATCATCTCCTACTCTGGTAAATTCTGCTATTTGATTGAATGGTCGAGAACCACTACCCCAGTATTCATCACTATGAAGAATTTCATTGAAATCTCCAATTAAGAACCATGGAAGAGAATGTGATGCGTGTAATCGACGCATTAAATCCCAAGACTCCCCTCTCCTTGAGGTCTCGGGATGTCCATAAAACCCAAGAAAATTCCAAACGACGCCATTCTGGTTTATCGTAGCATCAATGTGGTGTGGAGAAGATGTTTGAACATCAATATCCACATTATCACACCACAATAGAGCTAAACCACCTCCCAATCCAACTCTAGGTACTTCAAAGCCAAGCTGAAAATCAAGTTACCTCTTTAATCTCCTAAAACCAACCCCGTCTAGCTTAGTTTCAAAGAGAAAAAGAAGTTTGGGATCTTCTTCGCTTATCAAGCAGCAGAGCTCCTGTACTACCTCTGGGATCCCAAGCCCACAACAGTTGAGGCTTAGTATTTTCATGGAGGATGACATGGGGGGAGGGTATCCCCAGAAGAGCTTTCTATTGCTAGTTTTTTGTGTATCGGAGATTCAACCGAGGAAGAACTCAAACTAGTCCGTTTGATGTAGGTTTGGAACATAGGCTTCTCATTATCAACAAGAGTGAGGTGGGATTTGAATTTCTCAAGAACCGTTTCCGGGATCGGTGACTTGTGTTGATGTGGCTTGAAGAATCCTCACTAATATTTTGGGATAATTCCATTTCAATGTCATCGTTTAAACACTCCCCATTTAAATTTTCAAATTCCATCTCCTTTAATTTCTCTGAGTTTTTATCCAATCCAGGAAGGATTTCTTCACCGCCTAAGTGTTGTGGATTAGGGTACGTATGTGTTGAGGGATTTTTGGGTAAATTATTTTCCATGGAATTGGGGATAAGATTTTCGGAATTGAAATCTGTGATGGAAGAGGATAACTTTGAGATTCTTTATTTTGGCTTCTCTATTAGGTTAAAGTTTGAAGAGGAGAGGGAAGTGGGTTTTTCGGGGTTGGTTGGGTGGGAATTCAATCTAACATTTGAATTTAAATTAGGATGCTAAGATTGTGATGTTACTTGGCAACTCGAAATTTCAGCAAAGTCACCCAACGGAAAAGTTGTTGTGATTTCTCCGAGCATCTTCGATCGGCAGTGGAATTTGCAATCGACGAGGAGTCGAAGAGAGCTACTCGTCACCTTCTTCCTCATCGGAATCTTGATATACTTCATCCTCGGCCTCTCCCGATTTTGACTTACTGTAAGAGTTTCTTCCCCGATTGATCTTAGGACCCACAACCCGTAGCCAAGGCCCAAATTGGTAGTCATCCTCCTCTCAAGAAATACATCATTTCTTGGCTTTATGACATTCCCTCTCTTGATGTCCCAAAATGCCACACCGGTAGCAGTAAATGGGAAGTCATATTTGAAATAAACCCACCCTTTTTCCATGCCTTCTATTTGTATCATCTTACCCCTCATTAAAGGCTTAGTGATGTCTACATCCACCCTTATACAGAGAAAGGGTCCCCACACAAGGCCACTTTTAGGAGCATCAACTAAGAGAGGAACACCAATCTCATTGGCAATATAATTACCAACTATTGCGTTCATACTTTTGATTGGGATATTGAAAACCCGAATCCAAAAGGGAGACCATTGAAAAGTGACATTTTTTGAGCTGACATCACTAGTGAAGCGCTTCAATAGAACCAATCTCTTATCAAAAGACCACGGACTCCTATCTAGAATATCATTCATATGTTCCTCCGTATCAAAGATTGCCGAAAATAAATTGTTCCCCACTTCTTTGATGATTACATGTTGAGCCTCTCCATAATTGTTGAATGGTGGACTTGAAAGCCTCCTTATTAAAATCCCTGTTGGTTTGCAACTTGAATAGAAGGCTGAACTGAGCTTGTTCTTTTGATCGTGTGACATCTTGAGCATTAACCGACAAAACACCTTTTTCCTCCTCGTAAAGAGTGAACTTCTTCCAAAGTTCCTCCATTGCCGCATCCATATTGAGGTGGTGGGGATTACAATTGGAAAAATTATGGAAGAAAAGATAGGGTGAAGAGAATCCCCTACTACAATCAAAGGTAAATTGATTTGAGGGGTTTGGATCTTACATATGTAGAACTCAAGTTAGGAGCTTCTACTTTCCAAAAACTGATGAGAGCCTAGGAGAGAGAAGTTTTTCATTTTTGACTTTCCTTCTAGAGTTTTCAATTCAAGGTTCACTGAAGTTAGTTTCATTATTTAATTAATTAATTTTTACGGAAAGTTGTTTTCATGATTAGTATCATGGTGTCTTTATCATTATTGTTTTATTTTGTGAACATTACATAGTTTTGAGTCACTATGTCATAAAAATAAAATTCACTGTTTATTAACATCTTCTATTGTATTCAATGAATATATCTAGAATTTAAATCTTTCATATGTCGTAACTATCAAAAAAAGAATCCACAGTGCAAGTAATTAAGGAAAGTCAAATTTATATACTAATTAAGCATGCTTCAAGTCATAAGCCATTATTTTTTAGGGGAAAATAATAATAAATTTTTTTTAGTTAGGGTTTTGTCTTGGTCCTTTTGGAAGAAGTAAGGGGGCTCGTAAATTTTTTTTTTTTTTTTTTTTTAAAAATGTAACGGTTTAGGTTTTCAAGAAATTGGGCCTCTGTTAGAAAAGTTAATGGGTTTCTTATTGGAAACCTAGCCTAAGTCCCGATGGACCTCCATTTCTGTTTGACCGCCCATCTAGCCCACGTTAAGTCAACTCAAGTATCAAAATCTTTTTTTTTTTTTTTTTTTTTTCACCAAGATCCATCTAACAATATATAACCCGATGGTGGAAAAAATCGATCATGTTCTAGCTTAATACCACCTCATTTGGATGTAGTGGATGAGTTATTCTTGAAATAAATTTTTATTCGTGCAACAAGGGTAGAACTACATTTAAGGGTGTGGGGGCATTGCCCTCCAAAATTTTTGAAAATTCCTTATAATATTTGTAACTATTAAACATTTTTTAAGATATAGCTTATTAAAATAGGAATTGGCCCCTCAAGCAAAAATACCTAATTTTGCCACTGCTTGCTTATAATAATCAATTTGAGCATTGATATCTTTCCTGCTATGTTAGAATTTCTTCATAGGAAATTTTGGAATATCGTTGGCAATGAAAAAAAAAAAATTCAAATTTTTTATTTATTTATAACTATTAAACATATTTTAAGATATAACTTTTAAAAGTAGGAGTTGTCCCCTCAAGCAAAAATTATTGATTTCACCCCTACATGCTGATAATAATCAATTGGAGCATTGATATATTTCCTCCCATTTTTGAAATTTCTTCGATGGATTGGAATATCGTAGGCAATGAAAATGTAGAACAATCAATGTGGGACTTGCAAGACCCTTCAATCCTGTTGGGGTGCACAAACCACACCTAGATGTCCAACCCACATGGAATTCTGTTTCAAGGTGAAATAGGTGAAGTTGGCTTGCATGAATAAAACTCTTATTCCTAATTATACTTGGAGTGTTAGGCGATAGCATGTACTTTATATATAAAGCAATATATTTTGTGCGTGTGGTTTTTATGAGAGAGAGAGACTGAAAACTGAAACATAGTTTTGAAGTCGATCAAGAAAAAGAATAGTGCTTTGTATGGCACTGAGGGAAAAAAAAAAAAGTTGATTTTTCTTTTGCTCAAGATACAAGGAAGATAAATTGGAGGTTTTCTCTAGGACGATTATTTGGATGCTACAATCAAATATTCAAGAAGAATTCCAATCTAGCATATTAGAACAAGTAGATATATTCGTTGAACCAAGCATAAGAGAATCGGACAAAATGCGTAGCTCTACATTTCAATGCTAGAAGCTATGTGCTACTTTATTTGTGTTTTCTATAGGTGAAGAATTCCATTCATTGTCGCTTGCTTGCTGTGATATTATCTGCTTATTGTGTTCCCCCTGAATTATATTTGGGTTTTCACCTTTCTTTTCATACTTATAAATCCATCTTATTTTGATAAACAATCCGGTCGTATTGCTATCGATGAGATCGATCATCCTTTGACTAAAGAGCCTGGTACTGAAAGTTTGACCTTACCCTTCCTTGCTAGCCAAAGGATGATTTTCCCTTCAAAAATTAATAATGGGTATGTGTTGTGGATTCGAAATGGCTAAGGTCTAATCCTAGGGAATTTTAACAATTTTAACAACTTATTGTATAATTCTAAATTAATTTTAACAATGTTAACGGAGTAATGTGTAATCAAAGTAATTTTGGATAATCTTAACAATTTAAGTGTAATTCAGTTAATTATGGAGAATTTAGTTTCAACAATTGAAGATGTAATTTAAAGTTATTTTGTGTATTTCAATCATTCAAGATTCAATTCAAAATAATTTTGGTGAATTTTAACCAATTAATAAATGTAATTTAGAATTACTTTGTGAATTTTAACAACTCAAGTGTATAAGAAATTAATTTTTATGAATTTTATTTATTGAAGGTGTGATTCCAAATAATTTTGGGGAATTTCAACTGTTCAAGGTGTAATTCAAATTCGTTTTTAGTGAATTTCAGTCATTATTTAATCCATTCAAAATGTAATTTGAACAAATTTTATAAATTTTGAGGGAAATTTTCTCTTTTTCTTTTTGTGCACTTGAGCATCCGGGTCATTTTAAGTGATTTGGGAAGTTCTAGACATATAAGGTCTGTTTAGGATCCGCTTATTTTGCTGAAATTGAAAACTTTTTGTTGAAAGTATTGTAGATAAAGGTAAAGGTTAGCTGAAATAGTACAGTGACACTCATGAATAGTACTAAAAAGTGCAATAAAATTTATAAATAGTAGCAAAAATAAGCTAAATAGTAAAATAAGTTGGCAAAAATAATCTTGTTAAACAGACACGCTGTGTACCAATTGGTCTTTGCCCCTTTTTCTTGATCTCGGTTCAAGCATTTGATTCAAGCTCAACTTCGGTTTGGCCCAATCACTTTTGATCAAATGCCGCTTAAAACTAGGCTTATTTTGGATCGGACCTAATCATATTTTAAACAAAAGTTAGTGTGTTTAGGACTAATTTAGTTTGGCTTGACTGGACTCATTTTGGATCGGGCCTAATCATATGTTAATGTGCCATTGCAAATGACAGATACTGTTAGGCTTGGCCGAGTCTATTTATTATTGTCTTTACCTTATGAGCTAGATTTTTTTTTTTTTTTTTTTTTGGATAATTTAAGGACAAATTTACATGTATGCGTGCACGAGTGCATTTAGGCAATATGCTTTTTTTAGATAGTTTCAACCTATAGCATCCGTTCTTGATGATAGATTGAATCTTAGATCTCTTATTCAACCATCGGAGATTTTACCAGTTGAGCTAATTAGAACCCACATTTAGACAATATGCTTGTAAACGGGTTTTGGATGCATAGGTTCTAAGTTCAAATTCCATAGGAATTGTGAAATTGCCTGAATGAACAATTTGGTAAAATTGTAGTAGGATGTAAAATTGTTTGCATTCCCAAATGTGGAATGTGTTTTGTGCATTTTTGTAAACAATATTGAGAGCATTTTTTCATTTTATAATATCAGCATACACAAGGAAGACTAAGTAATTGACTTCGTACAAAGCGACAACACATGCAGTAATTAAAGACTACAACAAACGACTTGTAGTATAATTCCAACACTAGTAAAGAAATTGGTAAGCGACATGTTATATGAACTCAATCTACTGCACGACTTGTCATTTAATTGTCCTTCAATGCCTATATAGGCCAGACTAGCCGAGAAAGATTCTGTCTTGGTACATCTATATCTATATAATAACTAATAGCCGAAACGTTTGACTTTTTGTTGACCAGTCCTCATTGCGCCACGTGGCTACATAAATTAATGCCATGTCTACCATTAAAAACACAAAACAATGCATCTTTTCATTTGGTTTTTATACAAACCATTTCAAGATAATTCTTTTGCTATTGTTGCCTGTTGGTGTTCAGTTGCATTGTTCCCGCCGATAGTTATAAACTTTACACATTTCCTAATAAATTTCAGTTTATATTTCTTGAGACAAAACTCAAAAACTTCAAGTTCATTCTGATTCTTCACCATCTCTCTATGTACGGTAGAGAACCTTTGGTTTTCACAAATATATTTTTGGCAGGTTTTAACGCTATATTCCATTATAGGTTTTTGGTTTTATTATTTGGATTTTAAAATCTTCCTCGACAAATCCTAAAGGTAGGTGCTCCACAAATTTTAAACGCATGCAACATAGTAACGTCTTCTCCCTGTGTCTCCCGTCCGCTTTCTTCTTCTTAGAAAGTGTTAAATTGCTTTTCTTTCTTCATTTCTTTTTTCGATTAGGTTTGTGTGTGTGGCATATGGGAGATACTTTGTAACCATTCTAATTGGATATTTTATTGTAAAAATTAGATGGTGATAGGCTTAATTATGTGAATTTGACCTTACAAGAGAGGTTTGTATTTTTCATGGTTTTCTCAAAGTTCTATGGATTATATAATATTTATTTTGTTTTAACTATTGTATGGAAAGGAAAGATGTTCCTTATAATACCTGAATGAGGTCTTGAAAAAAGTCTTCAACTCCTTGCTACAAGAAATACAAACACGAAGATGATGCTATTAAAAATTCGGTTAGCCCTCTCTTTTCAAAATATTTTAATTTTTTCCCTGTTTTTCTATTTTGTCGCTTCTTATAAGGTTTTTAATTGTTTCTAATTTAATTTCTATTCTTATATGTGTTTGAATCATATTATGAAGGTTTAGTGTGAATTATTATTGAGGATATTTCATGACTCTTGGTTTAGTGTGAATTATATGAGTTTGAGTCATATTGTCACTTCCTTCTTCCATATGGATGGTAGGTAAACCTACTATTCAAAACTAAGTGAAGTACTGAATCCAAATATATTTTCACTATATTTATAATTGCATTTAATTTTTCTAGACAATGTCAAACTTTTATATATATATCTGATATGGCTATTTGATATTGGATCTTAGGACAGGGGATAAGATTGCTCATGATTTTAAAGGTGATATTGAAGATATAAATCGAGCAGTTAGTGTATGATTTATTATTTTTGTATGTAGTCTGAATAAGTTGTTAGAAAAACTAACAATATGTTTCTTAAGTGTATAATTTTTTTAGTTTTGTAAGTAAACTGTTTTTAACATTTGGAAGAACGGTTAGTACTTAGTACCACCACTATCATATAAATCCTCTTTGATCCAACATTTTTTTTAGTCTTCATGCTTATTTTTTTAAAAAAAAATTATAATTCAAGAAGGGGACATTTGAACCTAACTAAATATAGCTATAATGTTAAATAGATTTTGTAGATATTTGTGCTTTCCCGTGCATCGCACGGGTTAGCGACTAGTAATTATATATGATTAGTGTACTATATTAAAAAATTATGTCAAAGGGGTGAGTTCATATAACTAACATTTTCTTTTCATCTTCTATAATTAATGCGGCCTCTAAAATACTAGATCAGTAAAAACCTAACCTAATTGAAACCTTAAATTGTTTGAAAAAAATAAGTTGTCAATGTACTAAATCATAAATGATTAAATTTTCCTACTAGCTTGAGACCATAATTTTTATAAATCAATATCCTACATGTAGTTCAGAAATCATTACATAATATTTAATTTAATTAAAAATAATTTTTACTTAAACAGTGCATCACATGGTCATAATACAAGCTTTCTATATTCTTCACAATCTCAATTTCTTGTTTATGAGATGTTATATATTATCTGATCTAGAAGCTCATTTCTGTGTATAATTTGAATGTATAAAAAACCTGATGAAACTTAAAACATTTTATAAATGAACTAATTCTTAATCTTTAAAAATCTTGCTATTTTACAAGTATATAGAGAATTCAATCCAAGGGTGAAATAGTGAGAAAATGCAGTTAATAAAATTTTATTAAATAATGTAATATTAACAATGAATTATTCAAATCTTATCTTATAGATTAAGTTGTCTTAAGAAAAACAAAAACAAAGAATTACAAAAGTGTAACTTAATCAATGCTTAATTTTCGGTCCTTGCTTCTTGGTATTAGTGTGGTGCCATATTTTTCATGCCAAAATTGCGCACTCCGCACTTGTGATGATTCATCATTGCAAGCCAACCAATCAGCATTTCCTAGTCATGCTGACATTGATTCAAGCCATTCTTTAGTCTTTGATACTCATTTTCTTGAGAAGAAGATAGTCTTGGTCGACGTTATGATTCAAAAATGTCGGTGTGTAGTACTTTAGCAGAGAAAAACGAAGACTTGTGCTTCATGTGTTTCCTGGCAAGTTTGAAATACTCATAGGAATGCAAAAAAATATATATAAGAAGAAAAAAAAAGTCTACAAAAAACCTTTTCTTTTCTTTTATTTTATTTTTAAATTTCGATACTTGTACAATGAAGGTTTGTCAAGTATTTACTGAGTTTATTCTTTATTTTTTTCTCTTTTAAGTCCTAACTCAATTCTTACATTTCCAAAACTTTTACAGATCCTTCTCTCATCAATATGACAATATTACATTTAATTGAGCACAAACGAGTAGAGAAATTACTTATATCTTTCTTATATTTAAAAATCAATAAATATAATAAATATACATGTGAGAAATTTTGTTTAATTAGAACCAAGTCTTCTCGCTTTTTGAAATGCATAATTAGTATTTAATTTTTTGTACTTGAGTTTTGCTAACATTTTTTTTCAATTAATAATACGGTTAATTTACTAGTCTTTCTTTCTTTCTTTTTATTGTTAAAAAAATTGATAGTTATAACAAGAAGGAAGGGTGATTCGAACCAAAGTTTTCGTAAAAAAAGAGCAGACAATGCTACTGAATTACAAGACTCTTAGTACAGTTAATCTTAAGTAATATTTTACCATTTTTAATTTTAAAAATTTTCTTCTTGTATAAGAAATTGTAATAGGTGCTATCAATAAGCTTCAATAAGCGATAAATGCAGTTAGAAACTAATTAATCTACTCATTTTACATGACTTTATCTTTTAATCAAAGTGTATTAGTTTATTTCTAAAAGCTCTTTTACAACTTGTAGTTTTGACAATAAATATATACCATAAAAAAATTCAGCTAAATGTTTTTTTTTTATCACTAGTAACAAATTTCTTAAGATATCCTATTTTTAGATTCAACCAATTCTTCTATTCTCTGTTTTTTTAGTATACACATTTTAATTTTTATAATATATCTTTATAGATTAAATATGAAAGTTCAAAAACGTGTACAAAACACCTTTGAACGTTTAGACCCCCAAATTACAACTTAACCAATACAAGCAATATGTCAAACAACTAGTGTGCGGAAACTTAACACATGCTATAATACGAAATTGGTTAAAGGCTATCTAAGCCATAACAAAATAAAACCACAAAGCAGATAATAAAAAGGCAAAGATAGAGAGGAAGGAAGATGCAAACACAAAGACAACACACGATGTGTTATCGAAGAGGAAACCGAAGTCCTCGGCGAAAAACCTCTCCGCCGCCCTCCAAGCGGTAAACAATCCACTAGAAAATACAGTTTGGGATACAAAGACAAAGAATAGACCCTCCAAGCCTAATCTACCCAAAGGCACCTAAGCCCTCCAAGCTTCTTGCTCCAACGAGGTTGCGCCAAACCTTTTTCTTTTCTAGCTTCCTGGATTCCGCTACTAGACCGTAGCATCAACCAATGAAGATTGGTTCCTTCCTAATCGCTTCCCGTAAATCCAAACAACTGTCTCACGTTGATGATGATGGTGAGAACCAGGTTTGGTATAATGCCTCTCAAGGATTTGACAATGGAGAGAAAGAGAGTAGAGGAATTTGAAGAGACTCTAAGGTATAGATTGTGGGTGAAACAATCTTGTTTTTCTTTAGGGTTTCTCTCTCAAAATTCTCTCTCTGAAAGCCCTCTTTCAATCGTGGGTAAAAGGGGTATTTATACCGGAGTGGGAGAGGAATGTGAAACGTCGGGTTTTACAAAACAGGGGTGGCTCGCGGCTTGACCTCGCGGCTTGACTAAGTCGCGAGATCCAGCCGCGAGTTAACCGTATGGCCAGTTGTCCTGTTTTATATCCTCAGTAGTGCTTCACTAGCATGACTGCTCATCTTCCAAAGATGCTTGGCACGTGTGTCGCTTCCGCGGCTTGCGCCGCAAGTCACCCGCAAGTCCCGGCCCAATCTCTCTGTTTTCTTGCACACTCTTGAGCAATCCTCACTCTATCTCACTCACTACCCTTACAACAAACCCACCTAAATACAGGATTATTAAATGCTAAATTACAAGCAAATTTGGCACGGAATAAAGCCAATTAGATGGTTGAATAAATTCAACCTTACAATCTCCCCCTTTGGCTATTCCGTGACAAAACCCTAAAACAGACTCTAGACTTAACATGTGAGTTGGGAACAGTTGAACAAAACTCACTCACACCTAACTCTAGAAGTCATGCAAAGACTTGAATCATATGAACATAGTACTCCAAAAAACACAACAATACACCATGATCATTGTAAGCAAAAAAATTATAAATGCATATGAAATGGGCAATATGTGATCAAGCAAAGATGGAGTTAAGAAACAAACCATGGCTTGATCAACCAAGTGAACACCACAAGGTAGTGATCACAAAGGCTCATTCACACTTGGAATGAACACAAGGACATACAAGTTAGCAAGCACAAGGCAAGACACTTGTATGCTCAACACTCAACCAATGCATAACACACAAGGTATATGCATCTAGGAACAATCCTACAAGGGCACAAGAGTGACAAGACATAAACCAAAATGCAGAACATTTAGATTAAAGTACTGATTTCAACATAGCATAAAGGCTGCATTAAGCAAGGTACATACCATAAAGCCTACAAACTATGCATAAAACATTAACCCTAAAAGCTTACAAAAGCACATGGGTACAAACAGAAAAACATCCTGAATAACAGTATAAAACACAATATATCAACTTAAAGAGAAAATTGAAATCAAGAAGAATGTAAAGACACTCCCCTTTAGGTAATGACACTCCCCCTTAGGTAATATCCTCCCCTCCGATCATGCCTATCACTCCCCTTTTTGTCATGGAATAGGCTAGTCATCCTCTTCCAGCTTTCTCTCGAATTTGATCCAATTGAGTTTGAAGAGAAGTAAACTTCATATCCCATTGAGTGCTTTGATGGTGTAGAGAAGTCAGAGTCCGCACAACTTTGTATTCAACTCGTGGACAGAGGATACAATGCGATCAAGTTTCTCATCTAGGGAGAGAGTGCTAAACCGAGAGTCACCGTGAGATGCAGAAGTTTCTGGTTTGGCTCTCTTCCGACTATGTCCAATGCTTGCATTGAATGTACGCATGTTGATTGGACTTGGTTTGGAGATAGGAGATTCATCACCGTTGGATAAATTCCTTGAGCTTCAAGATCCGTGAAATGAGACTCAGAAAGGAACGCATATCCGAGACTCAGTTCAAGAACCGTTTTGCGTAGAACATGAAAGATATGAGCACAGATGTCTATTTCCACATCGAGATTAGATCATGAAGAAACAAAGCACGTCCGAGGTTCATATACCCGCTTTGATAAAGGGTACAAATTGTGAAACATCACAATTGTAAGCACTCTCGCTTTTGGAGAAAGAGAGGAAACACTGATGGATTTGCCATTGGGTGAGAACTCCAAGTCTTGACCAAGACTTTCTTTGAGAAGCTCCTCATCGTGACAGAGATCATCATAAACCGGTGAATGTCGGAAAATGGGTCTCGTTGATGTGAAGAATTTCTCGCGATATGTAGGAGAGACAGAAAAAGCTCTTTTTCCAAACCCAAAGACTTAAGTTCATCTCCTTCCACAATTACGTTAGAATAAAATTCTTTTACCAACTCTTCATACGCGTCATCCGGATCGTAGAGAAGGTAATTCCAATCCTTGTGAGCAAACCATTTCGGAATGTCGTTGTCATGAAGTGAGGACTCGATCCAAAGCTCTTTCTAGTAATGGTTTGGCATGTAGAAAGAAATTCTCATAAGACCGATAGGCTGCATATGATCTCGAACTTGTTGGGATCGAATCTCTTTGATGAAGAGCGAGTCCCTTTTGGTTGAGGTGGGTAATCATCAACATCAATTACTCGGTTCCTTCCCTTTGGAACTACCTCCTTTCACAAAGCAAGCTTTCTTGAATGGTGACATGACCAATCTGCATTATGAACAAGGAAAATGACAACACAATCCAACAGACGATATTAGCAAAGTGGGTTAGTGGAAATTTAGGGACAATGAAGAAACCCTAATAGCTGGATGAAAATGGTCGAAAATAGCAATGAGGGACACAAATGGCCCAAATTGAACTACACAAGAGAGGGAGTCCAAAAAGAACCACATAATCACCTGAAAAAGGACTCACATTCATCAACACATACCACACAGATCATAGTGAAACACGACATCAATCAAAGCAGATCGTAAAAAAAGCTAACCCTAGCTAAGCACATGATGAAGAACACAACCACCAAAATAAACTAGCTCAAAAATGTAAAAACACAAGCTTCCAAAAGCTAAGCATGGACAAAGAGTAATAGTTGAGCTAAAAACCCATCACAAAATCACAATCAAATGTGAATAATCCGTAGGGAAAACCATAACAACAAGTAAAATAGAGTTCAAGATTAAAAACCATACCGTTAGTCGACGATTTTGAGCCGAAAAGAGGCAAATAATGGAGATCGAAATGGAGGCACGGTGTGAATGGGTAAGAGCAGATGAGAAAGACAATGAACAGTCACAAAAAGATCAAGGGAAAAACAAAAAGTTTAAAAACTGCCCGTATGTCCAAAACACGCGATTTTTTGCGATCAAACGAGTCGCCAAAAAGTCGCCAGATCAAGCCGCCAAAACACTCAAGGACAAAAATTTGTAAATTTTTTTCTAAGTGTTTTTCGCGACCGGAAGGTCTACCCACAGTGAGTCGCGAGCCGAGCCGCGAAAATCTCTCGAGTAAACCACGCGATCGACCTTCCACTCGCGAACAAGTCGCCAAAAATTACTCGCGAAGACGCGATCGAGGCACGCGACTTGACATACCCGCGATTGAGCCGCCAAAACAGGGCAAAACTGGATTTTTGAAATTTTCAGATTTTTCAAACAAAAGACTTTCCAAAAATACCTAAAACACTCAAAAATCTTTTTGTGCTTGAATTAACAAAGATTGAGCATGTGAAAACACATTTCATCAAGTACAATCACACAAATGAATATGACATTTATTGAACATAAACTTGTGTGTTGTGTGTGGATATCAACAATGAGATAGTCCTTCGTCTAATGTGAAGTTTCAATGATCAATTCAACCAAGGCATACACAATTAGCACTAGATCATGTGACCCATCTCAATTATAGAAATATGTATATATGACCTCCCACACAACTTGATAACATAACTTGGAGCTTATCATTTGACTCCACTTTCAATCATAACATTTGATTTTTTTTTTTTTTTTTTTGATCTTTTGAGGCAATCATCTCTCATTGTGAGAGTGATATATGACATTTCACTTTAAAGAACAGCCCTTTGGTCTTTTTGAATAAACATTCACTTTAATAAAAGGTCGCTTACCCTTTTTCCTAGTCAAATACTAGAATGTGTGACAGGCTTTTGCAGCTCAATATCTCTTTTCATTTGGAGATTTACATTTGGTGAGCTCTTTATAGCAAAACAAAAATAAAGAGTGGGAAGATATATAGACACAAGTCTATGCATGTCTCAAGATCAACAAAACCATTCACTAATCATTCATGACAAGTTTGAAGATCTATTTACAACAATCACAAAGATTTCAAGATTTCTCCCACGTAGAAATAAGTGCAAAGAAACAAGCAATGCTCGAAAATGCACAATGCCATTAGCACAAAGGTACAAGGCAAAACAAGTTTTGAAACAAAAACTCAACAATGTCAATCAAGCTTTCGATTTTCTAATTTTTATGTGATTTTTGGATTTTTGACACAAAAGAAGAAAATGATTGAACAAACATAAAAAGAAACAACAAAGATTCACAAATGGACAAATAAACAATAAACATGTTGCACAAAGAGCTAATCAAAGAGGTGTGTGCCCCAACACAAACAGACTTATCATATTATAAATATGTGAAGCACACAACACACAAGAGAGTCAAGGAATTGTACCAACACCAATGGTCTTACGGAGTGATTCAAACCGTGGACCATCGAGAGGCTTGGTGAAGATATCCGCCTTTTGATTGTCGGTGTGTATGAACTCAAGACACACAACTCTTTCCTCTACCAAATCCCGAATGAAATGGTAACGTATCTCTATGTGTTTGGATTTTGAATGCTGGACAGATTCTTGGAAAGATTGATGGCACTCGGTGTTGTCACGAAGACACACATCGTTTCTTGAGGAATTCCATAGTCATGAAGTAATTTCTTCATCCAAAGAAGCTGATTGCAGAACTTCCAAAGAATGATGTATTCTCGCTTCATAGAGATAGAGACACTCAATTCTCGCTTCTTGCTCATCCACGAGACAAGATTGTTACCAAGATAAAAATAGCCGCCTCAAGTGCTTTTCCGATCGTCTACACCGCCAGCCCAATCAAGATCTCAATACCCAAAGAAGACAAGCATTTGAGTCTTTTGAATACCACAGACCATAGTTTGCAGTACCATTCACATATTGAATGATTCGCTTAGCAAAGATCCGATGAGATTCCTTCTGGATTAGCTTGGTACTGCACAAACGCCCACACCGAAAGTAATGTCCGGTCTCATCGGCCGTAAGGTAGAGCAAACTCCCTATGATGCTCCTATACAATGTAGGACTTACTTCAACTCCCGACGAATCCACATTCAGCTTAGTGGAAGAGCTCATGGGAGTGGAGGCATGTTTTTTGGAGTCTAGTCCAAACTTCTTGACAATGTTTCTGGCATACTTCTCTTGAGAGACAAATATACCCTCCTTCTGTTGTTTGACTTGAAGACCCAAGAAGAATGTGAGCTCCCCCACCATACTCATCTCAAACTCCTTCTTCATCTCCTCGTAAAATTCAAGAGCACGATCTTCGATAGTTGCCCCAAACACTATGTCATCAACATAGACTTATGCCACAAGGAGATAATCTTCATCATTTTTGACAAACAAAGTTCGATCGGCGCACCCTCTCTTGAAACCTCTATCTAGAAGATAATGTGTAAGACGATCGTACTGTGCTCTAGGCGCTTGTTTTAAGCCATAAAGGGCTTTCTTCAATCTTAATACATGATCTGGAAAATGAGGATCCTCAAATCCTTTTGGTTGCTCAACAAATACTTCTTCATTTAGATATCCATTCGAAATGCGCACTTTACATCCATTTGATAAAGTTTGAAATTCAAAGTGCATGCAATGGACATGAGGATTCGAATGGATTCAAGTCTTGCCACCGGAGCGAATGATTCATCAAAATCCACTCCTTCTACTTGAGTGTATCCTTGAGCTACTAACCGAGATTTATTTCGAATTATCTCTCCATCTTCATCAGTTTTGTTTTTAAAAATCCACTTTGTGCCTATAACATGAACGTTCTCGTGCCATGGAGCAAGTTCCCACACATTATTCCTCACAAACCGATTCAGCTCTTCATGCATTGACTCAACCCAATTCTCATCTTGAAGAGCCTCTTCAACCCTTTTTGGTTCAAACTGCAAGATAACAAAGATATGTTACATGATTGGCTAGCGTATGTTTCCTTTCCTCGAGGCGAAGACCGTCATCAAGAGATCCTATGATATTACTTCCCTGGATGATTCTTGATAACTCTTGAAGATGGCCTTTTGAAGTGGAAACTTCATCACTACGAGAGATAGGAGGATGAACTTCTAGAGGAGTAAGAGGACTTGATGTTCTAGACATCGATCTCGTTTCCATTATTGGGTTGATGGGAGTCGATTCTACTTCCGGTATAGGTTCTTCACCTTCTATATCCAAAGCTTCTACCTCAACATCGGGCTCTTTGGTGCTTGGCCCTTCTACATCATCAATCATTTCCACCTTAGGTAAGGCATCATCAATCTTGACATTTATGGACTCCATCACAGCCTTTGTTCTCTTGTTAAACACTCTATACACTCGACTTGTAGTAGAGTAGCCAAGAAAAATACCCTCATCACTTCTCGCATCAAACTTCCCAAGATTCTCTCGATCATTTAGGATATAGCATTTACTTCCAAACACCCGGAAATACTTCACCTTAGGCTTCTTCCCATTCCATATCTCATAGGCAGTCTTCTTTGTACCAACTCGAAAAAAAATCCCTATTGCCAATGTGACACGAGGTGTTGACAGCTTCTCCCCAAAATTTTTGAGGTATTTGCTTATTAAGCAACATGACTCTTGCCATCTCCTGAATCACACGATTTTTTCTCTCTATCACTCCATTTTGTTGTGGAGTTTTGGGAGCTGAAAATTCTCTTTTAATTCCATTCTTCTCACGTATGACTCGAATCTTGCATTCTCAAATTCCCCCCCATGATCACTTCTAACTTTGGCTATCGGAATCCCTTTTTCGTTTTGTAGTTTCTTGCACGTAATCTCCAACCTCTCACAAGCTTCCGATTTTTCTCTAAGGAATTCAACCCAAGTGTATCTTGAGTAGTCGTCCACAATAACCATAATGTATCTCTTCCCCCCTAGGCTTTCGGTTCTGGTAGGCCCCATTAGATCAACATGAAGTAATTCTAAGCACCGAGAGGTGGCTATCACATTCACCTTGTGATGACTTGCCTTAGTTTGCTTCCCCATTTGACATGCACCACAAACGGTCTTCTTCACTTTTCCAAACTTAGGAAGTCCCTCGATTGCTTCAAGTTTGGAGACTTTTGCTACTTGTTTGAAGTTGGCATGCCCAAATCTGTGATGCCACAGCTCCAACATATCCACACGAGCACTTCTACACGATATGGGTGCCGTGGGAACTATTCCATAACAGCTTATCTCGTAGTCCGATTTCCTTCCAAAACCTGAATCCCCTTTTTATTGATGATCAAACATCCCTTCTTAGAGAATTGTACCAGAAATCATCATCACAAATTTGAGTGATGCTTAGCAAATTCGCCTTCACCCCTTTTATGTACAAAGACATCTTTCAACAGAGGCAAACCAGTATCTCAATGGTTCCTTTGCCTAGAACTTGAGCATGACTTCCATCACCAAAGGTCACATAGTCACCAACCTTTTCTTTGAGTGTCTCAAAAAGTGACTTATCCCCCCGTCATATGGCAAGAACACCCACTTTGTCAAGATACCACAAACACGCATTAAACACCTTCAATGAGGTATGCACAAATAGGTTCACATGTGACAGACATTCTTGACCTTCAAACACAAACTCATCATTAGTTTTCATGCTTCTTTCAGATTGATTTTTCATTTTCGATTCTCAATCATCTCACACAACATTCTATTCTTTCTTTTATATTTCTTAATCAATGATTTAGATTCGATATGCTATCGTGTAAGACATGATTTTGATTTTCAAGATATTCCAAAGATGTGAACAAATACTCTAGCATGTTTCTTAGTTTTTAACAACTCTACAAGATCATCAAGAAGACACCTTTCGTACATATGCATAGAGTCATTTTCACAAACACTTAAGCTACAATTCAGCATGGTATATTCCAAAACAACAATCACAACACAGGGGTCTAGGATCACACTTAGGTAATAAAACCACAACAAGTGTACCCGCCTGATACAAATGAAAGTTCAAAAATGTGTACAAAACACCTTTGAACGTTTAGACCCCAAATTACAACTTAACCAATACAAGCAATATGTCAAACAACTAGTGTGCGGAAACTTAACACATGCTATAATACGAAATTGGTTAAAGACTATCTAAGCCATAACAAAATAAAACCACAAAGAGATAACAAAAAGGCAAAGATAGAGAGGAAGGAAGATGCAAACACAAAGACAACACGCGATGTGTTATCGAAGAGGAAACCGAAGTCCTCGGCGAAAAACCTCTCCGCCGCCTCCAAGCGGTAAACAATCCACTAGAAAATACAATTGGGATACAAGGACAGCAATAGACCCTCCAAGCCTAATCTACCTAGTGCACCTAAGCCCTCCAAGCTTCTTGCTCCAACGAGGTTGCGCCCGAACCTTTTTCTTTTCTAGCTTCCCGGATTCCGCTACTAGACCGTAGCATCAACCAATGAAGATTGGTTCCTTCCTAATCGCTTCCTAGAAATCCAAACAACCTGTCTCACAGTGATGATGATGGTGAGAACCAGGTTTGGTATAATGCCTCTCAAGGATTTGACAATGGAGAGAAAGAGAGTAGAGGAATTTGAAGAGACTCTAAGGTATAGATTGTGGGTGAAACAATCTTGTTTTTCTTTAGGTTTTCTCTCTCAAAATTCCCTCTGGAAGCCCTATTTCAATCGTGGGTAAAAGGGGTATTTATACTGGAGTGGGAGAGGAATATGAAAAGTCAGTTTTTACAAAACAGGGGTGGCTCGCGGCTTGACCGCGCGGCTTGACTAAGTCGCGAGATCCAGTCCCGAGTTAACCGTATGGCCAGCTTGTCCCTGTTTTGTCCTCAGTAGTGCTCCAAACTAGCATGACTGCTCATCTTCCAAAGATGCTTGGCACGTGTGTTTATTCAGCGGCTTGCACCGCGAGTCACCCGCGAGTCCTAGCCGCGAGTCTCTGTTTTCTTGCACACTCTTGAGCAATCTTCACTCTATCTCACTCACTACCCTTACAACAAACCCACCTAAATACAGGGTTATTAAATGCTCAATTACAAGCAAATTTGGCACGGAATAAAGCCAATTAGATGGTTGAATAAATTCAACCTTACAAAATATATGTAGAAATAAAATAACCACGATCTACCATAAAAATTCTAATCAAACTAGAATAAAATAATTTGTAAAGTGTAATATAATAAAACCTAATTTATCAAATGCACTAATTACATTTATTTTTTCTAATATTTTGATTAATTATGTATATTTTAAATGTATCTATGTGTAAGTCAATAATTTTGATGGGGAAATAAAAAAAGTAACGTGCTAATTAAAATCAACCATCATATTTCTGTGAGTTCCAATTAGCTCAATTGGTAAAGTCTCCGATGATTGAATAAGAGGTCCGAGGTTCAATTCCTGTCTACACCAAAAACCGATTGATGTCGTGGTATGATAATAAAGAGCTATCATAGCAGCGGTATTTTACACTAAATTAAATTGGCGTGTTCGTTGTGTCATTGATAATAACAACTCCATATTACTATAAACAAACGGTGTAGCTCTAGACTTAGTAGTTTAGTTTATTGGTGCAAAACAAAGTACAAACTGTTTGGCAAAGACAAAACCAGGTTTTTCTTTTGGCTAAGATTAATAATCATTTTTATGGTTGACAGCTCTGTTCAGTTCTTATGTTTGCTTTAGGATTGTTTTTCCATTGGAACGTAGAGAATTTTAGAAGTTTCGTGTGCAATAACAGTAACACAACAAAGTGATATTTTTTATATTGAAAATAAAATAAATAATAAAGAAAAAAAGAGAAGTAACATGACATATAGGTCCATGAGGCATCTTTATTATCTAATCAATGGATTAGGTTTTTTTTTTTTTTTTTTTTTTTTTTTTTTTTGAGAGAGAGAGAATTTCAATCTATGACGTTTGTTTTTTGATGATATTTTTTTATTATCAGACCAAGACATCTATCAATTTTTTGTATAGGTAGAGATTGAATCTCATATCACTCTTATTCAACCATCAGAAACTTTACCAATTAAGCTAAATAAATTAGGTGAATAGGTGTGAATAAAAAACCATTGGTTTATTTATGGTATTAATCCATAATTAATCTTCAGGACACATAATGATCATAGAAGTGTATGGTCAATTGAAGTTTCAATATAAATTAATTTACCGAGTACGGACACTACACTTTTCCAAATCTTTAATTGTTAAGGGGACAATTAGTAGTGTGGCATGTGAGAATTCAGGAAAAACTACAACATTCCATGTGGATAATGGGTCACTGTATGGGCGTCTATTACACGGTTTGATTAATAAAGATTATCAGACCGACCACACATCTTGTCAGATCAAATCAGAGCAGGATGTAAAATTTTTCCATTCCCAAATGTGGAATGTGTGTTGTGCATTTTTGTAAACAATGAGAGCTATTTTGCATTTTTAGCTCCCAGGATGGATGGGAATGCTCAATTAGATAGTGTTCAATAAAAATAAAAAGATTTTTCATCCCAAAAATAGAAAAAGAAAAAGAAAAAAAAAAGATTCACTCTTGGGTTTCAACTTCAATCAATCATTCAAGAAGTGACCAGCAAAAATAATTTCCCTTGAACACAACCATTGTACAATTAGCCAGCCCGCTCAATATTTACTGCCATTCTCTCTCTTTTTCTCACTGGTCGGTTTCTCCTCTCTCTTCTTTTTATCGTGTAAATAGTGATTTAGTTAATTTTAGAAGGTCACGTGAGAAGCACATGCTCATATTCCGTTAGTGTTTTAACGTGGAACTAACTAGAGTATTGATTTGGCAAGTGTATATAGTTTAGGGAGTAAATTGGCATATAAAAAAGTTTAGGGGAGTGTCTTGGCCACTAGTTCAAAGTTTAGGGGGTGTATGGGCATTTTTCCCAAATTATTTCACATAAAATTGCAAAGTATGATGAAAAGGCACAATCAAAAGGCAAAAGCACATTTACTAAAATACTAATATAATGGTTGTTAGGTTTTTGGAAAATCTTTGCAAAACTTACCTAATCGATGAAATAAAAAGGCAGAATCAAAAGTTACCTTTGGAAAATCTTGGCAAACTTGACTTGCGGTCTTGCACTATCAACTTTAGACTTTGCAGAGTCTTTTAAGTATCTATACTTTGAAATCTCCCCTTCCAAGTGGAGATTTGAGATTAATTACTTGATCAAAAGGCAAAAGCACATTCACTAAATTACAAACATAATGGTTGTTAGGTTTTCGGAAAATCTTTGCAAAATCTTACCCAGCCAATATTGAAATAAAAGGACAAAGTCAAAAGATGCTTTTGGAAAATCTTGGAAAACTTTTTTTGAGAAGGAAAAATCTTGGCAAACTTGACTTGTGGGTTTGAATTATCAACTTTAGACTTTGCAATATCTCAAAAAAAAAAAAAAAAAAAAAAAAGAAGAAGAAATTCTGCTTGGTGAGATTCACACATGGGTTCATCCCAAAAAAAAATTTAAAAAAATTCACACATAAGTTCCAACTTCAACCAATCATTCAATAGCAACCAGCAAAAATAGATTCACAACGGATGCTAATGCTCTAAGTAGTTTTGGTCATTGATGTTGATGTTTCAATTGAATATTTATTCTCTAAAGTTTCGAAAATGCCTTCTATTTAATCATTTCAATTAGTTCTGTTATTTTTCTTGTGTATGTGGCATTGTGGCTAATGGAACAATGAAACAATCTATTTTCAATAACATTTATTTATTTATTTATTAAAATACACTATAACCGCATCCAACTTGAGTCTTTAAGGGCCTGTTTGGATTTTTATTTTTCATCACTCATCACTCCTCACTCAATTTTCATCACTTATCACCTAAAATACCCCAACTCCCTACACCTCACCCGTTTGGCACCATCACTCACTTCTCATCACTCAATATTTTTCACACTGTTTATGGGCCCCATACCTGTCACTTGGTCAGAGCAAAGCTATTTTGTTACCCGTGGAAGGTTTTCATCCCCATAAACACACCTTTGGTTTAATATAAAGGGGGCAAAACTATAGCATTCCATGTGGATCATGGGTACACGGTCTGATTAATTAAAGATGATCAGACCAACTATAATCCCCAAAATTCTCGCACCAAATTTCTTCTCTCTCGCTCTCGTTATAAATTTGCCACTTCTTGAGATTCTATACACAGCCAAATTAGCCTTCCCTCACAATACACCCTTGTACCAACTGCCTCTTCAACCATATTGCAGATGGGGCTTTCCCAATGGAGTTCATCTCCACCATCCTCTTCTTTTTTCATGCATGCTTTTATCCTTTTCTGGTGGTGTGGCTTGTTAGTGACCTCTGTGTTTGGCGGGAATAATGAGACGGACCGATTGGCGTTGCTTGAGTTCAAAGCCAAGATCACTGATGATCCTTTCCAGGTTATGAGCTCTTGGAATGATAGCATCCACTTTTGTCAATGGCGAGGGGTTACCTGTGGTCGTCGACATCAGAGGGTCATTGTGTTGGGGCTGCAATCTTCGAAACTGGTAGGCTCTATATCACCACATGTTGGTAATTTAAGTTTTTTGAAGAATCTATCACTTCTAGACAATAGCTTTCATAATGAAATTCCTTCAGAAATTGACCGTTCACGCAGATTGCAAATCCTACGCTTGTACAATAACTCACTTAGAGGCAAAATTCCAAGAAATTTATCCCATTGCACCAACCTCAATTACATTAATTTCGGTCGTAACCTTTTGGATGGAGAAATCCCTGCAACTCTTGGCACCTTGTCAAAACTCCAATTCATTAATTTTGAATTTAATAATTTGACAGGAAATATCCCACCTTCTTTCGGCAACTTATCCCCTCTAGAAAAGTTTGGAGCATATTCTAATAATTTGGGTGGGAGTATCCCTCATTCTTTTGGCCAATTGGCTAAAATTACAATTTTTTATGTCGGTGGAAATAGGTTGTCTGGAAGAATTCCTCCCTCAATCTTCAATTTGTCTTCGTTAAAAGCTTTTGGTGTAGAAGAAAACCAAATCCTAGGGCATCTTCCATCGGACATAGGTATCATTCTACCAAATATTGAAATTTTTTTCATTTGGTACAATCAATTTACTGGACCTATCCCTATTTCAATATCTAATGCCTCAAATATAAAGCTTCTTGAAGTTAGCAAAAATAAACTAAGAGGAAGACTTCCTTCTTTGGAGAAGTTATATAGAGTTTCAGTTATTGCCATGAATTTTAACGAACTTGGAAATGGAGGGGCAAATGACTTGAGTTTTCTCTGTTCTTTGACAAATTCTACATATCTAACCAGGTTAGAGATAAACGTGAATAACTTTGGGGGAGAGTTGCCCAAGTGCATTGTCAATTTCTCAACTACTCTCACCATATTGTATTTAGATAATAATAAAATATCTGGGAACATTCCTCTTGGGATAGGAAATCTGATCAATTTGGAGGATCTAGAGATGTGGAATAATAAATTATTAGGAAATATTCCTCCTGAAATTGGAAAACTTCGAAAGTTACAAGCTTTGGATTTATCTCAAAACAATTTCTTTGGGAACATTCCTTCCTCTCTTGGAAATTTAACTCTTTTGATAAGCTTGTATTTAGGTGCTAATAATCTTCAAGGAAGCATCCCTTTGAGTCTGGGCAAGTGTCAAAATATGATTGATTTGAATCTTGCTAATAACAATCTCGGTGGTACCATATCATATCAAGTCTTTAGTCTCTTATTCTCACTAATTTTTCTAGACTTGTCAACCAACAAATTTACTGGTGTCCTTCCCAAAGAAGTAGGAAATTTCATAAATCTACAAGAGTTGAAAATTATTGAAAACATGTTGTTTGGTGAAATTCCTGCGAGTATTGGTAGTTGTGTAAAACTTGAAATTCTTGCAATGAGAAGCAACTTCTTTCAAGGGGTCATTCCTTCATCTTTGGAATCATTAAGGGGTCTTCAAGTTTTAGATCTTTCTAAAAACAATTTCTCTGGAAATATTCCAAAATTTTTTGAGAGCTTTCTCTTCTTGCAGTTATTGAATTTGTCTTATAACGATTTTGACAAAGGAGAGTACCAACAAATGGAGTTTTCAAGAACACAAGTGCAACTGTGATTAAGGGGAACGGTAAGCTTTGTGGAGGCATGCCTAAGTTTCATCTTCCCGTATGTAAATACAATAAATACAAGAAGAGGAAGTTGACTCCTTCCTTGAAGCTAATAATCTCTATATTATTTGGCCTTCTTGGAGTGACTTTGGTAATGTTATTTTTACTTCTTTGCACTTTAAAAAGAAAAAGAAGAGAAAGTATTTTAAGTAATTCAGGAAATTTACTTTTGAATGTATCTTACCATAGTCTCCTAAAAGCTAGATGCATTCTCCACCACTAATTTAATTGGTGTGGGTAGTTTTGGATCTGTGTATAAAGGAATTCTTGATCAAGATAGTCGTAAAGTTGTTGTCAAGGTACTCAACCTTTTGCACCATGGAGCTTCCAAAAGTTTTATTGCTGAATGTGAGGCTTTGCGAAATATCGGACATCGTAATCTAGTGAAGGTACTCACCGCATGTTCAGGTGTTGACTATCAAGGTCATGATTTCAAAGCATTGGTATACGAGTTCATGACTAACGGCAACCTAGATGGGTGGTTGCATCCAGTTTCAAGAAGAAATGAGGTTCCTAAGGAAAAAATGAATTTGAATCTTCTTCAACAATTGAATATTGCTATTGATGTTGCACATGCATTGGAATATCTTCATCATCATTGCCATACACCAATTGTTCATTGTGACCTCAAGCCTAGCAATGTTCTTCTCGATGACGAAATGATTGGACATGTTGGTGACTTTGGCTTGGCAAGGTTCCTTCGGGAGGCTACCCAAGAGTGTTTCACTAATCAATCAAGCTCTATCGGATTAAGAGGAACAATTGGTTATGCTCCTCCAGGTGAATATCTTTTCCACTTTTGAACATTAAATTATTTTCTTTTCATAATATTTCTTAATGTACTTCCAAGCATGAAATTAACCCAATGAAGCCTTTTAGAAGATGGAGCATGTCCTGAAAGAAATTTCCACTTGTCATTATTTTTTCCTTTTATATGCCACTAAAGAGCTCTTGCAAACTTGTATTACTATATTTTTTTTTAATATGAAACTAGATCAATCATATTGTAAATGTTATGTGCAATTGCAGAATATGGTATGGGAAACGAGGTGTCAATTTATGGTGATGTCTACAGTTATGGCATACTATTATTGGAGATGTTCACAGGAAAAAGGCCCACTGATAACATTTTCAAAGACAACTTGAACCGTCATTATTTCGTTACAGGAGCTTTGCCTGAACAAGTGAGTAACATTGTGGATCCTATTATTCTTTGGGAAAGTGAAGATATGGAAACAAGGACAAATGATACTCACATTCAAAATCGAATAGGATGTCCCAAAATTCTGGAGTGCTTGATTTTGATATTCGGAATAGGAGTTTCTTGTTCTATGGAATCTCCAAGAGAAAGGATGAACATTAGTGATGTTGTAGCTCAATTGCACTTGATTAGAGAAAAACTCCTTAGAACAAGAATACGCCGAGAAAGACTTCAACTTACAGGTAAATTGTTCATGACACAATACTTGTTGCTCTAACACCCACTCCAAACCTTTATGGAGGGAGGGGGATCATGTATCCTACACAATGCCATGTGCTTGTCACATACTTTCTTTTATTCTAGCGAAATTGATAATATTGATGCCTTGAGAAATTTGATTACAAGATGGTACTATTCATCCAATTTGTTTTCTATGATTCAGAATAAGCTCGTTTTTTGTCCCCCGCCCCCCTACAAATGTTTGTTGAAAAACACAAAAATCAAAATGAAGTTTAAGCTATTTTTGATTTGGTGATACCTACTGGTGTGGTTGAGATTATTGGCACGTGTTTACACTGTACTTTTTATAGTCCGCCTTTGATGACTTTGACATAGACATAGGCTTAAATTACTCCTAGTATTTGGTAAAACTATATTACTGGGAACGATTTAGTTGTTTATAATCTTAACTATCTCACAGGTACTTGGATAACCATTTCCATAGAACATTTAATTAGTTTGGGATTCAACAACTTAACCTTCTTGCATTATTATGAGTTCTCTTAGTAGCAAGACTAAAACTGAAATAGTTTTTCAATTCCTTACTCTTGAAGGGAAAATTTCATTCACCGCATAGCATCCATCTATTTTGAAAACCAAAGCATGTTCTTCCTATACATAGAAATGATTTCCCTTAATTCAATGATTTAGAAAGATAATTTTCTTCCTTGAATGCAGGTACAGAGGGCCAATGATCCTATTGGAAGTTGCCATAATGACTTGATGAGGTTTTGATTTTGTATAATGTTGGAGCAAATTAATCGGGCTTGTAGCATATCCTTATGTTTCTTTTAGCAATCGCGTATTAGTTTCTCTTGTATTTGTCATAGTTTTCTTGTTTAACTATCTCTGTATTTGTAATGTACTATTGATTACCTGGTTATGGCCTAGGTCTCATGTAGAAAATGAATTCCAATATGATTAACAAAGTTGTGACACAAAGTGACAGAGACACAGATGAAGATGAGGAAAAGAGAAGAAAAAAAATTAAAAACCATAAGTTTAGAATATTTCTTTTAAACAATATTATGTAATATATTTCAATATTTTTTTTTTTAATTTTAAGATTTGAAAATTGAAAAGACTCTAAACAAGGGCAGACGGAATGACAATATTGAAAATTGAAAACGAATGAAAGTTGAAGAACTTTATTGAAAAATAAATAAAATGAAACTACGGGGAAAAAAAATAAAAACATGCTAAATTTAGAGAGTGCAATTTATAATTTAGTTCTTACTTGAATTTGTTAAAATAAAATAAAAAACTTTGAACCTTTTTCTTTCTTGTTTCTCTTGTTGCACTTACTTTCAAAATATATAGTGATGGCCTGATGGGTATAGTTGAAAGTTCTAGACAAGATGGGATTTTCTCTCTCAATCCCCCTTTTTTTTGTTGGCATCTTAATTTGTAGTTCTATGAATAATTTAGTTGTTAAGTTATTTTCCAAGGTGAATGCAGGGCTTGATGCCTTGTATCCTTGGTGACATTTGAGAAGAACAAATTGTGATCTAGAGGGGGAAGGACTACAAGCATATTGTAGAAGATGGATACTTCATACTTCCTTCCCGATTGTGAATCATTTGATGATCCTTTGGGTTGTGGTGCAAACTGCAAAGGATGTTGAAGATCAAACATTTAAGGAAAGTCCACCAACCCAGTCTATTGAGGAAGACCAAATCGTTAACGAAAATGCACCAACCCAATCAACAAAGTTATACCCGTGTCATCAAAAAAAATCAAATACAAGAGGAAGGTAATGAATATGATCATGAATATAGATTGTGTAAGTGTTGGGATTTTGTTTCCCGAAGTCGTATATATAAATTAACAAAGCTCTATAACAGATTTTTGCAATGTAAAAACGAAAGTAATAGACTCTGTGGATGTAGGCTTTCATGGCCGAACCACGTTAAAATTGTTGTCTTCTTTATTTTGTTTGCTTTCATTTTCACAAAGCAAGGTTACGTCTTGGAGCCTTGGATAGCACCAGCAGCTAGTCAACAAGGCTTCTAGTTTGATAATGATTAGTTCTTTGTCACTGCAAATTATTAGCACTAAATCATATGTTTGTCACCCACAATTTTATGATTACGTACAAGAAAAAGTGATACGTTGTTGGAAGATCATACCATTAAGGTTATTAAGAGGCACCCAATAGTTGCTTATAGATCTTGTAATGAGAGCCTTTTTATGCTTGGCGAGATCTCTTTTTTTTTTTTTGCTTTCCGATATAATATCTTTTGAAGTTCACTTGAAATAAATAGAGAGAGTCATTTCATAATTAATTAAATTTTATTTTATGAATTCAACAGTATAGACATTATAACATTATTTTAAAATTTGAATAATGCGACACTAGATGTATATTTAAATTTTTAATATTTAATCTTAATGAAGAAATTGATCAATTTTCAATTCAAGAAAAAAAAAAACCAATGAATGGTCAGCAGTGAAAGGAATGTTTCCTAGTCACGATTTTTAAAGAACACTTTGGTCTAGTTTAGAACCCAAAAGAAATACCATTAGAGCGTCTAGTTTAGAACCCAAAAGAAATACCATTAGAGCATCCACATCCGGATCTCATATCTCATCTTATTTTACCATCCCAAAAAGCTACTTTATCACTTATACCATACCATTTTTCAATACACCCAACATCCCAACTTTTATTTTTCTATCCTACTCATTAAAATAATATTTTTACATAATATAATAAAATAATATATCCTAAAACCCAAATAAAAACAAAAACCCAATGCCCAAGTAACCTCTGCAACCAACTCCTGCTACCACCACCACGAAGAACATACCCAAACTATTGTTTTCTTGAAACCCCAGAAACTCATAGATTAACAAAATTAAAATCAAAATCAAACCCATAGATTAACCTAGAACTCCAAACCCGCCGATCCACCACGATCCTCACCCCTAGAGCCACCACAACCCACCACGACTCGCCACGATCCACACCGATTCAAAAAAATCAGACTCCATTTCCAAATCAATCGAGCCAACACACATACAAACACACAAACGATTCACAAAAATTGGGTTCATTCCCTCAAATCTAAATCAATCAACTTTCACATTAATTCACACAAATTTTCGTTTATATCAAGAATTTCCCCCAACACCCAAACCAAAACAAAAACAAAAAAACCCACAATATTTTTGTCTCACACACCAAATAGTCAAAAGCAAACCTTGCAACCCACGGTCAAAAAACAGTCAACACCACCACCACCACCCTCTCCGCCCATCAACACCACACAAAAAAAAAAAAAAAAAAAAAAAAAAAAAAAACACACAAGAACCCACGGTCAAAAATGAAAGAGAGAAAGAGTTGCCGGAGAAGGAAAAAAGTGGAGACCCACCCTCTGCCCAAACAAACCCAAGAAACACCGAAACCCACCATCAAACCCATCGGAACAAATCCCCCAACCCATCGGAAAAAATCACAACCATCGGACCTAAATCCAACCACCCAACGCCAACCTAAACACCACCCAAACGCCACCCAAATCCGACCCAAACGCCGGAAACCGGAACCAAAAACCCAAAATAAAAAAAACAAAATAAAACCCACCAAGTACCCACTACAAACCCAACAAACCCATAGCAACTCAACCAACCAAACGCCGGCCACCAAACCCAGAAACCGGCCACCATGTCAACACCACCAAACCCACCAAACGCCGATCTCTATGCCGAGCTCCACATCGGTCTCCACGCCGATCTCCACCGCGCCGACCTCCAGCCACCACGCCCATCGCAGCCGCGCCACCAGCCTCGCCACCACGCCGATCTATAAATCCGATCCGGCGTGAGCTCCGATCTGGCTTGGTGATTCGGTGTGAGCTCCGAGAGAGAGAGGGGATGAGAAACAGAGAAGGAAGAGAGAGAAAATAAAGAGAAAAAAATGAGAGAGGAGAGAGAAATTGCCGGGTTTTAAAACGGTTTGAGAGTATTAAAAAAATACTTTTTTTTTTATACCATTCAGCTATAGTACCATCTTACATTTGAGATGATAATGTAGCTAAATCTCAAAAAAATTTTGGCATATGCAATATGGCCTTCCCATTGTTGGTTGGTTTTGGGGCTTAAATGCCAAATGTTACTACGAGATTATCGCTTGAAACCCAAGCTTGACCCACCAATTCCATTCATTTTAAATTATGGAATTTCGGACCCAAACAACACTTGGGTATAGTTTTGAGCCCCAAATAAAATGAACTGGGGTGCGGTTGTATAACTTTGGGCCTATTATTTCCAGTATCTTTGGACCCATTTATGATATTTTGGAATTTGGATCTAGGAAACACGAGGATCTTGTGGTATAAAGCCTTGGACATATTTATAATTTAATTTATTTTATTTTATTTGGCCTATTTCAACACTTGGGTCTAGAGAGGCTTTATTTCTGAATTAATTTATTTTTTATTTTATGAATTTAACAGTATACAAAATATAATGTTATTTTAAATTTTAAAAAGTGCTTCACTAAATACATATTTAAATTTGTAATATTTATTAGTTAATCTTCATGAAGAAATCGATTAATTTCCAATTCGAGAAAAACCCAAGGATTACCAGAAGTGAGAAAAATGTATAAAACTAAAGCATCTTTGCATGTCTTGATGTCAAAACCGTCAATGTCTCCTTGCTTGATTGGCCTCTTTTCGTACAACTTGGAAACCTCAACTCATCACATACATCCCCTCTTTGGGCCTTGGTTGAGGATGATGATGATTTGGTTTCCCCTTTATTATTCCTAATAAATTATTATCCTTATTTACAATATATATAAATTATTATCTTTGGAGTTCTTAAAAGAGACATTCTATTAGCTTTATCTTTGCTTTTTATGTTAAAAGTTAAAACCAGATCCTATGTCTAGCTCTAGCATGCTAATTAAGTCGGTTGGTCATGCTTACCCTCACGTTGTGAATGTCTGTCAATTGTTTTTGTGGAAATAAATAGCGTGGTAGAAAGTAGAAACATAAATAATTAATGTGCCTTTGTTTTATCTTATAAAAATGACACAATTTCGCAAGACACAATATTTATGTTTTGTGCAATAAATATTGATTTTTATTCATTTTTAACTAATTTGCTAATTATCCGATGCATCGCATAGGTTAGCAACTAGTTTACAGTATCAGCATACAAAACGACAACACAGTCATTAAAGACTACAACCAACGACTTGTAGTATAATTCCAACACTAGTAAATAGGTTGTTGTATGAACTCAACCTATTGCACGACTTGTTGCTTGACTATCCTCCAGTCTTCACAGTTTCATAATTTTGCCATTTAACAGCGCCTCCAAAAATCAATGACTTCAATCGGGTCAACAAAATTACATTTCTATGAATCCTGTCGAAATGTTGGAGACTCCACTGTGCCTACCTCATGAGAGAAATTTCATATCTTCTCAGATTTCCGTACTAAGTAGTGTGTTGTTGTGGCCTTGTGGGTGTGCCATTTTTATACTTAATATTTGTTAAGCATATCACCAAGTTTAAGGGTGATTTTGGCTTGGCCTTTCGATAAAGTTGTGATTTCAATAACTGCTTAATGAAATTATACTTTTTGGAAAAGTTAGAGCGATTGATAAAGGTTGTTAAAAAGTGTTGTTTCAATAATCAGATTGTTTGGCTAGCAACTATTAAAATTGTTGTTTGAGGTATAAATTACCAAAAATGAGAATATTTATATAAGTAAGGTTAAATTTGTAATTTGACATAATGCAACTTACATATATTTAACAATTAAGTTCAATTAGAATTACCACCGTGGTCACTCCACAAGTATAAATGCTCGTGGGATGTGGGGGTAAGGGCCGGGGTTCAAGTTTCCAGGATGGAGCTTCACACATATATACACTTACATTAGGCTAGAGTAGAAATTCTATCTTGTATCCAAAAAAAAAAAGGTTCAATTAGAATTATATTATTATTTATTTTATTTTCATATTTATCTTATATAATATTTTATCATTTGGGTATTATATTATTATTTGGATATTTATAATTGGGAAAAAAAATACTTTCTCCTCTCTATATTTGGGATAGTTCACAATTCTCCCCACTTTCTTTGAAATCAACTAATTTCCCTCTAAATGTTTGGAAAATGAGCAAATATTCCCAATTCGATATTCTTTTAGTTAAATCCAATGGAATCACAATGATTACAAATATAATCCAAAAAACAATGCAATTCTCAACTTTTTCTCTTCTTTGTAGTGAATAACTATCTGATGAGCCCGAAGATATTGCTCGTCCGTGCATAGCAATAGACAAGGAGCAAACCATAAATGAAGCCTTTATTGGCTAAGCCGTTACGATTGGATGATGTAAAGAAGATAACAACTCAGAGATCTCTATATCTCAACATTAAGTGTCAATAGTGTTACCTGGACAAGGAATTAAACCACCATTAATTGTGATTCCAATGGCTAGTAGAGCAAAAGCCTATATAAGGCACATCCAACCAAAGGTAAAGGACATTATCGTAATTACACCCTCATATACTGAATTTTCTCATCATCTCTTTCTCTCTATTTCTAACTTTACCATCGGAGGCTTATCGGCTGGCACCACGCCGGTGACCTATTTGTCACCTTTCTCTATTGCCTTGCAGGTCACACCGGAGCCATCCGGACGATCTCAACCACCGACGATTTTACAGGTAAAAAACAGGTAAAATTTCTACTCGTATCAATTGATTACTTTATGAAGTGGGTGAAAGCAGAGGCTCTAGCAACAATCACAGAGGCAAAGATACAAAAGTTCATGTGGAAGAACATTGTTTGTAGGTTCGGCATCCTAAGGACGATCACATCAGACAATGGCGGGCGATTCGGCGACAGCCAGGCGTTCTGTTCCTTCCGCTCAGGACTCGAAATCGAAAACCAGTTCTCGTCACCTAGGCACCCACTAGCTAACGGACAGACGGAGGTGACTAATTGAACCTTGCTAAAAGCCATCAAAGTTCGACTGAAGGGGGCTAAGGGTGCATGGCTGGAAGAATTACCAAATGTCCTTTGGGCCTACAGAACCACGACTAGGACCCCAACAGGAGAGACGCCATTTAATCTTACCTATGGTACCGAAGCAGTAATTCCTGTTGAGATTCGAGCTACCAGCATAAGGAAAGAGTTTTTTGACGAAGAAATCAACAACGATTAATTGAGGACGAATCTAGATTGCCTTGACGAGACAAGACATGAAGTATCTAAAAGAATGGTAAGGTACCAACAAAAGATGGCCAGGTATTATGACTAGAGAGTAAAGCTTAGAAGATTCAACATAGGAGATCTCGTCTTATGAAAAGTCACGCCTACGTCAAAAGACCCAGCTCATGGAAAGTTTGGACCTACCTGGGAAGGCCCTTACAAAGTTACTCACTACTCGAGACAAGGAAGTTACCACTTGGAGTCCATGGACGACAACAAGTTGCCCTGTCCTTGGAATGTTGAACAACTCAAGAGGTATCACCAGTAGGGGTATAATAATTTGTAATCATTGATTAAATTCTTGTTTTACTTTAAAGCAGTTCAATAAAGGAATTATTCGGGTCATAAGCTTCCATAAAAGCACTAACACATGACAATGCCAAAGTGACACAAATCCTCCAAAGGATACAAGCCACATGACGAGGTCAGTGACATAAATCCTCCAAAGGATACAAGTCACATAGCGAGGCCAGAGACATAAATCTTGCAAAGGATACAAGTCACATGACGAGGCCAGTGACATAAATCCTTCAAAGGATACAATACAAGTCACATGACGAGGCCAGGGACATAAATCCTTCAAAGGATACAAGTCACATGACGAGGCGAATGACATAAATCCTTCAAAGGATATAAGTCACTAGACGAGGCAAGTAACCAAAATCCTCCAAAGGATAGCGCGATGAACTACGAGCCTAAATGACCACTAAAGCATTAAAATTCTCTTTTCAAAGGAAAGACGATTAGCAAAATCAAGAGGAACAGAATGAGCCATCACTCCATTACCGTAACAAATCAAAAGCAATGTTCAAAACAAGGAGTAAGCATGAAGATAATATTCATAAACACAAAGCCCCAAAACAAATAGGGCACCCAAATCATAAACTGTTCATAAACAAAAGCATAAAGCCCTAAAACATATAGGGCATAAAAAAAATATATAAAAAAAAAAGAAGAGAAAAATGGGCATGCATGTAAAGGAAAAAGATTTTTCTCTGGCAAGAAGAATCAAGCAGTAGGACTGTCACCACCATCACCAGCTTCCTTGTCCACATCCCCTCCAGGAGTAGCATCTCCGATGAGCGTTGGCGTCCTCGGCTTCCATTTCCTTGTCCACGACTTGAAGTCCAGGTTGTCCAGATCCATTCCAGGGTTATGCTTGGCCAGATACCTCCTCATCAACTCAAAACCCTTGAAGTACCAGCTTCGGAGGATGCCATTATACTCGTCGGTGAGCTGGAAAGCTTGCACCGCGTCATTACACGCCACGAAGCCTCACGCTTGGCCGCCTGGAGTTGCTCATCTTTTGGCTCACAACATGACTTCTCCGCCTTGAGATCGTCGATTAAGGCCTTGACCTGCTCCTTCATCAGATTCCCATTATCCATTGCCGTTATCAATTCCTTCCTCGGCGTAGAATTTTCAGCCTCTAAAACATCCACCTTGGAGTTGGCCATGACGACCCTTTCCTCAATGGTAAGATACTCGGTAGTAATGTGGAGCGTTTCTCCCAACACCTAAGAGAAAAATGTACAAGTTAAGGACTAGTTTATATATATATATATATATATATATATAAACGAAGTAAATTTGGACGAAGGAAGTACCTAGATAAGCTTGTGAACATGACGACTCACCAACTTGTGGGAAGGTACAGCACTCAAACCTTTCAACTCGTCAAGAGTGACAACATTGTGGGCCCTCCCCATGGAAGTGGCGACATCATCCCGTATGTTAGAGTCCACCTTACTCTTCCCCTTATCGCCACCATGGGCTCTCTTTGAGCGAGGAGTGATTTCCTCAACGGAAACAGAGGGCGAGGCCACCTTGGGGTCAGAAGCAACAGGAGTGGACACAATAGTTTCAACAACCTCCTTCGTCACCCTAGGACGCTTTTGGCCGATGCTGGACACAGGCTTGTCCTTCCTAACCCTCAATTTGGCATACATTTCTTGATTAAATTTGGTCGTCATCTCTGCAAGGAACGACATAGACAAGAGCTTAGCAACAAATTCAAAAAAAAAAAAAAAAAAAAAAAAAAAAAAAAAAGGGAGAAACTTACTTTTTTCTTCTCTAATTATTGCTCGCAAGATGTAAGGAGAAGGGTCGGGACCCAGGAAATGACGAGCCAAAGTTCGAGGGTTAATCAGCTCGTCAAAATCGTTAATGGTCTTCATGTAGTTCAAAGCCTCCTTGATGCGACCTTTGTACCTGCTCTTCAACTTAGGATGTGTACGTTTTTAGACCCCTGTAAAACTAGATTGTTTAACCTAATTAATTATCCAAGTGAATACTTAGGTTTATTATTCAGATCTAGGTTAAAACAAAACAATCATATCATGCAAAGCAACAGAAATATGAAGAACACAATGATATGATGACCTAGGAAAACCAAACCGGTAAAAAACCTAGGGAGGATTTAACTTAGCTATCCTCAAGGTAAAAATCAAATCCACTATGATAGAATTGAAGTTTGTACAATAGAACTTAGACCACTAACATTCTATTACTACCTCGAGTAGAAAACTTACTACCACGACCCCATGATAGCTCCGAGTCCACGGACTATTTCTTTCCTTGGCCTTTGCAACAACACAAGCTCACTCGCTTATGACTTTGAGACTCCACTCAAAGGTTTTGGATCTCCTTAAACATTGATCTTGTATGCAGCAACTTCTACAACACCGGATCTTGAGATTCTTCAAGGAATAACATCGGTAGAAGACATGAGAGAGCTTTTAGGTACAAAACCCTACATCTACAAAAGAGGCACAAGATGCACTCTAATCTCTCTAAAAAACTCTAAAAACCCCACCTAGGGTTAGCTTATAATGTGCTTTAAATATTGGAAAAAACGGCTCGTGTTTTGGGCTTTAAACGGTCAAGTTATGGCCTTTTTACGTTTGTTGATTTTGTTGATATGCGACTTTCGATTGATCGAGTACCAATCGAACCAAACAGCTTGTAACTCATTTTTTTCATCCCGAACTTGAGTTTTTTGTCTTGGGCTTCAATGTAGACCATTCTAAATTAATGAGACTTAGTTTTTGTCATGTTTTGTTATGGTTTGCCAACATTACAAACTCAAAACCTAACAATCTCCCCCTTTGGCAATCCGTGACAAAACACACATACAACATAATGCCCATATACAATAAAATGCCCAAATACATCACAAACCCCAATCTAAGACTCCTAACCTAGACGTTGCAAGAAGAGGTAGAAGGTCTTGATTAGAATGTACCTGTCTTTCCTAAAAACACTCAAAAGAACACATCACCGCATGTGTGGAAAGAAAGACATATAAACAATAATATGAAACACAATATAAAAACAAAAGTAAACTAACTCTCCCCGTAAGTTAGATACATCAAAAGTTTTTATATTCTCCTCCTTTCAAAAACAATATTATCTCCTCCTAAACAAAACATTTTAAAAACCTTTTTAAACAGGATTCCCACCACATTTCATCTATTTCTCCCCCTTTTTGTCACGTATTGACACAGAAAACTCAAACAAAGAGTAAACAAAAACATACGCGACAAAAGTCAAGAGCAATAGAGAATCAAGGAAGCAAAAGAATCTAGCTCTATAGAAAATAGAGGCAACTCCCCCTATAAAGAGCAACAACTCCCTCTAAGAACAACAAAGGTTAAAAAAAACTTTTCTCTCCCTATAAAAATAGGAAAAACAAAACATGTTTTGGGGAAAATTTAGGAGGTGGGGAAAATAAATACACACAAACCAAACTTAAAAAAAATTAAGCTGAGGATACACATGAAGAAAAATATTATCTCTTTCAATAAATGCAAACATGACACTATGTGACCCATAAACAGTTGCATGAGTAGAGAAACTATTTGCACATTGATTATCCATTATATCTCTTAAAAATATTTTATGTAGTTCACACATAAAAATAGCATATACTAAAAAGTACATAACTCAAAAATTAGTCAATTTTTAAATCAAGTTGAGTACCCAATTTAGCAAAGCGTATGCATGTTATGTGTGAAAACAATGAGAGATATGACTGCAAAACTGCAAGACGGATACAAAAAAACAATGCATGTAAATCCTAAACATAAATGATGCATGAAAAAAAAAATTTGGTCAAAAACTTAAAAACTGAAATTTTTTTCAGTTTTGATCGGTTGAGCATCAATCGAGCATCGATCGAGCCAAGCAGATTCAAACCAAAAATTTTATCGCAATTTTGATCGGTCGAGAGATAGATTCGATCGATCGAAAATTTGGAAAAAAGAGATTTTTGAAAAATAGAGCAATTTTATGCAGAAACTCCTCAAAGCATAGTATTTCATGAATAAAATGCATGAGTATGAGATTAAAAGTTTTTCAAAAACATTTGAATTCAACCTATATCTTCCAAAAACAAGTTTTACAACCAATTTGTCTCCAAAACTCAAACATTAAACACATTTTGCATCAAAATCAAGGAACATATAATCTTGGATGGCCAAAACAAATTCACACACAAAATCATGTACAAAGTTTAGCAAAGAGTAACTTGTGTAGTGTGTACAACCAGCAAAAGCTTGAGATACATGTGAGGTGATATGTGGATAGTAAGCAATCACAAATTCTACAAAATTCATCACATAAATTTGAAAGAGACTATCACCTAAAGAGTTAGATCATATAACTCCCACATCTCCTAGAAAACAAGCTTGCAATCATGTAAGTTTCTTGATTTGCCTCATATTGTACACACCAATTTTATTTGATCAGAAACTTATTAAAAATAGCCAGGATAATATACATACCAATTTTATTTGTTGATTTAATAGTCCAATAATGTACACACCAATTTTAGAATTTAATCTGAGGCTACACCTTATGTTCTTTTTGTGCATGTGTTACACTTTCTCGAGCACAAAATCTTATGATATGCACTAAGGTGTTCATGATTGGCTAGTAAAAAGTGGTGAGATGGTTATTTATGCCTTTCTCAATAAGTTCAAGTTCGACAATCAAAGGCATGTGATTTTAAGATCAAGATCATGTGATCAAAAACTATAAACATCTTCCCACACAACATGCACTACAAATCTCAAACTAGTAAAGTGCAATAAAATAAGCTCATCCAAGCTAAACAAGGTACATAAACTTGTTATGTAAAGATAATATGGCCAATCCTTGATTATAAATCCAAGATGTGAAATACAAAACACAAAAATCTTTTTGGTTTTACAAAAATTTATGACCAAAAACAAAAAGCACACATTATGCTAAATGAACAATGCAAATGCAATGCATGACAGTGCTTAACTAAGCTATAGATGGTACACAAACAAGAAATATCAATTTCTTAATTAACCCTTGAGTACATGTACAAACTAGTACATACTCACACAAAATCAAAAATAGCTTAGCACTTATATAACACATACTATTCAAGTTTCTCCACAATGTCAAGCATGTTCTAAATCAAGAGAGAGATATCATAATTCATGTAATCCTCAAGAAAAATAAAACTAGACACAAAAAAAATATTTTTGTCTTTTTGAAAATTTTCAATGTTTTTGGATTTTTTTTTTTTTAAATCAAAACAACCTAAGAAAATAAAACAACCAAAAACTAAAAGTAAACATGTCCACAATTAATCGAAAGAATTAAATCAAGGACAAGGAAACAACACTCACCTTAGAGAATCTTTTCTCACCCATATAGCACGAGTCTTCGGCTTTGTAGGTGAAAATCCATGAGAAGCAGAGTGTATTTGAGGGATTACACCAATCTTCCGAGAAAGACTGAAATCTTGCAAATTCCTTTTACAAGCTAACAAGCTTAAATTTTTCAAAAGAATATGAAACAATTTGTATGGACTTATGGCAGGAGAAATATCATTATATATCCTCGATTGAAATATAGAATTTTTAAATTTCAATTTATGACAATTAGGACGAATATGACCGGAGACACCACAAAAGTGACAAACAAGAATAAATTTAGGAACATCAGTATTCCTAACAACAAATTTAGTCTCGGATTTTGGTTTTTTCCTCAACAAAGAACAATTTGGTCTAATATGACCAACAACACCACAAAGGTGACAAGTAGGTACAAAAACAGATTTATTATGCTCTCTAACAGTAGGTTTAGACATAGGTTTAGAAACTTCAGCGTCTACATTAGAACTTTTACCTTTGTCTAACCTAGCAAAATAAGCATTTTCTTTATTATTCCTCTTGAAAGGAGGGATATAAACTTTCTCGATTTTAGGCTTAAGAGAAACAAAACACTACATTATCAACAATAGGCTTGATACTAGTCAAATTTTCAATTTTAGCTTTAGATTCAACTAACTCTTGTTCCAAGCTTTTCATCTTCTCATCTTGAGAGGAAATTTGATTTCTTAAAAATTCATTCTTTTTATTAGATTCATCTAATCTAACAACCAATTCCTCTTTTTCGAGATTAGCCAATTTTAAGTCTTCCTTGAATTTCTTAGCAATTTTCATAGATTTCAATAATTCCTTACGAAGAGTTTCACAGGCATCAATAAGATCAACAGAAACAACAATGTCCTTTTTATTTAAACTATCACAAACATGAGCAGAAAGACACTTTAAATTATCCATGATAACAGGGATCAAGGATCAACTCTTAGATCAAAAGATTTAAAACAAAAGAGCTACCCGCTCCGATACCACTTGTATATTTTTAGACCCCAGTAAACTAGATTGTTTAACCTAATTAATTAACTAAGTGAATAATTAGGTTTATTATTTAGATCTAGGTTAAAAAAAAAACAATCATATCATGCATAGCAGCGAAAATATGAAGAACACAATGATATGATGACCTAGGAAAACCAAACCGGTAAAAAACCCGAGGAGGATTTAACCTAGCTATCCTCAAGGTAAAAAGCAAATCCACTATGAAAGAATTGAAGTTTATACAATAGAACTTAGACCACTAACATTCTATTACTACTTTGAGTAGAAAACTTACTACCACGACCCCATGATAGCTCCGAGTCCACGGACTACTTCTTTCCTTAGCCTTTGCAACAACACAAGCTCACTCGCTTGTGACTTTGAGACTCCACTCAAAGGTTTTGGATCTCCTTAAATGTTGATCTTGTATGCAGCAACTTCTACAACACCGGATTTTGAGATTCTTCAAGGAATAACATCAGTAGAAGACATGAGAGAGCTTTTGGGTACAAAACCCTAAATTTACAAAAGAGGCTCAAGATGCACTCTAATCTCTCTAAAAAACTCTGAAATCCCCACCTAGGGTTAGCTTATAATATCCTTTAAATACTGGAAAAAACGGCTCGCGATTTGGGCTTCAAACGGTCAAGTTATGGCCTTTTTACGTTTGCTGATTTTGCTGATATATGACTTTCGATTGATCGAGTACCAATCGAACCAAACAGCTTGTAACTCATTTTTTTCATCCCAAACTTGAGTTTTTTGTCTTGGGCTTCAATGTAGACCATTCTAATACCCAAACTCTTTCGACTCTTTTAGACGATATAAATATAGAAGTTCATCCACTCGGATTACATCCCCCTCGCTTACTATCATCCAAATCTCCATACAACTTATGACGATCCTCCGAGAATTCGGCATAAGTTGCCCAGGCGCTATGCCCGGATGATGGAGAAGCTTTATTATAAAAGGGTGGACAGGGAACCTAAGGCCACTCAGGAAGGCAGCTTCATAAAAACACACCTCCCTAGGGTTGAAGGCGCAAGACTTTTTGTTTGAACAAGGAAGGCGCATCCTCGTCTCGTCAGGTAGTTGGAACCTATCTCTGAACCTAAAAAGAGTATCCTCGTCTAGAGAACACACTTCATTAAGAGAATGGAAGGCTCTAAGCACAATTTGAGAAGAGGATGAGGGGTTTAAAGACGAAGGCATCGAGATGGCGATGTCGACTTCCACAGCTTTATCACTAGATGACAAACCCGTGTCTAACTCACTGGACCTCACTTCACCAACATCCCTCGGATGGACCAGAAGCGATCTAAAGATTGAAGCAACAACGGAGAAAGGTCAACTAACACTAACCCTAAGGCACTATCCCCGGGGACAAAAGACCTAACCTCCGGGCAACCTTCAACAGACCCAAGAAGCGCCCCTAAATGAGCAAAGAAGAAAGCGACAGAAGGAGAAAGATGCCTAACCTCATAATGATCACACATCAAGGTAAGAAAATAAAAATGGGAATCCTCAATTGAAACAAAGCAAAGAAAAAGCAGGCAGAGAAAAGGGGAAGATCATACTTGAAGAAAAAAGAAGCAAAGTAGCTTGAACTCGGAGAAAGGAGAAGACTCAGAAATGGAGAAAAGGCATAAATGGAGAAGAAAACAAAAATTAGGGAGGAATAAAGAAGAAAAACGCGTTTAAAGCCCTCCCCAAAAAACCGAGATGTCGGAAAACTGAGCGCTTCGTCGAGGAACGTGCCCATGTCCAGCCAACCAAAACGTGACATGTGGCCCACCAAAGACACAAAGTCTTAGTCACATCGCCATAAATGCAATGGAAATGGAATCCCAAAAGCCACGACCAGTGTGGAACAACCTTTCGCATCCCTTAGATCGTCAAGAGACTTGATGACCAAGGAATGGGGGGCAAGTGATGAGCCCAAAGATATTGCTCGTCTAGGCATAGCAACGGACAAAGAGCAAACCATAAATGAAGCCTTTATTGGCCGAGCCGTTGCGATTGGACGAAGTAAAGAAGATAACAGCTCAGAGGTCTCCATATCTCGGCATTAAGTGTCAATGGCGTTACCTAGACAAGGAATTAAACCACCATTAATTGTGATTCCAACAACTAGTAGAGCAGAAGCCTATATAAGGCACATCCAACCAAAGGTAAAGGACATTATCAGAATTACACCCTCATATACAGAATTTTCTCATTTTCTCTCTCTCTCTCTCTATTTCTAACTTCACCATCGGAGGCTCATCAGCTAGCACCACGCCGGTGACCTATCTGTCACCTTTCTTTATTGCCTTGCAGGTCACACCAGAGCCATCCGGATGATCTCAACGACTGACGATTTTACACTCATTACTATCAATTCTCAATAATGCAATTCTCAACTTTTTTTTCTTCTTTTCTTTGTGTTTGAAGCCTGTGAAGAGGTGCTTGGTCGACCACCATCCTTTGGTATCATAACCTGAGCTGGTTCTTTAAGGAATGAAGTAAAATAATGGCCAAACACCTTTCAATGCAAGCATTTGTTGGGCTTCCATGGTTCTCAGTAGTAACCTTAAAAGCACATGAACCAGGCAGCTCAACTAATAAGGAATCACGAAAATCATCATCAAACCCCCAAATCCTCAAAATTCTAGCAAAAACCAAGCCTCTTTGGTTCTTCAGTTATATAGTTATGTAGGATCAAACGAAGACATAGTAACGGGATATATATAAAAGAATAAAAAGTAACGGGGATATGTTTTCCAGACATTGGGCTTCTCTTAGGAAATTAAGTTAATGGGTTTGTTTTTCGAAACCCAGCCTAAGTCCTGAAGGGCCTCCACTTCTGCTTAATAGTTAACTGCCCATCTAGCCCACGTTGAGGAAACTCAGATATCCAAGTCTTTTTTTTCTTTTTCTTTTTTCCTTTACCAAAATCCATCCAACAAACAGCATTCAGCAGTTCAAAGTTTCAAACCTTATCAAAACCAATATTCTTAAACAACCTCGTGGTGGGTTTGGATGAAGCGGATGAGAACTATGAATTTATTAATCTTTGTTTGTCCGTCTATGTTAGAAATTTCTTCAAATATGATGGATTGGAATACTGTACGCAATGAAAATGTAGAACAATTAATATGAGACTTGCCAAGAGTTTTGTGTCTTAATTGACACCTCTCCATGTACAAAGTACTTGGAGTTTAAGGAAGAAAAAGTTCGAGCTACGAAGTTAGTAGCATACTACAACTATTTTAAAAAAAAGTGGGACTTGCGAGAACCTGTCAATCCACCATGCATGTCTTGTAGAAGTAGAACACTAAAAGACAAATGAAGGTAGGAAAGGATAAGAATTTTTTTGAAAAGGAAATAAATTTTTGTAAATCTGGGATCGGGGTTCCTCTCCAATTTTTTGTTTTCTCTCTATTTACTTACTAGCTATCAGATGTTTCCTTTGTTGGGCTTTGTAAAGCCAATCTGTGTTTAATCCAAATTATGACCCAACCCGATATAAAAGTGCTACGGTTTTTAATGGGATTTTTTATGAGGCTCAGTCCATAGACATAGGCAAATTGCAGAATTACGTAAATATTGTCTTGTGAGATTATTTTCTTTGATGCATATTTTTCTCTACTTTTCCATCTCGCAGATCTGAGAATTTCATGTATATTCCCTTCATCACAAGAGCTTTTTGAGACTCTCTCTAAAAATTTTCCATGCATTGCACAAATTCCAAGTCTTACTATTGGACGATTGAAGTTTTCAAAAACACAACTTTGATAAGGGAAATAGTAAGCTCTATGGAAGCATGCCTAAATTTGAGATTCTTGTATGCATATATTGCAATAAATCCACGAAGGGGCAGTTGACTCTTTCCTTGAAGTTAATAACTTTGGTGATGCCATTTTTACTTCTCTACTCTTTAAAAAGTAAAAAAAGTATTAAGGAAATTTAATTGTGTAGATTAATTTTGGATTTGTGTATATATAGAGAAATTCTTGATCAAGATAGACATAAGGTTGCCGTCAAGTTGCTCAACCTTTTGAGCCATAAAGCTTCCAAAAGTGTCATTGTTGAATATGAGACTATTAATACGGTCTCTCTTGTTTATTCACCTGTCGTTTGTTTTTCTTCACAGTTTTCAATCTCTTTAAATATAATTGATACGGTCTCTCTTGTCTCTATACTCGGCAGTTGGCACATAGACAAAATTCAATCACACTCATGACTTTCCTACCACTTGCTAAATTTATGTCAATTACGTTCTCTTCACGACACTTCCCTTGATTACGACAGGTTCGATGAAGAACACAGAGATAACTCTTCATCAATTTCTATCCTGTCACGATCATCTCTACCATCTTTATAATTGTGCTTTTCCTTGAGCACCTCAGTAGCAGTGAAATCAATCCCTCTGTTTAAACCAAACAACACCCAGTTGTATTTCTTAGCCAAAAAAGAAGAAAAAAAGTGTACCAAATTGCATGGTGCTTTACCGCATGAGTTCAGCTCCACCATCCTCATCTTTTTGCGTCAATGTTTTTATTCTTCTCTTGGGGTGTGGCTTGCTAGTAACCTCTGTGATTGCCGGGAATAATGAGACAGACTGCTCAGCGTTGCTTGAGTTCAAAGCCAAGATCATTCATGACCCTCTTGGCGCTTTGAGCTCTTGGAATGACAGCATCCACTTTTGCCAATGGCAAGGGGTAACTTCTGGTCGCCGACATCAGAGAGTCACTGTGTTAGATTTGCAATCTCTGAAACTAGTAGGCTCCATTTCACCATATATTGGAAATTTAAGTTTTTTGAGAAATCTAACCCTTCAAAACAACAGCTTTCATAATGAAATCCCTCTTGAACTTGGTCATTTGCAAAGAATTCAATTCTTACAATTGCAAAATAACACACTTAGTGGTAAAATTCCTAGCAATTTATCCAACTGCACCAACATCATTGTTTTGCGTGTTGGTTTTAATGATTTGTCCGGAGAACTCCCCGCGAACCTTGGTACCTTGACAAAGCTCCAATACTTTGCTATTCAAAATAATAATATGATTGGAAGTATCCCACCTTCTTTGGGAAACTTATCCTCTCTAGAAGTGTTTGCTACACTTTATAATAACTTGGTTGGGAGTATCCTTGATTCTTTTGGCCAATTGACCAAACTTACATTTATTGGTATGAGTTCAAATATGTTGTCTGGTACGATTCCTCCCTCAATTTTCAATCTATCTTCATTAATAAGCTTTGATGTAGGATTCAACCAAATCCAGGGGCATCTTCCTTTAGACATAGGAATCACTCTACCAAATATCGAGGCATTTATTATTGGCAACAATCAATTTTCTGGATCTACCCCAATTTCAATATCTAATGCCTCAAATCTAGTAAAACTTCAATTGAATGGAAATAAACTAGTTGGAAATGTTCCGTCGTTGGAGAAGCTAAATGGAATTTTATCTTTCCTCATTTGCCTTAACCATCTTGGAAGTGGAGGGGCAAATGACTTGAGTTTTCTCTGTTCTTTGACAAATGCCACCTATCTCACAAAATTGCAAATACAAGTAAATAACTTTGGGGGAGAGTTGCCCAAATGCATTGTCAATTTCTCAACTGCTCTCACCATATTGAATCTAGATAATAATAAAATATCTAGAAACTTTCCTACTGGGATAGGAAATCTAATCAACATGGAGACACTAGAGATGTGGAACAATAGATTATCAGGTAATATTCCCTTTGAAATTGGAAAGCTTCATAAGTTACAATATTTGGCTTTATCTCAAAACAATTTCTTTGGGAACATGCCATCCTCTCTGGGAAATTTATCGATTTTGACAAATTTGTACTTAAATGAGAATAATCTTGAAGGAAGTATCCCTTTAAGTCTAGGAAAGTGTCGAAATGTGGTGTATTTGAATCTTCGTAATAATAACCTCAGTGGTATCATATCATCTCAAGTCATTGGTCTCCCATTCTCACCGATTGGTCTAGACTTGTCAAACAACAAATTTGCAGGTGTCCTACCCATGGAAGTAGGAAATTTCAAAAATCTGGAATACTTGGATATATCTAAGAGCATATTGTTTGGTGAAATTCTAACAAATCTTGATAGCTGTGTAAAACTAGAATTTCTATCCATGAGTCAAAACTTCTTCCAAGGGGTCATTCCTTCATCTTTGGAATCATTAAGAGGCCTCAAAGTGTTAGACCTTTCCAACAACAATTTATCTGGCAACATTCCAAGGTTTTTGGAGTTCTTTGACTTCCTGCAGCTATTGAATTTGTCATATAATCATTTTGAGGGTGAGGTACCAATAGGGGGAGTTTTCAAGAGCACAAGTGCAACTTCAATTAAGGGAAATATTGAGCCATGTGGAGGTGTGCCTAAGTTCAAGCTTCCTCTTTGCAAATACAACAAATCCAAGAAAAGGAAGTTCACTCATTCATTGAAGCTAATAATCTCTATACTTTTTGGGCTTTTTGGAGTAACTTTGGTGATTTCATTTCTACTTCTCTTCTCTTTTAAAAGAAAGAGTAGAGAAAGTATTTTAAATAATTCACAAAATTTACTTTTAAATGTATCTTACCAAAGTCTCCTAAAAGCTACAGATGCATTCTCCTCCACTAATTTAATTGGTGTGGGAAGTTTTGGATTTGTGTATAGAGGGATTCTTGATCGGGATAGACATATAGTTGCTGTCAAGGTGCTCAACCGTTTGCATCATGGAGCTTCCAAGAGTTTCATTGCTGAATGTGATGCTTTGTGAAATGTCAGACATCGAAATCTTGTAAAAGTACTCATAGCATGTTCAGGTGTTGACTATCAAGGTCATGATTTCAAAGCATTGGTATATGAGTATATGAGTAATGGCAACCTAGATGAGTGGTTGCATCCAATTGCAAGAACAAATGAGGCTCCTTTGGAAAAAAGGAATTTGAATCTTCTTCAAAGAGTAAATATTGCCATTGATATTGCAAATGCATTAGAATATCTTCATCATCATTGTTATACAACAATTGTTCATTACGACCTCAAGCCTAGCAATATTCTTCTCAATGATGAAATGATTGGATATGTGGGGGACTTTGGCTTGGCAAGGTTCCTTCTTGAGACCACCTAAGACTGTTTCACTAATCAATCAAGCTCTATCGGATTAAGGGTGACAATTGGTTATGCTCCTCCAGGTAAATAACTTTACCATTTCTTTACTTTAATTTATGTTTTTTCATAATATTTCTTAATATACTTTCAAGTATGAAATATAATTCAAATAAGAATGTCCTGTACAAGATTGAGCATGTCTTTAAAAAGCTTTTCTGCATGTCATAATATTTTTCCTATTATATGGTACATAACTTGTGAGGTTATATGTTTCCCCTTGTTTTTTAATATGGAACTAGATCAATCAAATAATAAATATTATTTGCAATTGTAGAGTACGGTATGGGAAACGATGTCTCAACCAATGGTGATATCTATAGTTATGGTATATTATTGTTGGAGATGTTCACAGGAAAAAGATCCACAGATAACATGTTCAAAGATAACTTGAACCTTCATGATTTTGTTAAAGGAGTTTTGCCTGAATGAGTGATTAGCATTGTGGACCCCACTCTTCATTTGGAAAAAGAAGATACTGAAACAAGGACAAATGTTACTCACAGTCAAAATCGAATTGGATGTCCCAAAATTTTAGAGTGCTTGATTTTGATATTTGAAATTGGAGTTTCTTGTTCTATGGAATTCCCAAGGGAGAGGATGAACGTTAGTGATGTTGAAGCTCAGCTAAATTTGATTAGAGGAAGCTCCTCAGAACTTAAATACGCAAAGAAAGAGTTCAACTGAAAGGTAAATTTTTTATGACACAGTACTTGCTCTAGCACCCACTACAAGGGGAGGAGGATTAATATATAGCCAACACCATGTGATTTTCACATTAGTTCCTTTTATTCATAAATAATGAAAATATAGATGTCGTAAATTTGATAACAATCATATAAGTAAGAATGAATCTAATTGTTTTCTATGATTCAGGAAAACTCTTATTTTTGATTTGGTGATTTCCACCATTTTTAGCACTGGACTTACCTTCTTGCATTATTATGAATCCTCTTCCTCACTCTTTTAGAGTGGTGCTGTTATGTCCTTGACTAGGCTTTACCTTTTTTGATGTTTTGTAATGCTAAGTGGCTCAGGTGTCCAAGGCAAAACTGGTGTAATACAATTGTCGTTTCTTAAAGTTCAATAAAAATTTCTATCACGGTTCTCAAAAGAAAAGGGTAAACCTCATTCACCACATAACATCGATCTATTTTAAAATCCAAATCATTTTCTTTCAAAGATTTAGAGATGTAATTGTCTTCCTTCATTGTAGGTACAGAAGGCCAGTGACTCCATCGGGAAGTGCCAACATGACTTGATGAGGTTTTGATTTTTGTATAATCTTGTAACAAAATAATTAGACAATCACTTATTAGTTTCTCTTGTATTTGTCATTGTTTTCTTGTTCAATTATATCTCCGTGTTTGTAAATTACTTTTGATTACCTTGTTATGGCCGAAGTTTCATGTAGAAAATGAATTCCAATATGAGAAGATTCAGGAATATCGGACAAATATATGATGCATTCTTTAAAATGTAGTGACATGAAGTGGTGGAGACAAACAGGAGTATGAGGAAAAGAGAAGAAATTTTTTTTTTTTTTTTTTAAGTTTAGGCTAATTCTTTTAAACAATAACTAGTCGCAAACCCACGCATATATAATTATTTTGAGATATAGTATAATGTATAATTTACTTTCTAAATTTTATTGTAGATAATTTTAATTCCCTAAAAATTAAGCAAGTTCTAAATGTAATTTTAATCTCTCTATTTTTACAAATATATAATTTTATTATTTTTAGTGTTTTGATTGATATTATTCTTTTTTAGGTGGTCCATTTTTTTTCTAACTATTGTTATTATGCATTATATTTTCATAATTTCTTTTGATACCACTAAAGTTTTTAAGGTACAAATTAATATCTTATTAATTTAAGGAGATTATCATGAATCAAAATAATAAAAACTTATCATATAATTATTGACATTACTCAAATAATTGATTGGCACATTCAAATATAAAGCCATATAGATTGTATTTTGATATGACCTCAAATTCTCACTTCCAAACTAATGATTAAATCAAACAAAAGTTAAATTAAAATTATAAGGGGGAGAGAGAGAGAGGATGACATGGAACTCAAAAAACACAACACCAAACCAACCCAAAGTAGAGATATTAAAAAACATAAAAATTCATCAACCTAAAGTTGAGTTGAGAGAGAGAGAGAGAGAGAGAGAGAGAGAGAGAGAGAGAGAGAGAGAGAGAGAGAGAGAGAGAGAGCATAATGGACTGAATAGATCAAAGTAAACCGAAATGGACCGAAGTGGACTAAGTGGACCGAATGAAACCCAAGATGGACCAAAATGGACCGTACTGGACTAACGTGAATTGAAATGGAAGGATCCAGACCGAATGGACTAAAGTGGACTTAAGTCGACAGAAATGGACCTAAAGGACCAAATTAAACCAAAATAGACCGAATTGGATCTAAGTGAACCAGATTGGATTGAAGTAAATTGAAATGGACCAAATTGGAGTCAATGGACTGAAATGTTACTATGATATGGCTCAACAGGAGTGTAGTTACAATAAATATTACATTTCAGTTTTTAGATATTTTAAAGATATAGATATAGATGTCTTATATTTTTAAACACCTTTTTTCGCAAATAATATATATATATATATATATTTTTTTTTTTCAAATTGAAAATTGAACAGTAGGAAAACAAATCAAAATATTGTAGACTTTGTAGTCTGTAGTATGTAATGGCACAATCTGAACGGAGGTGGACGGAATCAAAATAGCCAAAATACTGAATACGAAATGAAGGTTGAATGACTTTATTGAAAAAAATTGAAACTATGCAGACAAAAAAAAAAAAATCAATTGTAATGAAAAGTGTACTGAAAGTTCTCCATATCCTTCAAGTAATCAACTTTGGCACTTTTTACTTCCAACCTTTTCTCTTGTTGCGGTTACTTTCAAAACTGTCTCTCTCACTGACTCACTCTCTATCGTTTGTGCGTTTGTGTCTTAGCTTTGTTGGCATCTTAAAATATTATAAGAAATTTATTTTCCAAATGTGGATGCTAGATTTGATGCCATGTATCATAATTAATGACACTACAAGCCTGTAGAAGATAGATACTTCCTGATCGTCAATTATTTAGTGGTCTAGACTGTCTAGACTCTGTAGATGGTAATTTCGTTTTTGCTGAAGAGTAACGTGACATCTTGGATTGCACAAGGAACCAACAACGCTTCTGATCTGGTAATAATGAGTGTTTCATCTGTCACTAAAATTAATTGGCACTAACGGGTTCCAATTAGTTCAACTAGTAAAATCTTTGATAATTGAATAAGAGATCTGGGGTTTAATGAAATGATAAAAAACTATCATCGGGAGCGAATATCATACGTTGAAACTCTCTAAAAAATAATAATAATAATTGGCATCGGCCATCAAAAAAAAAATGGCACTACTCAACGTTTGTCATGCTCATAAGTCATGATAGTGTTCTCCATTTTTTTAATATAAGTACTGGCAAAAGCAATGCATATCTGATAGTTGAATAAAATAGCTAGGGTTCAATCCTTATCCGCACCAAAAACCGATTGGTGTCTTGGTCTGATAAGTGGTAAAGAGCTATCATCAAGAGCGGACGCCATAAATTGAAATTCTCTTAAAAAAAAAAAAATTAATTGGCACTACTCAACATAGTTTTAAAAACTGGACCGGATCAGCCGGTCTCGATCGATTCTACTAGGAACCGGGTACTAGTCCGATATGGTAAAACCGCCCAAAATCGTGTGCAAAACAGGTTCATTGACCGATTCGGTTTTTAAAACCATGCTACTCAATGTTTGTCATGCTCATAAGTCATGACTGTGTTCTTCAAAAAAACTAGTTGGCACCTCTTAGTATGTCATAACTACTATTTTTTATTTATCCCATAGTCTTTATTTTTAAAGTCTATTTTATGGTTAAAATTTTATTTTGTCAATAATGTTGTAGTTCAACTAGTTGGCCCTTCCTAGTGTGTTCATGACATCTAAAATTCAAATCTCCCATATCTCAAAGTAACTATCAAATTAAATAAATAATGTGAAACCGAATACAATTTTACATTTGTAATATTGAATTTGAATCAATTTATAATATCCCATAAGTTGGAATAGAGTTTTCTCTACCACTTTTTCCCCCTTAATTTCCTGCGGAAACAATGGAACTAGGCTTCAACCAAAATGTAAGGTTGAATTTTATCAACCATCTTGTTGGCTTTATTCCGTGCCAAATTCGCTTATATTTTAGCAATTAGTAACCCTATATTTAGGTGGGAATTATGTAAGGGTAGTGTGTGAGAGAGTGTAAAGAAATGCTCAAGATTGTGCAAGGATGCAGAGACTTGCGGCTGGACTCATGGGTGACTCGTGGATCGCAAGCCGCCAAAGTTGGCACACGCGTGGAGCATGCAGGGGAGCTCAAGAGTCATGCCACCTGTTGCACTACAGGACAAAAGTCCCAGGCTGGCCAGGCCGTTAACTCGTGACTCGGCTTAGTCGCGAGGTCAAGTCGCCAAACCACCCTGTTTGGGAAAAACTGACTATTCGCATTCCTTTCTCACCCTCCTATAGATAGACCCTTATACCCATGAAATGTAGAGCGCTTCCAGAGAGAATTTTGAGAGAAAAACAAGATTGATTCATTCACAATCTTCACATAGAGTCTTTTCAAATTCCTCAACTCTCTTTCTCTCCATTGTTATATCCTTGAGAGGTTCATTATCCAAATCCTTTTCTCACCATACCCATATCCGTGAGAAGGCTATTTGGTGCTTGGAAAGCATTTAGGAAAGGACCAATGGTTATTGGTTGATGCTATGGACTAAGCGGAATCCGGTAAGCTAGAAAAGACAAAGGTTCGACGCAACCTCGTTGGAGCAAGAAGCTTGGAGGGCTTAGGTACACTAGGTAGATTAGGCTTGGAGGGTCTATTGCTATTCATGTATCCCAACTACATTTTCTAGTGGATTATTGACCACTTGGAAGGCAAATGGAGAGGTTTTACGCCGAGAGCTTCGGTTTCCTCTTCGATAACACATCGTGTGTTGTCCTTGTGTTTGCATCTCTCTTCCCTTAATCTTTGCCATTTAAATTCTGTTGTGAATGTGATTTTATTTGGTCTAAGATTGTTTATCAATTCTGCTATATGCTTATATTCATATTCCGCACATTAATTATTTGATAATAAGCTTGAATTGATAATTTGTAAATTAGGGGTCTAAACGTTCAAGGTGTTTTATACACTAATTGAACTTTCACAAAACAATAGTATTCAGTGACATTTCATAATAGTATTTAGTGACATTTCAGAAGAATATTATAAGAGTGTGTGGATTTACTTAATTTCGTTAGCTTTTTTTTTTTTTTTTCCCCTTCTTTTTTAATTTAACTTATTAAAACTTCAAATTATTTAGGTACAAAGGTACATTTTTCAACTTTGTAGGAAAAAAAAAAAGTTAATCCAAAACCACAACTAAAATGCTCTACAAGAGAACATTGTTCAATATCAAATTATTTAACACTTGTATATATCTTATCATTAATCTCAATAAGGGACCACCATATTTACCCACCAATTCTGTTCATGTAACTTATGATATTTTGGGTCCAAATCATTCTGCGGTCTAGTTGTATTGGGCCTTGTACATATTGTTTCTGGCAGATCCCAAAGCGAATGAAACGGGCTTTTCATATAAGTAAAGTATCTTTGCATGTCTTGAATACTCACGCATGCAACTGTGTATGGTCTCAACTCTCACGCCTTCATTTAACATTAGTGAAAAATACTTTAGAGCCAACTTGCTGAACTTGAGCCACCTTATGCATATCTTCTAAGTAGAGACAATTTACAATAGCCTCTCCTTAAACTAACTTATGAAATCTGATATGAAATCTCAGATTTCCGTACCAAGAGCCCATTTGGATTGAATAGAGCTCGCTGAAAATAAACTAATTTTGGTTCAAATTTACTGTACTGTACTCTACTCTTTCTTTCTTTCTCTCAATCCAAATGGACCATGAGTAGTGTAGTGTGTTGTGGCCTTGTGGGTGTGTCATTTTTTATATTTAATAATTGTTGAGTATATAACCAAGTTTAAGGGTGATTTTGGCTGGGATTTATTTTTTAAATGGTGATTTTAATAATTGCTTGATGAAAATGGACTTTTGGAAAAAGCTAGAACCTTTAATTAAGGTTGTTAAAAAGTTTTGTTTCAATAATCAGATTGTTTGGCTAGTACCTATTAAAATTGTTGTTTGAGGCGTAAATTACCGAAAATGAGAAAATTAGTATAAATAAGGTTGTTAAATTTAACATAATGCAACTTCACATATTTAACAATTAAGTTCATTTAGAATTATATTATTATTTATTTATTTTTAAATTTATCTTATATACTATTTTATAATTTTAGGTATTATATGATTATTTAGATATTTATAATTGGGAAAAAAGTACTTTCACCCTTTATGTTTGGAATAGTTTATAATTTCTACATTTATCTTTGAAACTTACCAATTTCTCCCTTTATGTTTGGAAAATGAGTAAATATCTATAATCCGATACTTTTTCTGTTGATTCTAATGAAATGAGAACGATTACAAATATAATCCAAAACAATAACAATGCAATTTTCAACTTTTTTCTTCTTCTTTGTGTTCTCTGTGTTTGAAGCCTGTGAAGAGGTACTTGGTCGACCACCATTCTTTGGTATCATAACCTTAACTGGCTTTTTAAGGTATGTAGAAAATAATGGCCAAACACCTTTCTATGCGAGCATTTGTTGTGCTTCCATGGGTTCTCATTTCTCAATAGTAACCTTAAAAGCACATTCACCTGGCAGCTTAACTAATAAGGAATCAGGAATATCATCATCAAACCCCCAAATCCTCAAAATTCTAGTAAAAATCAAGCCTAACTGACTTTAAACAAAACGAATACACAGTAAATCCCCCCATCCCCAACATCTATGTATCCCAAAACTATGGTGAATTTTATTTTAATGGCATAATGGCCCAAAACTATGTACTATTCTCACTGAAGTTGGTTTCATTATTTTATTAATTAATTTGTATGGAAGTTGGGTTCATGATTAGTATCATATTATCTTTATTATTTTCTTATTTGGTGAACATCATGTAAATTTGGGTCACTATGTCATGAAAATAAAATTCACCGTTGTAACTATTTAAAAATAAATAAAAATCCAACTGTGCAAGTGATTAAGCAAAGTCAAATTTATATACAAAGCATGCTTAAAGTCGTATGCCATTAGTTTTTAGGGGGGGAAAATAATAAATGTGTTTGGTTAGGGTTTTATTTTGGAAGACGTAATGGGGTTTGTAGTTTAAAAAAAAAAAAAAAAAAATAACAGGGTTATGTTTTCAAGAAATTGGGCCTGTTCAATCATCCAGAAAACAGGGGAAAAATAGAAATTTAATACAAGTTTAAAAAACTCCAAATTCTTCAAACACTCCCTACACATGGGGAAACTAATCCCTATCAAAATAAATAAAATTTAATCCTTACCTGAACTCTAAAATAATCAAATATAAATACACACAAAATCGGAAATACTAATAAATTCCAAAAATAACTTCAGGTGTGCTCAGAAGAATCCCTAAAAAAAAAAAAAACCCAAACCAGAAAAAATTTGAAACAAGAAACTCCCAAGAAAACCCTAAAAAAAAATTAGTTTAGAGAAACTCCCAAGAATCTTGCTTGAAACCAAAAAGCAAAAAAACCCTAAAATCTCAATGAGAAAAACCCATACCTTTTTAGAGAAATTAGCCCCAAAGTATGTCAATAGAGAAGATGAGTCAGTCAATTGATCCACCCTCCTCACGGGGCTGCAAAACCCCCAAACCGATCACATTATTTCCCGTGGTGATGAGAATGAGCAAAAGTTGATAAGAAGCGGACGAAGAGAGAAGATGAGAGGAAGAGCTCGGAAATGAAACAGGGAGAGAGAAGTCGAGACCCGAGAGGCGTTGGTGTTGCTCGGTGAGAGGAGAGAGAAAAAAAGAGCCAAAAAGTTGTTTTAATACTGTTCAAAGATAATATTAAAATAATGGATAAACGAGCGACTCTGATAACCATGTAAATATACACGGTTATTGTAGCTCATGGAAATATTTATACATCTTTACATATTTTTACACCCACCGATGTGGGTGTTTTTTTGCTCAAAATGTGTAAAATTTATACTTTTTTCTATTTTAGAAGACTATAGATGGACTGATGTGGTTGCTCTAAGTCCTAATGCGCCTCCACTTTTGCTTAATAGTTAAATGCCCATCTAGCCCATGTTTAGTCATCTCTGGTATCAAAATCCTTTTTTTTTTTTCTTTCACCAACATCCTTCCAATGATAAACAACCTGGTGGTAGATAAAATCTATCATGTTTCGACTACATGTAATACCACCTCGTTTGGATGTAATAGATGAGACCTATGAATTTGTTATTCTTGAAATAAATTTTTGTCCCTGTCGATAGGGGTGGAATTACAATCAAGAGTGTGAGGGCTCAAAAGTTTTTAGAAATCCTTTATAATATTTATAACTATTAAACATTTTTTAAGATATAGCTTTTAAAATTAAGAGTTGTCCCACAAGCAAAAATTCCTGATTTCGCCCCTGTCTGCCAATAATAATCAATTGGAGCATTAATATCTTTCCTCCTACGTTAGAAATTTCTTCCTCCTATTGTAGGCAATGAAAATGTAGAATAATCAATGTGGGACTTGAGAGACCCGTCAATCCGTCATGCACGTCTTGTAGAATTAGAACACGACCCCATGTATGTGGGACCATTTTTAGTCACAAGGATCAAGGGTCAGTTGTGGACTTTGCCTCATTCACTCTCATAGTTAGTAAGGTGACCTTATGTAATCTGACAATGGCGGATCAGATTACTCTTACACATAAAAGCCAAATAACTATATATGTCCCATAACTATTCTATAAATCTAAGACATGTCAATTTCATACACAATTTCGCAATATAGGGAAGTTGTACACTATGAGTGATGGATACTTTTTATCCACTTTTTACATAAAATCACCACTTTTTTTTACCACTTACAATCAACCACTTTAACAAGTTATAAAAATTAGTGTCAACCTCACATTTGGTATATTTGACTTTTAAAATTGAGCAGGGTTACAAGCTTTAGAAAATATTGAACGAGGTAGATAGGAAGGCTCATTCACTTTGTTTTATAATCAAATGTCCCTTATCAAGAGAAGAAAAAAAACATGAAAAGAACGAAATCACTATAATCCATCTAGTCCTCCTAATCTTCTGGATTAGGTATGATGTGTACCACATCGCTCAAGTTCCCAAGTGGTTTGTTCATCGCTACCTTCTTAATTATACATGTGCTTTAATTTGAACACTTAAGCAGTGAAATCAAACCCTCTGTTTTGACAGAACAGAACCCAATATATTAGGGATGAAATTAGGTCTAAAATACTACGATTAGTATCATGTAGTCTATATTATTTTCTTATTTTTTGAAGATCACGTAATTTTGAGTCACTATGCTATGAAAATAAAATTCACCTCTTATTAAAATCTTTTGTTATTTTCAATAAAAATATTCAGAATTCAATTCTATTCTTATTAAAAAAAAAAAATCAAAATGATAATTGCTTTAGAATTGAAGCATTATTTTTTTTCCTACTACGTCAGAAATTTCTTAATACGATGTATTGGATTCATTGGAATATCATTGGCAATGAATATGTGGTCGTGTGAATTGTTCCCACTATTCCACCTTTTCTTAATAAGCAAAAAAATAAAAAATAAAAAAATTAAAAAAAATAATAAAAAAAAAAATTCTTACACATAAAAACCAAATAAATCGTATGTACAATAACTATATTTTTCAGTAAATTTAAGACCCACCCAATTTGCAATCTCACACAATTTTACCACATGATGAAATGATCTACTGCAAGTGATCCATCACTTTTTATAACATTTTAGATGAATGACCACGATTTTTCTATAAAATTACTTGTAAAAAGAAATTATAAAATTAAGTGGAAAATTCAGTGTAACATATTATTTCGTACATTTGACTTCTAAGTTCTAAAATTAAGTAGGGTTACAAGTTTTGATAAATATTGATGGACAAAATTTCTTTCTCTAAACTAGTTTAGAGAAAAATGCTTTAAACTCTCACTAAAAAATTAACATAACTATTGTGGGGGGTAAAAGACCAGGAGGCCCATGCCAATGTCTACATTGGGCCAAGGGCCCAGCCCAAGGAAAAACCCCTCCTCGGCCATGGGGAGAATCCTCCTCGACATGGATGTAGTCGAGGACAAGGGGGGCAACTCACACTGGTAGTGACACTCCCGATCGTTCCACGGAACAGGAGAAGTAATAAAGCGAGAAAGGACAACGGAGAAAATGGAAGTATCCGAGGGAAAGGCTGCCATTATTGCATTTAGTGCCATGTGCCTGACACGACCATACTTTTCTCTTTTTACAACCACTCCCAACAACTGGAGGAAAGAGCTGATGGGACAAATACCTACCCTAGGGACCCCATTCAGGAGGAAGGAAACCACTATAAAAAGGGAGTGGAGGGAGACAGAAGGGGCGGGGCGAAGACCCCCAACACACCGTAGGTACCGAAAAAAGCTCCCCGGATCATGCCGAGGACCAATCCTCTCTGGCAAACTCAGTCCATCTCAACTTGATCGTGAAGAACACCGTGATAACCGTTGCCCATACACTAAAGCCTAACTCTTTGGCCCACTCTCTACAAATTCATTGTACCCAGCTCACCGGTCTAAGGTCCCATGCATCTTGGGTTTGGCCTCAAAAACGTGACCCTACAACAGTATATTTTGAAAATCTAACAATTAGATTAAATGTTCTTTATGTTCTTAACATGCATGTTAAATTTCGTTCAAATTTAATATTATTTATTATTTGATCCATAAACTTATTTTTTATGCATAATTTAAAACTACAAAAACATTAATTTAAATATTTGCTTGATGACATAGTAATCGATATTTGATTTTCTTAAAATTTTGCAAACATAGAGAATATAATAAGAAAATTAAATTTAATGGTAAATTTATCATAATTCACTTAAAAAAAAAAGAAAAAAAAAAAAAGGAAGAGTCAGAAAAAAACGTTTGTCTAATATTGAAGGAGGTTGATAGGGGAAGTTTCCTACCTTTTGTTTTATTGTCAAATGTCCCTTATTAAGTGGAGGGGAAAAAAAGAAAATAGGAAGAAAAAAAAAAGGGATATTTCTATAATCCCTCAAGTCCCTTATTATAAATATGTGCTTTTCCCTGAGTACCAAAGCAGCGAAATCAAACCTAGACTGTTTTCACAAAAGACACCCAATTGTAGCTCTTAGCAAAAAACATAAAAGAGTTTGTACCAAGCTACGTGACTAGGAATGGGGCTTTACGACATGAGTTCAGCTCCATCATCCTAATCTTTTTACATGCATGCTTTTACCCTTCTCCTGTGGTGTGGCTTGTTAGTCACCTCTGTTGTTGGCGGGAATAATGAGACAGAACGGTTAGCGTTGCTTGAGTTCAAAGCCAAGATCACTGATGAATGATGATCGTCTGCAGGTTATGAGCTCTTGGAATGACAGCATCCATTTTTGTCAATGGCGAGGGGTCACCTGTGGTCCCCGACATCAAAGGGTCACCATGTTGAATTTCCCATCTTCGAAATTGGTAGGTTCTATATCACCACAAGTTGGTAATTTAAGTTTTTTGAAGAATCTAACACTCAAACAACTGCTTTCATAATGAAATTCCTTTAGAAATTGACTATTTACGCAAATTGCAAATCCTACATTTGTACAATAACACACTTAGTGGCAAAATTCCAAGAAATTTATCCCAATGCACCAACCTCAAATACATTAATTTCGGTTGCAACCTTTTGGATAGGGAAATCCCTGCAACTCTTGGCACTTTGTCAAAACTCCAATTCTATTCTTTTGAAAAAAATAATTTGACAGGAAGTATCCCTCCTTCTTTCGGCAACTTATCCTCTCTAGAAATGTATGGTACAATTTATAATAACTTGGGTGGGAGTATCCCTCAATGAGGAAACTGAGGAAACTTACATTTTTTGGTGTAAATAGGTTGTCTAGAAGAATTCATCCCTCAATCTTCAATTTGTTTTTATTAAAAACGTTTGATGTAGGGGTCAACCAAATCCAAGGGCATCTTCCATCGGATATAGGTATCACCCTACAAAATATTAAACTATTAAGCACTATCAACAACCAATTTACTGGACCTATCCCTATTTCAATATCTAATGCCTCAAATCTGAAAATTCTTGAATTTTCTGGAAATAAACTAAGAGGAAAAGTTCCTTCTTTGGAGAATTTAAACAAAGTTTCAACTCTTGTCATGGCCTACAACAAGCTTGGAAATGGAGGGGCAAATGACTTCAGTTTTCTTAGTTCTTTGACAAATGCCACCTATCTAAAGGTAGATCAGATACAAGCAAATAACTTTGGGGGAGAGTTGCCCAAGTGCATTATCAATTTCTCAACTACTCTCACCATATTAAGTCTACATAATAATAAAATATATGGGAACATTCCCCTTGGGATAGGAAATTTGATCAATTTGGAGACGCTAGAGATGTGGCTACAATATGGCTTTATCTCAAGACAATTTCTTTGGTAACATTCCTTTCTCTCTTGGAAATTTAACTCTTTTGATAAGCTTGTATTTAGACGATAATAATCTTCAAGGAAGCATCCCTTTGAGTCTTGGTAAGTGTCAAAATATGATTGATTTGAATCTTGCTAATAACAATCTCAGTGGTACCATATCATATCAAGTCTTTGGTCTCTCATTCTCACTAATTTTTCTAGATTTGTCAGCCAATAAATTTACTAGTGCCCTTCCCATAGAAGTAGGAAATTTCATAAATCTACAAGAGTTGAAAATTACTAAAAACATGATGTTTGGTAAAATTCTTGGGAGTATTGGTAGTTGTGTAAAACTTTAAATTCTTGCAATGAGAAGAAACTTCTTCCAAGGGGTCATTCCTTCATCTTTGGAATCATTAAGGGGCCTTCAAATTTTATATCTTTCTATAAACAATTTCTTTTGTAATATTCCAAAATTTTTGGAGAGCTTTATCTTCTTGTGGTTATTGAATTTGTCTTATAACGATTTTGAGGGTGAGGTACCAATAGAGGAAGTTTTTAGGAACACAAGTGCAACTTCAATTAAGGGAAATACTGAGCTATGTGGAGGAGTGCCAAAGTTCAAGCTTCCTGTATGCAAATACAATAAATCCAAGAAGAGGAAATTGACTCATTCCTTTCCTTCAAATAATTCACAAAATTTACTTTTGAATGTATCTTACCAAAGTCTCCTAAAAGCTACAAATGCATCCTCCACTAATTTAATTGAAGTTTTGGATCTGTGTATAGAGGAAATCTTGATAAGATAAACATATAGTTGCTGTCAAGGTGCTCAATCTTTTACACCATGGAGCTTCCAAGAGTTTTATTGCTGAATGTGAGGCTTTGCGAAATATTAGACATCAAAATCTTGTAAAGGTACTTACAGGATGTTCGGGTGTTGACTATCAAGGTCACTATTTCAAAGCATTGGTATATGAGTTCATGAGTAATGGCAACCTAGATGAGTGGTTGCACCCAATTTCAAGAACAAATGAGTCTCCTATGGAACAAAGAAATTTGAATCTTCTTCAAAGACTTAATATTGACATTGATGTTTCAAATGCATTGGAATATCTTTATCATCATTGCCACACACCAATTGTTCATTGCGACCTCAAGCCTAGCAATGTTCTTCTCTATGATGAAATGATTGGACAGGTGGGGGACTTTGGCTTGGCAAGGTTCCTTCTTGAGGTGACCCAAGAGTGTTTCACTAATCAATCAAGCTCTATCGGATTAAGAGGGACAATTAGTTATGCTCCTCCAGGTAAATAACTTTACCATTTCTTAACTTTAAATTTTTTATCTTTTGACAATATTTCTTAATGTATTTTCAAGGATGAAATATAACTCAAAGAAGAATGTCTTGTAGAAGATAGAGCATTTCTTGAAAAAACTTTCCGCTTTGCATAACCATTTTCTTGTTATATACCACTAAAGAGCTCCTTTGCAATTTGTGAGATTATATATTTCCCATTTTTTAATGTTAGTATATAGCTTGGTCGAGCCTCTCCCATCGGGCTTAGCCTTTTAAACTGTACTTATAGTATACTCTTATTATTTGTACTTCACACACACTTTGTCTATATAAAGCTCTCTATTGTACAGTGTTATACACATAGAATATACATCAATATATAAACTATTCAGTCTTTCTCTCTCTCACTTTATATTTTTAACATTTAATATGAAGCTAGATCAATCACATTATAAAATGTTGTGTGCGATTGTAGAATATGGTACCGGGAACGAGGTGTCAACCAATGATGATATTTATAGATATGGTATACTATTGTTGGAGATATTCACATGGAAGAGACCCACAAATAACATGTTCAAAGATAACTTGAACCTTCATGATTTTGTAAAAGGAGTTTTACCGTAATGAGTCACCGACATTGTGGATCCTACTCTTCATTTGGAAAAAGAAGATATGGAAACAAGGACAAATGATACTCACAATCAAAATCGAATTGGAAGTCCCAAAATTCTAAAGTGCTTGATTTTGATATTTAATATTGGTGTTTCTTGTTCTATGGAACTCCCGAGGGAGAGGATGAACATTAGCGATGTTGTAGCTCAGCTACATTTGATTAGAGAAAAGTTCCTCCGACATAGAATACACCAAGAAAGACTTCAACTTATAGGTAAATGTTTTATGACACAACATTTGCTTTAATTCCCACATTTATGACATAGTAGTTGTTGGGCTTTGTGGAGCCTAGTCTTGTTTGATTCAGCTCGATGACCTGACCCGACCCGAATAATGTTGCGTGGTTTTTAATGGAAGATTTTCTCAAGCTTAGTCCATGGAGCGGAGGCTTGGAGAGACAGAAAAAGCGTAGCCACATTCTGTACTTTTTCCTGATAATAGTGAAATCCCCGCAACTCCGTGGATGTAGAATTGCCGAACCACCTAAATATTGTCTTGTGCGTGTGGTTGTTTTTCTTTGACGTGTGTTTTCTCTATTTTTTTGTTTCTCACAGGTTGGGATTTCGGTTAAATTCCCTACATGAGTTGCCCTAATACCCACTTTTATGACACAATAGTTGCTTTAATACCCACTACAAACCTATGGGGTGGTGTTTGGGGGGGTATATAGTCAGCACAATGCCATGTGGCTGTCACATTAGTTCCTTTTATTTGCAATATTGAAAATATAGATGTCGGAAATTTGATAACATTTTTTTTTTTTTTTTGATAACATGATTGTACTATTCTTATGATTTGGAATGAGTCTAAATGTTTTCTATGATTAGGAGATCTTTTTTCTTACCCTTCAAATTTTTTTTGTTCAAAACCAATTATTATTATAAATTTTTTTTTTTTTTTTTCCAAAAGAGCCTTTAAGCTATTTTTGATTTGGTGATTTCCACCATTGGAGTGGTTAAGTTTTCTGGCATTGGACTTGCACTACTTGGTACTTTTGTTGGAGAAGCCTTTGATGAGTTTCATGTAGACATAGGCTTAAATTATTCCAAGGAAATTTAATGGCTACAAGGTTTAACTTATTTACTGGGAATGATTTACTTGTTTGTAATCTCAAGTCTTAACTATCTAACATTTAATTGGATAACAATTACAACAAAAATATTTATTGAGTTTGGGATTTGACAACTGACCCTTCTTGTATTATTATGAATCCTCTAGGTAGCAATACTGAAATGGATACCCCACATAACCTTGTAGCAAGAAGACCTCACTTTTTATGGGAAATTTAAGCTTTGGGAGGCAATTTTATTATTATTTTTTTTTTCTCTCTCAATTCCTCACTTTTTATGGGAAAACCTCATTCCTCACATAACATCGATCTATTTTGTTTGCAATCTTAACTGTCTAACAATTTCTTCCCATACATTGAAATGATTTCTTTCAATTCAACCATTTAGGGAGATAATTTTCTTCCTTCGTTGTAGGTAGAGAGGGCCGATGACTCTATCTGGAAGTGCCATCATGACTTGCTGACGTTTTGATTTTGTATAATTTTGAAGCAAAATAATCAGACTTGTAGCGCCTCTGCTGTTTCTTTCAGCGATCATGTATTAGTTTCTCTTGTATTTCCTATTTCTTATGCTTTTTTCAATATGAGAAGCTTAAGGACTATCATTTTTCTTTTTTGTATGAATAAGAGAATATTATTAAGCCAAGAAGAAATTTTACCATTCAGCTGCCCAATATGCTATTTGATAACTTCATCCCAATTAATCAAAGGTTAAGGCTACACACTGCCTCAAACACAGCCAAGAAAACAGCTTCCCTAACCTCTGAGAGGAGCATTAGAAAAATATATGATTTCTACGCTTCATCTGGTTTTTGCTGAAGCCACGGTAAGCATATCTCCTTTCCAGCTTATAGAATAAAAGCATTTCTAGGAACAATGATTTATTAATCCTTGCAGCAATTTTATCCAAAAATAACCTTTGAAGAGATGAGGGGAATGCCATAATATTTGACATGAAGAGAACATTCTTTGAAGTTTTGAATGCTTATTTTTTTCTGTTTGATCTCTCTTGGAACTGAATAAAACCTCAATTTTTTATGGATTCATAGTCAGGCCAGAGAGCTCATTGAATTGTTAAAGCACCTGCTGCTTAAACTGTATATAGTTCTCAAACATAGATGTGAAAAAGCCACTTTGCCATACCTAGGATGAAACATGAACCAATCTAATACGTACACGTGGCTAATTAAGTAACTGACTTCATGCAAAACGACAACACATTAGCAAAAAACCAGAACCAACGACTTGTAGTATAATTCGAACACTTATAAGATAGTTGTAAACTGACATGTCGTATGAACTCAATCAACTCATCACGACACGATCGTTTATCTTTCTTTTTTTTTTTTTTTTTTTTTTTTTTTTATTTATTTATTTTTAATCTGTATATCTTTGTACAGTATGCTAGTTTTCCTATGCTAACATGAGTATCAAAAAAAAAAAAAAAAAAAAAAAACATGATCTCAAGGGACAGAGCCAAGGGGGGCAACTACCCCCTGACTCTTCCGAAACTTTCTTAGCTATAGGCTATGAGAAAAGTTTGCCCACTTTGATTCATTAACATAAGAAAAAAAAAAAAAAACAAAACAACACTCAATAAAAAGAACTAAAAATTGACATAGCCTTCCTCATAAAAAGCAAAAGAACATGACACTGTAACAAAGAGAGCAAGGAGTTACCTAATAGATCAAAGTCTTTTTATTTATTTTATTTATTTTTTGATTTGGACAGAGCAAAGTTAACAAGTCAAAAAGAACTTTTAGCTTTGGCTTGTCTCACCTTTTCACTTTCTTACTAATATCTTCACACAGGACTCATAACACTTTTACCTTTTATTTTTATTTAATTTATTTAAATGGTAAGAAACACAATAATTTTCACAATAGTTGAGTTAGTAAATTTTTACTTATTACAGTTGAAATAAAATTTTGGCCTCGACCCAATCTTAACCCACACTACTATAGATCAAACTATAGCAAGATGTAAAATTTTTCCATTCCCAAATATGGAATGTGTTTTGTGCATTTTTGTAAACAATGAGAGCTATTTTGCATTTTTAGCACCCTGGATGGATGGGAATGCTCAATTAGATTGTGTTCAATAAAAATTGTTAGGTTCTAAGTACTTAGGAACTAATGTTTTAGAACTCTAATTTGTATTGTTGGCAAACCATGATCAAAACAGGTTTTATAGTCTTGTTTAGACTTGCTCAAAGTGTATGCGTTTTATGTAAAGTTGGAATCAAGTTGCTTGCGAGGTTATAGTATGATTCTGCCTGGCTCGATCGATCGAGAATTATACTTGACCGATCGAAATTCATGCAGAACATTTTTCTGCAGAATTTTCCAACTCAGCCCTAAGCCCATATGACGTGTAGGGCTTTATGTTTTGCCCTAAGTATAAAAGGGTAAACCTTAGCCACGTTTTAGGTTGCTCCTTTTGCTGTGTGTGTGAATCTTTTATGAGATCTAGAGGTATTTGCCTTCACACATACTTACGATTATCAAGAAGGAGAATTCGATTCAAGAACTTGATGATCATTCGATTCTTTGCAATAAAAGCTTAAAGATACACAAGCAGAGTGCTTGTACTTGCTGGAGAATCCAAGAAAGAAGGAGTCCGTGGTCTCGGAGCTGTCATGTGGTCGTGTCGATAAGTTTTCTACTTGTGGGTAGCAATAGAATGTTAGTGGTCTAAGTCGCTATTGTAAAACTTCGATTATTTCAAAGTGGATTCAAGTTTACCTTGAGGATAGCTAGGTTAAATCCTCCCCAGGTTTTTACCGGTGTGGTTTCCTGGGTCATCATATCTTTGTGTTCTTTATATTCCGCACTTTACATTGATATGATTATATGATTGTGTGTTAACCTAGATCTGAAATTTGGACTAAGTAATCGCTTGGCTAATTAACTAGGTTAATCCAGTTGTGTTTTAAGGGGTCTAAAAACGTACAAAAATAAAAATATTTTTCAAACATGGGTTCATCCCAAAAATAGAAAATAAAGATTCACTCTTGGGTTTCAACTCCAACCAATCATTCAAAAGGCAACCGGCAAAAATAATTTCCCTTGAACACGACCATTGTACAATCAAATAGCTTTGCTCCATATTAAGAGCATTAGTATAGGGTGTGCTAAAACACCTAAAATGCTATTTTAGCATACCAAAGAGCAAAAAATTCCTTCCATTCAAAGAGTGATGCTATTTGTTTTCTTCCCTCTCTGCTCTCTTAGACTCTCATTTTTTTTTTCTTCTCTTCTCTCCTCTCTCTAATTGGGTTGTGGTGGTGGGTTGGATTGATCAGATTGTGATAGTGGGTCATTGATCGTGTTGTGGTGATTGGGTTGGTGGGTTCCAATCTGATCGTGGGTTGTGGTGGTTATTATTATTATTTTAAAAGTTGGTTAGCTAGTCCAATACTGATGCTCGTAATAATCATCACATTGTCATATTATTTATAAAGTTGACAGGGTCACCGTCTAGTGTCTATTACACGGTCTTATTAATTAAAGACAATTAGATTGACCATAATCCCCAAAAGTTTCTTAAGATCATGATTGAATTTAGATGCGTCTCTAGCCATGATCCCCGAGCTTGAATTTAGATGCGTCTCTTCGGACTAAACCAAAGGCAAAGACATTCGAAGTTCCCGAAGTGAATGAAACGAGCTTTTCAAACACGATTCTTGAAGGAGAAATGTTGAATTTTATCAAACTTATGAGTATATATCTTATAGCTTTTGTAATGGAAGACATTATTAGCTTCGATACTTGAATGTTGCCCAACTTATTCAATGCTCACAATTCTCTCCCCTCATTGGTTTATAGCTTTTATAGTGGAAGATACACTTAGTTTCTACCCCCAAAACAACGGTGTTGTTTATTATATATAGTATTTATAAGACTAATACGTATTCCATGATAAACTAGTAATAAATTCTTTCAAAAACAATGAATATCCTTGTGGAATATTTCATGTGCTTAGACAGGTTGATTAACACTACGCCCTAATCCCAAGCTGAATGATTACTCCTTAATTTTGTAGTGGATTAGGTACATATGCACTACATCGCGCTTGAAAGTTCCCAGAAAGTTTGTTCTTTCTCTACCTTCTTATAAATATGTGCTTTTCTCCAAGTACCTAAGAAGTCGTATTAAAGGCACAACCCGAATTGAGCAGTCGGACCAAATGAGAATATAAATAACTAGTCACTAACCCGTGCGATGCAATGGAAAACTATTAGAAAATAAATTTAATCCGTCTTTTTGTTCTATTAAATATAATCTTTCTTTTATTTTTTTAAAGTTTAGGTCTAATGATAAAAAACAATCATCGTGTAACGGACGTAATAGATTAACATTTTATTGAAACTATAAAAAAAAAAAAAAGGGTATAACATCATTTTAAATAGTAAATCTATAGTTTTATAACATCTTAAACTTTTTTCTCTTAATGGCATAATGTGTTCGGATCACAAAGAAGTTTGTGTAAAATCTAACTGTGAAAAGTTGTTTTTAAAGGTTCAGAAATGCATTAATTTTGTTAAATAAAAGCATAACTTTTATCACATTTTATAATAACTTTACAAATTTATAGCATTTATCTTTTAGTTAAGGTTGTATTAGAGGATTGGAGTTTTTCTTAATTAGATGTGTTTACAGTTAATATTTACACACTTTTGTTTCAATGGCCAATTAACTTTTTACAAAATTGATCAAAATGACATTTTTTACACCGGTCAAAGTTTGCATCACATTTTTCAACAAATAATAATAATAATAATAAAGAATAATTTAAACAATTATTCTACATGAACTTTTAATCGAAGAGCCAATTTAGATTCAACTTCCACCTAAAGCGCACAACAAACCATTTCCCAATTTTCAATTTCATTATTAGTTGTCTCAACTTCATATTGCTACCATACCAAACACCTGTTTAGATGCATACTTAGAAGCATAGCATCCCATAAAAACCTCTTGCCCAATTGACATAAAGCTTGAAAAGCAAACAGCCCCAAAAAACATGCAACTACTTCACGGTCTTGGCTTTAGTGTTCTTGGAACCAAATGCTTACTAAACATTAGATTTTCTATATCAAATTGTTGCACACTCTAAATGCTTTTATTCATTTGTTAACAATTTCCACAATTACTACAACAAGCCATTGAAAAAAAATTATATAGCGATAGTAACTAATAATGTTAGGTCTATCTTTATCTTAAAGCTAAGATAGTAATGTTTGAGGGAACATTTCAACTTAATGGGGTGCAAACAAAATGCAAATCAAACTAAACTATTAGGATAAACCACTACTATAAAAAAAATGCAGGTCCTCCCATTCCTTCTTGCAAGCCAATAGTAGTTGCAAGAGTTATCCCGATTGCTCAATTCCATGAGAGTATTCCACCTAACGGTCTTGACGCAAGCATCCTCCTCCTTTATCCCATCCCCTGCAAGTTAAAATTTTTAAGAATGAAAATTGTCAATTGGTGGTTTCAAGCAAAAGTTACATTTGTACAAAATATAAGCAGCCTAACTCATTTGCTTGAGGAAAGTAAGACCAACACCTCGATTAGAAATTTCATTTTGCAAATAGGAAATTACTTCAATTTAGCTGAAAAAAAAAAAAAGAAAATGCAAAGTCTACAACGCTTCCCAAACCTAAAAGAAAATAAAAAGAACGAAAGAAAATGTTCATCAAAACATCATTCACAGTAATATATAGAAAAGAGCCCAAAAGAACTACAAACAACCAAATCAATTAAAAAGTAACAATATTCACACAAAAAAAGAGCCTCATGTGAGGATTATGCTACTCTTTAAGTTTTTTTTTTTTTTTTTTAACTTTAAATCTCACTTATCAAAAAGTAGAAGTTTTTTTTTTTTAATCTCTCACCATTTTGAGAGTACCATCATCAATTGGAAACAACTGGAGCTTCAAATGCATAGGAGTTATTATTCTCAACAAAATTTTTTTGCAAAAAGGAAGGCAAAGGAGGCAGAACTTTGCCAACAAAATTAGAATCCTTTTGGTCCGGAATTTAGATTGGAAACAAATCACACCATCAAAAACTTTAGATGTTTAGAATTTAAATCCTTTTATGAATACAAAAGGAAAAAAAAATAGGCACCCACCTAGAGCACCTAGGTCATGTTCAACCTCTTTATCCACAACTACCTGCTACAATTGCTCATTTGCATTGAAAACCAAAGAAAACCCAACAAATGCAGCTTTTTTACATTTATTATATGCATATGATGAGATGACACCAACTAATATCCATTTTAATGACCTTCATGAAATATTAACATTGTGCATTTGTGATGCTGCAAACAAAGAAGATTAAAGATGGATAGTCACTATGGTTCTTTTGTTAATCACAATATGAGGTGCTAAGTAAATCGCTTAGCTCCTCGGGGGTGAAAAGCCCTTGAATTAAGCATCTCTTATGAATGAAAGTATATGCAGCCAATTACAACAATTTAACCCAACAGAGCAAGCAAGTTGTTAAACAATTGTTTTTGTTGAAAATAAATAATTTTCCTTTGAAACAAATAGAAGCTCATTTAGCAAATATATGTTCCTGGGAAAATAGCAAGACGTAGATATAATGGAAGATGTAGCCCACTTTATCAATGAAGAAAAGCCAAAAGAATTGGTGCATAGAAACGTGATTTTATCAAAAATTTCTAATAGCCATTAGTCACAACAACATGCTAAATTCACATATGTTTCTAAAAGAAATTTCACCGAACACATGGTATGAACAATAACTAAAAATAACAAACACTCAAGAGTGTAGGACTACCAAGACGATTAATGCCGACTCCCAAAATAGAACACCAAAACCTTCTCGTAGCAAACTCGTAAATAATAAATTAATAATTGACACTTTGAGACTTTGTAAATACTAAGTGGTATTTAAAATAAAGAAAAAAACCACAGATTGAAAGAAAAGGAAAAAATATTACATTGGTTTAAAGCAAGAATAGAGTGGTCATGAAGTCCCTCTAAAGATGCTTCTTTCACAATCACGTGAAATTTGAATATGAAATCTGAAGAATTGGCTCCTTTAGGATATGGAATTCTGGAATGTGCGAGCAACCGAAAGGTGTGTGTCTAATGTTTCTTCACCAATCTGAAAGGTAGGTTTGCTCATGCTATGACAGAGGCTAAGGTTTTCAACTTTCTTATTAAAGATTATAAAACCGTCCCTAGATTTCATATGTAATGTCAATAATTTTGATATGACCCAACTGTCTTTGATTTATATTTATTAGTTTAATACGTAAAAACAAGAACTTTGTAATTTTATTGGTAGGTTTTGAACTCATGACCTCTTCCTTTATCCACTCCCACGAGAAGAGGAAGTGTCATTTGATTTGAGTTACAATTCATTGGGATATGCTTCTAGTCCATGAGTATTTCTAATTGAAGAAAATCCTATGCGGGACTCGTATGAACCAAAAATTAGCACTCTTGCTAAACCATTGTTGCTTAATGTGTTCGTGGGGAAGATGTTGAAAGACCCCCGGTTTGGCTCATGAGGCAAGCAGGGAGGTACATGAAGGCAGGTTTAAACAGAGATCTTTGGATAACAATTCTTATGTTCATGGCCCATTTTTTAGAGAATATATTTAGATGCCTTTTATATAAAACTTCTATTACCTATACCAAAAAAAAAAAAAAAAAAAAAAATCATGCCTTTTCTTGGATTTGTATAGCACCAAACCCGCAAATTAAAAATGTCCGAGTTTCTTTTTTTTTTTGATAAGAGAATGTCCGAGTTTCTTATACTTTGTGTTTTTTTACTTGTTGGACCCTCATTTTATTTCTAAAATAAAGGACCAGAAGTGGTCTTCTCTTTTGCCTCGGGATGAGGATCATGTTACTACTTTGGAATACTAATTTGTTTTTTTAGTGGTCCAACTACTTCATTAGTCACTATCCTAGATTTCCTTAGAATTGTTTTGTTTACTTTACATCCCATTCATTTGTTATTTGTTCATAAGCTATATTTCTATATAAATTTGGGTTTTAATAGTCTTTTAAGTAAAGTTACCCAAAGAAAGTTGACAACTATGTCTAATCAGTAGATCACTAATTTTCACAATGTTCTACTTTACCGCATTGGTCGTATTTTGAAATTTCCATAAATTTTTTTGTAGTATTTGTTTCTTTTATATCTTTCACTGCTGAGAGAAGGTTAATCTTGCATTCCTTATAGCACCGCAATGCATATATGACATTAGTTCCCCCTACATAACTTGGACCTCATTTATTGACAATTTATTGTGATAGAGCTACCAAATTATCGGTGAGAAGTATCCTTCATTTCGTGAAAGATCGAAAAATGTTGATCTAGTTGTGGAGATTTCACTACAATCGTGGAAAGTTTTTAAGCCTGATGGGGTAAGATTCCTTTCTGGAAATCATTCCAACATTTCTTTCTATCTAAGCAATTTCATGTTATACTTCTTTTTTCTCTTTGATTTAGTTGGTTGTTATCTCTTATTAGATTTCTTTCACATTGATTGAAAAATCGAGGCCAATGAAAATGTATCCAAATAAGAGTAGTGCTTCCAACTTTTCTACTTATCATAACAAAAATCACTTATTTTTAAGGATTACATATTTATTGAGAGGATGAATAACAAATAATCCTCATATTTTCTTGACGAATGTTATCAAACATAATATACAACGTACATTCAATTGAATTAAGTAGTAAATTCAAATCCTTCTCCCCTAATAGATGCTTTCATGTAAGAATGTAGTATTATTCATGAAATAGTAATATCAATTCAATTTTGACAAATAAAAGAGCATCGTCAACATTAAACATGTCGATATTACAAATTAACTTCTAGTAATTTCAGAACTCTAATAACTAAAAATCATTATCATGCAGCCATTATATATGGGTTTAAAAGCATCCTATCAATCATTCAGACCCATTGCATTATCTAATAGCAGAAAAAAATTTATAAAATTTAAGCAATAATAGATCTTGATGATCCTAAAAAACCATCTAAAATGTTAGATCTTGATTAGCTTGTAATACATACCTGATACCTACAGGAGGTCTCTATCTCCACTCTTCAACAACCACTCTTGTCCGATTAGTTTTCTATGCTTCCATAAATTTCCATATCAAGATTAGAAGTCTGTTTGCACCAAATTCATCTTTGTCTAGCTTCACTCACCCACCTTTGGTTCCGATTGTACCATAACAGCCAGGCTATATTCAAAGATGAACTCCACCTCCATGACATGCCCATTTTGCTAATAACACTATACCTATGGAAACATCATGGTTGGTCTCTAGACTTCTCACGCTTCGAGCACTCCCATATTTCATGGGTCACTAATTCTGCATTATCCCCACATATTTCACTTGAGAATGATGGAATTATTTTCAATATTGTGGATCACCTTTCAAGCAAAAATTAAAAGTTATGGCTGCACATTTAGCATCCAATACAAAGAGAAGTACTCTTTAGCACGTCACAGCACATCATGCTCTTTAAGAGTGACAAGCCACATGTGCAATATAGACCACTCCAATAAGAGCAATTGATGAATTCTGAATGTTCCCTAAATCCTAAATTAGACCTTGTTACAATAGTGCAGCCAAAAAAAATTTGTACAATACAATCACTCTTCGATCATCCGCAAACTCCATCTACTCACAAAATAAATAAATAAATAATTACTCATTAATTATGATGCAAACAATGAAATTGGCATTTTTCAATTCACAATTAACTCCTATCAACTCCCTCGCTTCTATGAAGATGATATGTTATAAATCAAAAGAGAATCATAATAACAATAAAAAGCTAGTGAACTTAGCCCAAAACAACCCTTCTGTTTATTAAAACTCCAAATTTGATGTTCATAACTTTTCCTTCATTTTCTCTCAGGAACCAAACAAAGGCTATAAAATTGAACAAAAACCGAATAACCCAACATAAAAATCAACAATAAGAAAATGTAAAAAAAAAAAAAAAAAAAAAAAAGCGCTCTCGGACCATCCACAAAAACCCATCTACACACTAAAATAAATGAATAAATTCTCAACATTTGGATAACCAAAAAAATCTAAAGCGCATCCAAATTTGATTTTAACAACTTTCCCCTTCATTTCCACAAGAACCAAACAACTTCTAAGAAACCCAACGACCTTAATCAAAATCATCAAGAAGGAAACGAAAAAAAAAAAAAAAAAAAAATGGATTAGTAAAATACCAACTGTAACCAAACGCGGAGGTACCGTAAGTCGTTTTTGTAACGACGATCAGAATCGAAGGTCTGCGCGCACTTTTACAAAAACCGTGGCAGCTTCTCATTCAGAACTTGCGAAGGCAGCGAATCAATCATCTTTTTGATCCCTCAGTATATACAAGAAGCCAAACAATCTCACTTTTTAAAACCATTAACAGAGCTACCCACAAAGAGAGAAAGAGAGAGAGAAAGAGGCATACCGGAGCCATATGGTTGGTGATGCCTTCTTTCTATCTCGGACCGACAAAGGTGGGGGATGGCTTCTAGGCGGGATTGATTTTTCAGTGTTGGGTTTTGGGGAAGGAGAAGATAGAGAAAAAGAGAAGAGAGAGGAACGGCAAAGCTTTTTTTTGTGCTTATGTTTTTTTATACTTAGGTTTTTATCGGGTTTTAGAAAAAGGTTTTTCTTTGCTTATTTATTTATTTTTTTTCATTTATGTTTTTTTTTTAATACTTGTGTCTTGACGTGGAAAATTGTGGGGCTTCAAAAGCTTCGGTTTTATATATATATATATATAGATGAAATGAAAGTTGAAGGAATTTATTGTAAAAATTTAGACTATAGGCCATAGGGGCAAAAAATTGCAAAATTTAGAGAGTACAATTAGTAATTTATTTTCTTCAATAAATAAATAAATATAAATATATATATATATATATATATATATTCGTGATGAAAAGTGTGCTTAATGTTCTCCATATCTTTCATCTAGATGCAGCTTGCTCTCGGATATCCTCCTTAGTCCTTGGTATTTGCTAAAGAAAACTTTGTACCTTTTTATTTTACTATTTCTCTTATTGCAATTACTTTTCAAATATCTTGTGATGATGGCCTGATGACTAAAGCCTTATATTCCTGGCGGTGGTAGAGTCAAGATTTGACTTTAGAGTGACAAAATTTATATACATTGATGATGCCAAAAAATTGTCATTTGAACTCCTCATCGATATAGATGGACAAAGGTGTTGACTTCGTCCCGAGACAAACCTTTTGTTGCTATTCTTTCCTACTTTATACCTTTTGGTGCTGAAAATTGTCAGTTGAACTCCTTATCAATACAAATGGAGGAAAGCGTTGGATTCATCCAAAGACGAACCTGCAATAAGATATGAAATAGAGAAATATGGATACACTGGTGTGGTGTTTGCCAAACACCCTCCAATGATTAAGTTAAAATGAAATTCAATTGTAGTATATGGCAAGAGAATTCAACTTGGAAATAGTTTTTTTTTTGGGATGAAAGTTGTGTTCCTCTTTGCCTTTGGTTTGTGTGGGATTTTATAGCCCTTGTCTTCATTGTCTCAATAAATATCTTCATTTATGAGATATGAAGCCAGCAGTATTAATGGTTGGTTTTTATTTTCTGCCAATAGCTATTCATTCGTTGGTGCCCGTACGTTACTCCTTAGCTGCCTAGGGCATTGAATGTCTTTTGTGGCTTTGTCCGTCATTGATGTCTGTACGTTACGCCTTGCATTGAATAGCATTTAATTCATCCGTCGAGAGATAGAGGATCTTGATAAATTAACACTAATCATTAATGAATGTGGAGGCGTTATAGACTTCAATGATCTCTTGCTTGTTGGTTTGTTGGTTACGCTTTTTCCTGTCTTATGTCATTTATGGGGAACTCATTTAATGTATGTTGCAATCATTCATTATATGGACGTTGCTAGCTAGATGGATGATGCTAAATTTTTCCTCGTTTGCTATATGATGGATGAGGGTGGCTTTTTCCCTCTTTAGTTGCCCCTTTATTCCTCCCATCGTCTTTACGGACGTGGTTAGAGTATGAAAGGTGATGAAACAATCAATAGGTTTATCCAGGCAGAATTTGACGTGAATGAGTCCGAGACCTACAAGAAAATAACAATGATGTTTCTCTCCTTCTAGTCACCGTCGTGGTGCCAACCAAGGTGCTTTTTTTTTTTTTTTTTAGATTTAAGGTGATTTATGTAGATCTCTGACTTCTTTAACCGTTGGAGGCCATCAATGGTCGTTTTAATGGCTCTTATAATGCCTCCGGTGGCTTTATGAGGTGATTGATTATCTTGCCAACAGTCATGTACGCCTTTAGGTGACTTTATGTTTAGATCGTCCACCCGTAGGCAAATTCGGTCGTCCATCCACCCGTAGGCGACTTCGTGTTTGGATCATCTAACCATAAGCAATTTTGGTCGTCCGTCCACCCGTAGGCGACTTTAGTCGTTCGTCTACCCGTAGGCGACTTTGGTCATCCGTCCACGCGTAGGTGACTTTGTGTTTGGACCATCCACCCATAGGTGACTTTAGTCATCCGTCCACCCTTAGGCAACTTTGGTCGCCCTTCCACCTATAGGCGACTTTGTGTTAGACTGTCCATCTGTAGGAAACTTTGGTCGTTCGTCCACCCGTAGGAAAATTTGTGTTTAGATCGTCCACCCGTAGGTGATTTTTGTTTAGACCATCCCCCCGTAGGCGACTTTTGTTTATACCATCCACTTATTGGTGACTTTGGTCATTCATCCACTTGTAGGTGGCTTTGGATGTTCATCCATACATAGGTGACTTTTGTGTTTAGACTATCCACCCATAGGCAACTTTGGTTGTTTGGTTCCTTCTACCCAAGCATTAAAAGTGGAGAAAATATTTTTATTCAAATGGTAAGCTCACAAGAAAGTAAGTTAAGTCTCAAATAAGCAAATAACATCATACTATAAGTTGTGTCAAAACATGACACTTATAAGCAATGTATGTAAACGAAATGCAAGCAAAATAATGTAAACATGGTTGAAGGAGTGAACTACCGATAGTAAAGTGTTTGGCACTCCAAGGGTAAGGTAGCTTCTACCCGTCAAGTGTCTCTTGTCGGGTGGTTGTTGACCAAAGCGACATATTCCAGTTCCTCCATCGGTTCTACCATCTATCTTTGGTTTTCAATGGGTGCTCTAATTCACTCTTCCGCTTTGCCATCAATCTTGCAATGCCTCCCGTGATCATTCTTATCTCTCCAAGGGTTACTCTAGGCCACTCTTTTGCTCTACCTAGTTGCTTTGGTCCTTGTAAAGGTTGTATCCTACGTCCATCTTTGAAAATTGCTCCAACTTCCCCTTTCTAATAAGGGCTTTGATTTGACTTTTCAACTAGTATCATTCGGAGGTTTCGTGTCCATGGTCACGATGGAAGCGGCAATATTTTTCCTTGGATCGCTTGTCCGGGTCTCCTTTTAGCATTTTTGGCCAATTAAGTGTGGAGATGTCCTTGATCCGCATCAATACTTGATCCAGTGAAGTATACAGTGGGGTGAAGTTAATGATTCGCCCGGATGGAGACCTCACCTTCATGAATATAGATTGAATTAGTATAGGGATTCTATTCCCCAAAGTTGTCTTCTTTCTTTTGTTTGCTTTGTCATTGCAAATTATTAGCACTAAATCATATGTTTTGTAAGGTTGAATTTATTCAATCATGTGTTGGCTTTATTCCGTACTAAATTTGCTTGTAATTTAGCAATTAGATACCTTGTATTTAGGTGGGGATTATGTAAGGGTAGTGTGTGGGAGAGTGTGAAGAAAACTCAAGATGTGTGCAATTCAAGGGAGTCTCACGACCGGATCTCGCGACCGGTAAGTCACCAGAATGGCACACGTGTGAAGCATGCAAGGGAGCTCAAGGGTCACGATAGCTGGAGCACTATAGGACAAAACTTCCCGTCTGGCCAGGTAGTTAGCTTATGACTCAAACTCGCGACTCGTTCCAGTCACGAGGTCGAGTTGCAGAATGCCTTGTTTGGTTGAAACATGACTTTTCGTATTCCTCATACACTCCACTATAAATACCCTTATACCCACGAAATGTAGAGAGCTTCTAGAGAGAATTTTGAGAGAGAAACCTTAGAGAAAAATAAGATTGACTCATCTACAATCTTCATCGTTTGATTCTCCAAATTCCTCTACTCTCATCCTTTCCATTGACATATCCTTGAGAGGTACATTTAGCCAAATCCTTATCTCACCATACCCATATCGGTGAGGAGGTATTTTGGTGCTTGGGAAGCAGTTTAGAAGGGACCAATTCATTTGGTTGATGCAATGGGCTTATTGCGGGATCCGGTAAGCTAGAAAGGACAAGGTTTTGTGTAACCCTATTAGGGCAAGAAGCTTGGAGGGCTTAGGTGCACTGGGTAGATTAGGCTTGGAGGGTCTTCTGCTATTCATGTATCCTAACTTTATTCTCTAGTGGATTATTGACCGCTTGGAGGGCGGCGGAGAGGTTTTTCACCGAGTACTTCGGTTTCCTCTTCGATAACACCTTGCTGTATTATCTTTGTGTTTGCATCTCTCTTCCCTTACTCTTTACCTTTTAATTACTGCTGTGGTTGTGATTAATTTCGGTTTGGAGTGTTTTACCAATTTGTATTTAGCTTATATTCATCTTTCCGCACATATATTGTTTGTGTATAAGCTTGTGTTGGTAATTTTGTATTTGGGGGTCTAAACGTTCATTGGTGTTTTATACGCTAATTGAATTTTCAATTGGTATCAAAGCAGGTGCACTTGCTGTGGTTTAATTACTTGAGTGTGATCCTTGACCCCTTTTGAGATGGATCAATCTCAATCCCTTAATGCTCCTCCATATTTTGATGGAAGTAACTATGCATTTTGGAAAGTCCGTATGAGGGCATTCCTATGTTCTATTGATGAGAGTGTTTGGGATGTTGTAGATATTGGATGGACTAGGCCGGAGGCAACCAAATCCGAACGGGATAAGGCAACCCTTGCGGCAGCTAACGCTAATAGCAAGGCCTTAAATGTTATTTTTTGTGGTGTTTCTCCCGATGAGTTTCATAGGATTTCTCATGTTACAATTGCTAAGGAGGTGTAGCAAATTTTGGAAACAACGTATGAGGGAACCAAAATGGTGAAAGACACCAAGTTGTAAATGCTCACCACACGCTTTGAAGAGCTAAAGATGAGTGAAGACGAGTCATTCAACTCATTCTATGGGAAGCTCAATGAGGTGGTAATTGGGAAATTTCACTTGGGGGAAAAGACGGAGGACTCCAAAACTGTGAGAAAAATTCTGCGATCATTATCGGAGAACTTCCATGAAAAGGTTACTACCATTGAAGAGAGCAAGGACCTTGATGAGATCAAAGTTCAAGAACTTATTGGCTCACTACAGACATATGAGCTCTCTCTACCATCACAAAGGAAGAGCAAATCTCTTGCTTTAAAGACAATCAATGAAAGAGTAGAAGCTCAAGACTCCTCGAATGAGGATGAGGATAAGGTTGAGAAAGATGTGGCGTATCTTGTTAAGAACTTCTGAAAGTTCTTGAATTTCAAAAAGAATGGAAAGTTTGTTGAGAAGGGAAAATCCCCAAATTCCTAGAAGGAGAAAAAGGATTTCAAGAAGAAAGAAGGGAAGGATTCTCAATCTTCTCAAGGAATCATGTGTTATGAATGCAATGGTCATGGACATCTCAAGAAGGAGTGTCCCAACTATTTGAGAGGAAAGGGTAAAGTGTATGCCACCACTCTTAGTGACACAGACTCCTCTAATTTAGACTCGGAAGAAAGCTACGATGGAGAGGGAAACTACTCCGCATTTATGACCATTGCTCCCATACAATCTTTAAATGATTTGAGTTTGCTAGTGGAAGAGCTTGGAGAGCACACTAAAGTGGAGTCGATGGGGATAGTGGATGAATCCAATGATGAGGAAGATGAAAGTACAGTGGGACTACAAGAAACCTACAATTCCCTTCTTGAGAAGACTGGTGAATATGCAAGAGTGGCTAAAGCAGCCATTAAGAAAATGAAGAGAGCAAAGCAAGATTACAAAAGTCTTCTAGTGCGGTACAAGGAGACCAAGTGTGAAGTTGAAACACTGAACGGAGAGCTAATCGAAGCCTATTCAAAGATCAAATTTCTTGAGCTTGAGGTGATTCAAGCTAATGCTAAAGTAGAGCGGGTTTCCTCTAAAAAGCTTGATGAAGTGCTTGCACACCAAAAGCCCTTTTCTGACAAATGCGGCTTAGGATACACCGGAGAGGCTAGTTCAAGCACCATTGTGTCTAAGGAGATAAAGTTTGTAAAAGCAAAGGAACTGGTGGTAGCAACTCCAGCTTTTGAGAAAGTGAAGTTTGAGAAGAAGGCAGAAGTGGTTGCTCAACGGGTTTTAACAAAGCCTCCAAACCCAAAGAAATTTGCTACACTCAAGGTGAAAGGAAAATCTCTTCCGAAGTCACAAAGAGGACCGCAAACTCATCACTTTTGCCACCATTGTGGAATCCGAGGACACACTAGACCTAATTGCCACAAGCTTCGGGCATTAAAGTATGGCGCTTATCAAAGGCCAAGTGGACAAAGAAATGGCAAAGGTAACTTGAAGCAATTGAAAGGGAGAGAAGTCGAGTCTAATATTGGAGATGTGATGAAGATGATAGACACCATCACTTCGTGTTTGGAAAACTTCACCCTAAGGTTTGAGAATCGTAACTCAAGTACCCAGTCCTCTAAGGATATCACCTCAAACGCACGTGTCGTATGGGTGAAAAAGGGTACACATGCATAAGCATCAAAACATGTCCGTGCATCAATCCTTTCTATATGTTGGGACTTTGCTTGGCTATTTTCTCTGTAATCATTCTAGCATGTTTTAACAAATTTTTGTTTGTTTTTTCTTTCCTTGCTTTGAATGTTATTTTTTATCAAACTTTATTTGCTTTTGTGTCAAAAATCCAAAAACACATAAAAAGTAGAAAATCCAAAAAGTTTGATCGGCATTATTGTGTTTTGTCACATGCATGTTTTGCCTTGTACCTTCGTACAAATGGCTTTGTGCATTTACGAGTGTAGCTTGTTCTTTATGCACTCATATCATTGTGGGAAAAATCTTGACATCTATGTAACTGTTGTAAATAGATCTTCAAACTTGTCATGAATGATTAGTCAATAGTTTTGTTGATCTTGAGACTTGCATAGACTTGTGCCTATATATCTTCCCACTCCTTTTATTTTATTTTATTTTTTTTTTGCTTAAAGAGCTCAACCAATGTAAATCTCAAAATGAAAAGAGATAATGAGCTGCAAAAGCCGTCACACATACTAGTATTTGACTAGGAAAAAGGGAAAGCGACTTATATGAAAATGTATGATGTCCAAAAAGCCAAAGGCTTGTTCATCAAATTGAAATATCAAAAATTTTAGGCATCGATCTCAAAATGAGATGTAATGATTCAAAATGATCAAATGATATGATGTGTATGAAGCCAAATGAAAAGCTTCAAAAGTATGTAATCAAGTTTTGTGAGAGGTCATATATGCATATTTCTATAATTGAGATTGGTCACTCTTCCTAGTGCTAATTGTGTATGTCTTGGTTGAATTGATCATTGAAGCTTCACATTAGACTAAGGACTATCTCATTTTTGGTACCCACACATATCACACATGTCTATGTTCAATAAATGCCTTACTCATTTGTGTGATTGTAATTGTTTAAATGTGTTGCACATACTCAATTATATGTTGATCAAACACAAAAAGATTTTTGAGTGTTTTAATTGTTTTTGGAAAGTGCTTTTGTTTTGAAAAGTTTCAACAATTTCAAAATCTGTGCAACTTTGTTTTGGCGACTTGCTCTCGTGGGTCAATCCAACCGCGAGCCTCCGGTTGCGAGATTACTTAGAAGGTCATCGCGACTCTTTGGCAAGTCAAGCCCCGATTCGAAAAGGACTTAGAAAAATTTCAAAAATCTAGGTTTTAGGATTTTTGCGACTCGGTTTGGTGACTGGTTCGCGAATGGAAGCTCCAATTGCAAGGATTACTCAGATTGTTTCGCGACTCCCTTCGCGACTTACTCACGAGTGGACCTTCCAGTTGCGAAAAACACTAAGACAAATTTGTCACGCGGGATTTTGGCGACTTGTTCGCAACTCATTCTAGTCACGAAAAACGCGTGTTTTGCACATTGAGGGTTATTTTCAGGGCAATTTTCAAAAACTTTTCATTTTTCCCTCGCATATTGTGATTGTTCATTGTCTCCCTCTTTCAAACTCACCGTGTTCACTCACAAAACCTCCATTTTTCTTCATCATCTCTTCATCAATCTTCAAGAAAAGGTATGGGTTCTCTATTTTTCTCAAAGTATTTCATGTTTTTGGCCCTAAATTTCTTGGATTTTGTGTATTTGTTGAGATTTGAAAAGGCATGATGTTGAATATGGTCTATGGTTATTTTGTTGAGTTTGTTGTTTGGGTTTTGTTAGTTATTGGCCTTAGGATGTCTATAATACATGTTTTCATGTTTGCTTCTCATTTTTGAGTAGTATATCCTGTTTGTATTGTGTTGTGTATATCATGCTCATGGTAAAATGTCTCAGATATTTTCTTTTGTTTCTGAGGACTTCATGGAATACAATGTGCTTAGCCCCGCCCGCACATGTATCACATATGCACACCATATGTACCTTTGTTGCACAAACTTGCACACATGTTTTTGAAAATCAATAATGCTTGCTACACGTCATTCCCTAAGTGGTTCATTTAACATTGTAGAGTGATATTTCCTCCCGTCTATCTTTATGTACTTGTTTCATGGACTAACTTGGATCTAATCATATTTGTGTTTGTGTCTTGTGGTTTTGCACTTGGTTCTCTGCTGTGTGTCTGTTCTTTTGCGGATGTCTCGTCGTTCCTCTCATCTCCATCATCCCCTATTTCAAAATGGACCCGACATTCGTCCCATGACTCAAACAGTGAGAGATTCAAGACTCCCCTCGATTCTCGGACTTTCTCCAAAGATTTTTGAAAAAGCTCCTACTGTGGTGGAACGAATTGTGAGATTTGATACCCTGGGAACAACTTTTATTCCTAGGATTTTTGAAGAAAAAGATTGGGCTAATCTATTCGGGAACTTCGAGGATCCAATTGATGAATTAGTCAAGGAGTTCTACTCGAATGCTAGATTCACCGGAGTTGAACTCAAGTGTTGGGTACGAGGAAAGGAATTCATCATTACTCCAGTTTACATTGCAAATGTCCTTCGTGTCACTTGACCAGCAAATGCAGACCTCACTTCATATGATGATAGACTTCCTCAAGTGCAAGATATTCTTCAAATTCTTGGGCCGGATCATGAGATTTCATCCAATGGCATGTCCATTGGAATTGCAAAGTTTGCACCTAAACTGAAAACTCTCACTTTAATCATGTTCTTCAACCTTTATCCACTGTCTAACACTAGATTCATCAATCTTGGAAAAACCTAGTTCTTATGTGATCTCATTACTGGAGTTTAGATTGATATTTGTGCTCACATTTTCCGGACAATGGGGAAAACAAAAGAAGATTTAACATGTCTTCCTTTTTGTAGTCTTCTCATGAAAATCATGGTTCTCGAAGGCGTGCATCCACCAAAAGATGGAAAAATACTGCCTCGTCTTCGTCCAATATCCATGGTGTCTCTTCAAGCGAGCAAAAGTCACTCTTCCAAAGTACCTAAGAGTGAATCTTTACCTCATTCCACTCCTTCAAGTCATGGCTCAACTACTCACACTCCCGAGTTACGGACGACTAGCACTCAGCATGTACAATGTATTCTCAAGTCGACGGGTTGAGTATTTTGATTGAGGGTTTACATCAGCGTATTTCTGGATTTGAAAGTGTTCTCTACTCCACCAACAATCATGTTCAAATGCATCTCACAACCATTGAGACACAGTTAGATGCTATTCAACACAAACTAGAGGAAAGCCTTTAGCTATTCGTGCCAAAAAGGGGGAGAGCAACACAAGAAGGGAAGTGTGCATATTGACAGGGGAAGTTGTGTGAGCTCAAAAGGAGGAAGCTGATACATACACATACATATACTTTTGGATAGTCTAACCATTGATTGGCTAGTCTAGTTTACGCTTTATTTGTTGGACAGTTACATTGCTTTTGTTTAAAGCTTTTGGTACATTGGTTTAAATGTTTCAGTTAATATTCAATATTTTTTGTACCTTTGCTTTGTAGCTTAGTACTTTTAGTTAATGTTATACATTTTCTTTAGTACATAACTCTTGTACCCTTGTTGGATTTTATATCCTTGATGCAATTACCTTATGTTTTTGTATCGATTGAGTGTTGGACATGCAAATGATACTTTGCATTGAGCTTATTAGCTTGCATGTCCGGATGTTCATTCTGTGTGAATAATTATTGTGATCACTATTTATAGTGATTATTCTTGTTTGGTCAAGTCATGCTTTATTGCTTTAGTCTATTCTATCCGATCGCATTGTGCTTGCTCCATATGCATTTCAAGATTTCTGCTTACAATGATCGTCTTGTGTTGTTGTTTTTAGGAAAAACTTGTTCTTATGGTTCAAGAGCTTCACAGGTTCTAGAGTTAGGTGTGAGTGAGTTTTGGCAACTATTCCCAACTCACATGTTAAGTCTAGAGTCTGTTTTAGGGTTTTGTCACGAAATAGCCAAAAGGGGAGATTGTAAGGTTGAATTTATTCAATCATATGTTGGTTTATTCCGTGCCAAATTTGCTTGTAATTTAGCAATTAGATACCCTGTATTTAGGTGGGGATTATGTAAGGGTAGTGTGTGAGAGAGTATGAAGAAAACTCAAAATGTGTGCAATTCAAGGGAGTCTCACGACTGGATCTTGCGATTGGCTCATGATCGTAAGTTGCCAGAATGGCACACATGTGAAGCATGTAGGGGAGCTGAAGGGTCACGACACCTGGAGCACTACAGGACAAAACTTCTAGTCCGGCCAAGCGGTTAACTCACGACTTAAACTCGCGACTCGTTCCAGTCGTGAGGTCGAGTTGCCAAAATGCCCTATTTGGTTGAAACATGACTTTTCGCATTCCTCATACACTCCACTATAAATATCTTATACCCACGAAATGTAGAGAGCTTCCAGAGAGAATTTTGAGAGAGAAACCCTAAAGAAAAACAAGATTGACTCATCCTCAATCTTCATCCTTTGATTCTTCAACTTCCTCTACTCTCATCCTCTCCATTGACATATCCTTGAGAGGTACATTTAGCCAAATCCTTATCTCACCATACCTATATCGGTGATGAGGTATTTTGGTGTTTGGGAAGCGATTCAGGAGGGACCAATTCATTTGGTTGATGCAATGGGCTTATTGCGGGATCTAGTAAGCTAGAGAAGACAAGGTTCGGTGTAACCCTGTTGGAGCAAGAAGCTTGAAGGGCTTAGGTGCACTGTGTAGATTAGGCTTGGAGGGTCTTCTGCTATTCATGTATCTCAACTTTATTCTCTAGTGGATTATTGACCGCTTGGAGGGCGATGGAGAGGTTTTTCGCCGAGTACTTCGGTTTCCTCTTCGATAACACATCGCCGTGTTATCTTTGTGTTTGTATCTCTCTTCCCTTACTCTTTACCTTTTAATTACCGCTGTGGTTGTGATTAATTTCGGTTTGGAGTGTTTTACCAATTTGTATTTAGCTTATATTCATCTTTCTGCACTTATATTGTTTGTGCAGAAGCTTGTGTTGGTAATTTTGTATTTGGGGGTCTAAACGTTCATTAGTGTTTTATACGCTAATTGAACTTTCATGTTTGTCACCCACAATTTGATGATTACGAACAAAAAAGGGCGATGCGTTCTGGCAAGATCATACCATCAAGGTTATTAAGAAGCATCCAATAGTTGCTTATAGATCTTATAATGAGAGCCTTTTTATGTTTAAAGAGATGCTTTTTTTTTTTTTTTTGGCTTTCCGGATAATATCTTTTGAAGTATACTTAAATAAAAAGGAAGAGTCCATTTCACATTATATTTTATGAATTTAACAGTATACACATTATAACGTTATTTTAAATTTTGAATAAAGCAACATTAGATTTATATTTAAATTTCTAATATTTAATTTTAAAGATTAATTTCTGTAAGGATATAGTGTAAAACTCATGTTTTACCCCTCTAATCTCAACATATCACATCATCTTATCATATATTTAAGAATAAGTACAATCACACCCAATCAATTCTAATACCCATATATAAATCCAACCAAATTAGGAGTTATTAAGATATTATTAGGTGTTGTAGAATGTATTGAATTTTAAGTAAAATACTGATGTGACAATCTCTTATTGGATGGTGTAAAACATGGATTTTACACTCCGTCCTTACCAAATTTGGACTCTTAATTTTAATGAAGAAATTGATCGTTTTCAAATTCAAGAAAAAAACCAATGAATGGTCAGCTGTGAATTAGAATGAAGTGGACTGAAGTGAACCAAAATTGGAATGAATTGGACCAAAGTGGACTGAAAATGAAGGAACTTCTCTATGAAACTTGAATGCCAAATAGCATTGACTGAATCAGTTGCACTCTCCTAGCGACAACATTTAAGCTGACCAATTTAATTTATCCAGCAACAAACTTTGAAGAGATGAGGGGAAGGCCAAAGTATTTGAGATTAAGAGAACACTCTTTAAGTATTAAAATATTCTGCTAAAACAAAATTACACTTAAAAGTTAAAATACATTAAAATCAGTTGAAATCGGATCTCCAAAATACGATTTTAAAAAAGAAGCCAAGTTTCCAAATAATTTCAGGGCAATGCCTATTTAAGTAAATAAATAATATTAAAAGTATTATTTTACAAATCTAACCAAAATCTTAGGGTGATTTTTATGCACATAGCTCTTGAATGTAGATCGATCGTGTCTATTTGGACTGAACCAAAGGCAGCACTTCTAGCAGTTCCCAAAGCGAATGAAAAGGGCTTGTCAAACACGATTCTTGAAGGAGAAATGTTGAATTTTATCAAAATTATTCTATACTCACATATGAGTATATGCCATATCTTTCTTATAGCTTCTATAATGGAAGACATTATTAGCTTCGATACTTGAATGTTGCCCAACTTATTCAGTGCTCACAATTCTGTTCCCTCACAGGTTGATAACTTTTATAGTGGAAGATACATTTAGTTTCTACCCCCAAAACAACGGCGTTGTTTATATTATTATGTATATATGCCTTATCTTTCTTATAGCTTCTATAATGGAAGACATTATTAGCTTCGATACTTGAATGTTGCCCAACTTATTCAGTGCTCACAATTCTGTCCCCTCACCGGTTGATAACTTTTATAGTGGAAGATACATTTAGTTTCTACCCCCAAAACAACGGTGTTGTTTATATTATTATGTATATATGCCATATCTTTCTTATAGCTTCTATAATGGAAGACATTTTTAGCTTCGATACTTGAATGTTGCCCAACTTATTCAGTGCTCACAATTCTGTTCCCTCACTGGTTTATAACTTTTATAGTGGAAGATACATTTAGTTTCTACCTCCAAAACAACGTTGTTGTTTAAATTATTTTGTACTAGCTTGTAGCACCATGCATATGCATGGATACATTTAAAAATATACAATAAGATGCATAATATAATTCATATATATATAATTTAAATACTGTTAATAGTCATTTTTATATTTTGTTAACTCTTTAAAAAAATTTGTAAGGATATTATTAGGTATAAAATGTAAATTGTCCATTTAAAAAAAAAAAAATTATTTTGAAGCACTTTTTTTTTTTTTTTTTTTTTACGATTCATTTATTCTAGACTTTTTGGTTTTTGTACTTAATAACTCACTTGGATGAATATTTATGATGTGGTCCCACATTTAATTCTAAAATTAAGAAATAAAACTCTTTAAAAATAAATAATTTAGGACACATGGTGCAAAATTGGAACTCTAATTTGGAATTCTAATTTAAGTTTCTCTCGCTTTCACCTATTATTGTGGGTCTAGCATTTTTGCGCATTCAGCGCTTTTTGTGGGTCTTGTGCACTGTTCACGAGACCCGCAAGTATTTTTTTTCAAAAAACAATTTTTAATCTAGGTCCCACGATACTATTCACACATTTAAAAATTATTTTGTTACAATATTTTCAGTTTTCAGTTTTTAGCAATAAACAAGATCCAAACCGACTTAAGATCTCATAATTTAGTAGTATTGTCTGCTCATCTTTATGAGAGCTATGGTTCGAATAATCCCTTTTTTTTTTTTTTTTTTTTATGTTGCAACTTCAGATTTTTAACAATAAAAAAGATGTTGGGTTTGTGGCACACGTGGGTTCCAGCCCACACTTGATGGAATGGCTCAACTAATGAGCTTGTCTCTAAAGTCTTCAAGCCAACCATCTGCAACCATGTCTCTTAATCAGACTTAAGCGTGTGGGACATGCTGAAGGGTCTGGAAACGTGTATTTTGGGCTTAGCTGAGTACAGGCGCTGCACTTCCAAATCCTTAATTGTTAAAACTTAAAATACACCAAATAAACACACCTTTGGTTTAATATAATGGGGGTAAAACTATAGCATTCCACGTGGATCATGGGTACACGGTCTAATTAATTAAAAATGATCTCGTTATAGAAGCAAAACCCAAAATTCCCAAAATTCTCGCACCAAAATTCTTCTCTCTTGCTCTCGTTATAAATTTGCCACTTCTTGAGATTCTATACACAGCCAAATTAGCCTTCCCTCACAATACACACTTGTACCAACTGCCTCTTCAATCAAATTGCAGATGGGGCTTTCCCAATGGAGTTCATCTCCACCATCCTCGTCTTTTTTAATGCATGCTTTTATCCTTCTCTGGTGGTGTGGCTTGTTAGTCAGCTCTGTTGTTGGCGGGAATAATGAGACGGACCGGTTGGCATTGCTTGAGTTCAAAGCCAAGATCACTGATGATCCTCTCCAAGTTTTGAGCTCTTGGAATCATAGCATCCACTTTTGTCAATGGCGAGGGGTTACCTGTGGTCGTTGACATCAAAGGGTCATTAAGTTGAACTTGCTATCTTCGAAATTGGTAGGCTCTATATCACCACATGTTGGAAATTTAAGTTTTTTGAAGAATATATCACTCTCAAACAACAACTTTCATAATGAAATTCCTTCAGTAATTGACCGTTTACGCAGATTGCAAATCCTACGCTTGTACAATAACTCACTTAGAGGCAAAATTCCAAGAAATTTATCCCATTGCACCAACCTCAATTACATTAATTTCGGTCGCAACCTTTTGGATGGGAAAATCCCTGCAACTCTTGGCACCTTGTCAAAACTCCAATTCATTAATTTTGAAATTAATAATTTGACAGGAAGTATCCCACCTTCTTTCGGCAACTTATCCTCTCTAGAATTGTTTGCTGCATATTCTAATAACTTGGGTGGGAGTATCCCTCATTCTTTTGGCCAACTAATGAAACTTACATTTTTTTCTGTCGGTACAAATGGGTTGTCTGGAAAAATTCCTCCCTCAATCTTCAATTTGTCTTCGTTAACAATTTTTGGTGTGGGAGAGAACCAAATCCAAGGGCATCTTCCCTCAGACATAGGTATCACTCTACCTAATATCGAAAAATTTGTCATTTACAAGAACCAATTTATTGGACCTATCCCTATTTCAATATCTAATGCCTCAAATCTAGAGCAACTTGACCTTGCCGAAAATAAACTAAAAGGAAGAGTTCCTTCTTTGGAGAAGTTATATGGAGTTTCATATATTGCCATAGCTCTTAACGAGCTTGGAAATGGAGGGGCAAATGACTTGGGTTTTCTCTGTTCTTTGACAAATTCTACGTATCTAACCGATTTAGACATAGGGTACAATAACTTTGGGGGAGAGTTGCCCAAGTGCATTGCCAATTTCTCAACTACTTTCACCACATTAAGTCTAGATAATAATAAAATATCTGGAAACATTCCTATTGGAATAGGAAATTTGACGAATTTGGAGGCACTAGTTATGGACAACAATAAATTATCAGGTCATATTCCTTTTGAAATTGGAAAGCTTCATAAGTTACAAATTTTGGATTTATCTGCAAACAATATCTTTGGGAACATTCCATCTTCTCTTGGAAATTTAACTATTTTGATAACTTTGTATTTACACGATAATAATCTTCAAGGAAGCATCCCCTTAAGTCTAGTCAAGTGTGAAAATGTGGTTGATTTGGATCTTTCTAAAACCAATCTCAGTGGTACCATATCATATCAAGTAATTGGTCTCTCATTCTCATCAATTTCTCTAGACTTGTCAGCCAACAAATTTACTGGTGTCCTTCCTACTGAAGTAGAAAATTTACAAAATTTAGAATACTTGGATATTTCTAAAAACATGTTGTTTGGAAAAATTCCAACAAGTCTTGGTAGTCGTGTAAAATTAGAATATCTAGCCATGAGAAGCAACTTCTTTCAAGGGGTCATGCCTTCATCTTTGGAATCATTAAGGGGCCTTCAACTTTTAGATCTTTCTAAAAACAATTTCTCTCGCAATATTCCAAAACTTTTGGAGAGCTTTATCTTCTTGCAGTTATTGAATTTGTCTTATAACGATTTTGACGGTGAGGTACCAACAAATGGAGTTTTCAAGAACACAAGTGCAACTGTGATTAAGGGGAACGGTAAGCTTTGTGGAGGCATGCCTAAGTTTCATCTTCTTGTATGTAAATACAATAAATCCAAGAAGAGGAAGTTGACTCCTTCCTTGAAGCTAATAATCTCTATATCATCCGGCCTTCTTGGAGTAACTTTGGTAATGTTATTTTTACTTCTCCGCACTTTAAAAAGAAAAAGGAGAGAAAGTATTTTAAGTAATTCAGGAAATTTACTTTTGAATGTATCTTACCATAGTCTCCTAAAAGCTACGGATGCATTCTCCACCACTAATTTAATTGGTATGGGTAGCTTTGGATCTGTATATAGAGGAATTCTTGATCATGACAGACGTAAAGTTGTTGTCAAGGTACTAACCTTTTGCAGCATGGAGCTTCAAAAAGTTTTATTGCTGAATGTGAGGCTTTGAGAAATATCAGACATCGGAATCTAGTGAAGGTACTCACAGCATGTTCAGGTGTTGACTATCAAGGTCATGATTTCAAAGCATTGGTATACGAGTTCATGACTAACGGCAACCTAGATGGGTGGTTGCATCCAGTTTCAAAAAGAAATGAGGTTCCCGAAGAACAAACAAATTTGAATTTTCTTCAAAGACTAAATATTGCTATTGATGTTGCAAATGCATTGGAATATCTTCATCATCGTTGCCATTCACCAATTGTTCATTGTGACCTCAAGCCTAGCAATGTTCTTCTTGATGATGAAATGATTGGACATGTTGGTGATTTTGGCTTAGCAAGGTTCCTTCGTGAGGCCACCCAAGAGTGTTTCACTAATCAATCAAGCTTTATCGGATTAAAAGGAACAGTTGGTTATGCTCCTCCAGGTGAATGTCTTTTCCATTTTTGAACATTAAATACTCTTCTTTTGATAATATTTTTTAGTGTGCTAATTTCAAGCATGAAAATAACTTAAGGAAGCCTTTTAGAAGATGGAGCATGTCCTATAAAAAATTTCTACTTGTCATAATTTTTTTTTTTTTCATTTTATATGCTGATAGAAATATCTTTCAAAGTTGTGCTATTATATTATTATTATTATTCTTTTTTTTTTAATATGAAACTAGATCAATCATATTCTAAATGCTATGTGCAATTGCAGAATATGGTATGGGAAATGAGGTGTCAACTTTTGGTGATATCTACAGTTATGGTATATTATTATTGGAGATGTTCACAGGAAAAAGGCCTGCTGATAACATTTTCAAAGACGACTTGAACCTTCATGATTTCGTTAGCGGAGCTTTGCCCGAACGAGTGATCAACATTGTGGATCCTATTATTCTTTTGGAAAGAGAAGATATGGAAACAAGGACAAATGACACTCACATTCAAAATCGAATAGGATGTCCCAAAATTCTGGAGTGCTTGATTTTGATATTTGGAATTGGAGTTTCTTGTTCTATGGAATCTCCAAGAGAAAAGATGAACATTAGTGATGTTGTAGCTCAGTTGCATTTGATTAGAGACAAGCTCCTCGTAACAAGAAGACACCGAGAAAGAATTCAACTTACAGGTAAATTGTTCATGACACAAGATTTGTTGCTCTTAACACCCCCTCCAAACCTTTATGGAGGGAGGGGGATCATATATCCAACACAATGCTATGTGCTTGTCATGGTACTTTCTTTTGTTCTAGCGAAATTGATAATATTGATGCTATGTGAAATTTGAATACATGATGGTACTATTCATATGATTAAGATTCATCTAATTTGTTTTCTATGATTCAAAATATGCTCTTTTTTGTCCGGTCCCCCCTCAAAATGTTTGTTGTAAAATACATAAATGAAAATGACATTTAAGCTATTTTCGATTTGGTGATTTCTACCATTAGTGATTATTGGTATTTTACTTACACTCAAGTTTCTTTTTATAGAGATGCGTTTGATGACTTTGATGTAGACATAGGCTTAAATTACTAAGTATGGAATTTTAATGGGTAAGAAGTTTAACTAATTTACTGGCAATGGTTTAGTTGTTTATAATCTTAACTATCTCTCAAGTACCGAGATAACCATTTCCATAAAACATTTAATGAGTTTAGGATTTGAAAATTGAACCTTTTTGCATTACTATGAATCCCCTTTACTATTTTGAAAACCAAGACTTCTTATACATAGAAATGATTTCCCTTAACTCCATGATTTAGAGGGATAATTGTCCTCCTTGAATGTAGGTACAGAGGGCCCATGACCCTATTGGAAGGCATCATGACTTAATGAGGTTTTGATTTTGTATAATCTTGGAACAAAATGATCAGATTTGTAGCTCCTCCTTTTGTTTCTTTTAATGCTCACTTATTAGTTTATCTTGTATTTGTCATAGTTTTTTTTTTTTTTTTTTATTTTAATATCCATGGAATAATTTGTGGCTGTAATATTACTTTTAATAAATTATAGAGACTCTGTGGATATAGGCTTTTATGGCTGAACCATGCACGTTAAAATTGTTGTCTTCCTTCTTTTGTTTGCCTTCATTTTTCACAAAGGAATTTTACAGCTTCAAGCCTTGGATAGCACCAGTAGCCAAGAAGGCTTCTAGTTTGGTAGTTATTAGTTCCTTTGTCACTGCAAATTATTAGCACTATAAAGATGTTTGTCACCCATAATTTGATGATTACGTACAAGAAAAAGCAATTTGTACTTCAAGATCATACCATTAAGGTTATTGCTAAGCACCGAATAGTTTATTGTAGATCTTATAATGAAAGTCATTTTATGTTAACAGGAATTTTTTTCCAAATAATATCTTTTGAAGTTTCTTGAAATAATTAAAGATGGTCTATTTCATAATTAATTTAGATTTTATTTTATGAATTCAACTATATACAAACTATAACATTATTTTAAATTTTAAATAATGCAACACTAAATATATATTTAAATTTGTAATATTTAATCTTAATGAAGAATTTGATCAATTTCTAATTCAAGAAAAACTCAAAATATGTTCAGAAGTGAGAAGAATGTATATAAATAAAACATCTTTGCATTTCTTGAATTTAAAACTTAAAAAAGAAATAGAAAAAACCATCAATGTCTTGACACTTGATCGGCTTCATTTTGTTCAACTTGAAAACTCCAACCCATCACATACATCCCCTGCTTTGGGCCTTGGTTGAGGATGATGATGGTTGGTTCCCCTATATTGTTCCTAATAAATTATTATCCTTATTTGCGAAAGCGATTGCATGCATACCAAATATGAATTCATAATTGTTTTTGGTGTGGCTTAGAAAATCAATACTCAAATGGTCTCACCACATCCCCTAAGAATACTCATGCATGTCACATCTCCAAATTCCCATCACCTTAAACGTTATGCATATCTTTTAAGTAAAGACAAATTAAAATATACTACTCGAGTAATTAAAGCAGCTCCAAATTCCCATCACATTAAGCCTCATGCATATTTTCTCAATTTGAATACTTTTTATAGAAATGCTATATTCTAAACAATTTCATAACACTTTCTCAAAAATTTTAAGTGGCATCTAGGTTGTTATTTGCTATTAGTGCACAAACAAGGAATTTTAATAGTGGGTTCAAATTAGAACCAATAACAACTTACCACTTAAAAAGCGTTGTGAAAATGTTGTGGACATAGCACTTCTCAATGTTTTACTATAAAACTCTCTTGCGCTTCTATCTTGAATTCAATATCTGTGTGGTATTGACTATTGAATATCTATGATAGAATTTAAGACATACAAGCTTGAATTTTGAAGCATATCCTTTACATGAAACAGAGAAGGAAAAAAAAAAACTGTTTATTTCTCATAATTAAAATTTCAGATTTCTATTGGTTCATATCAAATTCTTGTAATGAAATAAAATTGAGGATTTTTTCCATAAAATAGGTTTAAGACTTGTAGAATAAATGGTCACACATTTGGCAATTTCACTAAAAAGTATTAAGGGAATTCTTATATTTTAAAACAGCTTAAAGGCTAAAGTTAATAAAAACTATTATTTGACATAATTTTTTTCTTTTCAAAGTGACACATAATGATCCCTAATTTTAAAAGATAATGGTTGCACTAATAATAATAAAAATAAAACAACATTGACCATTGATTGAATTGATTGTGTTCAAGTATGAAAATACAAAACATTGTAATAATTTATATTTTTTGTTTAAATCTTTAACCAATGGTTACCAAACAATATTGATAACATTGATCAGTAATATAGTAATATAATGAACTGTGAACTTACGGTTTAAATTAAAGACATTCTTTCCTAAAAGAAAAATGAGAGTAGGCAACAAGGCCCACAAAAAGAGCAACAAGTAACCGACTTTAGACAAATCGACTACACAAGAAAATCCCCTAACCCAAACATCCATGTATCTCAAAATAATAATAATAATGGACATGTTAGTATTCAAATTTATTACATCAATTCAAACAATTGGTGAATTTTATCACTGAATGTAGTTTCATTATTTAATTAATTAATTTTTACGGAAAGTTGTTTTCATGATTAGTATCATGGTGTCTTTATTATTATTGTTTTATTTTGTGAACATTACACGCTTTTGAGTCACTATGTCATAAAAACAAAATTCACCATTTATTAGCATCTTTTGTTATATTCAATGAATATATCTAGATTTTAAATCTTTCATATGTCGTAACTATCCAAAAAAGAATCCACTTTGTGCAAGTCGTGGTTGGCTCAACCCTTAGGCGAATTAGGAAATTGCCTAAGGCCCCCAAGTGGAAGGGGGTCCCAACATTTTAGAAAAGAAGGGGTAGTAGGGGCCAAAAAAAAAAAAAAAGTTTCAGATGAATTAGAAATATCGGGCACATCCTTTTAACCAAAAAACAAAAATTTTGGTAGATCCTATTAAACATTGGTTCTAAACAAAATTATTGTCCAAAAATAACATTATTATTCTCTAGGCAAACCAAAAATCAACAAGATAAACTACAAATCCAGTCTAAGAGATTAACTACAAAACAATCACAAATCAAAACAAATAAAACAACTCAAATTTTACTGTTCCCTCTGCTTTTTTCTCTCTGCTCTCTGCCTCTCTCAATCGCTCAAGCAAGCCGCAAGCTTTCTCCGCCTCTCTGACTCTCATTCCTTCTCTGAATCTCTGCTCTTTGAAGTCTCCACCTCTCTCAACTGCTCTAGGACTTTAAGTTTTCTGATACGGTGCGGTGCGTATCAGGTATAATATTTGGGCACTTGGCTTTCAGTTCAGCCTTTCTCTTTATTTTATTTGTACAATGGGCCTGCCTCCCGCCTGGACGTTTCACTTTGTTTGGGCCTTTAATTTTTTTTTTTTTTTTTAATAAAGCCTGCGTTTTTTTTTTTTTTTTGGGGTGGGCGGGGAGAGGGGGGTTATAGATAATAGATACAATTTGTTTTGGTGTTTTTTTTGGTGGGTCTTGTCAATAAGTCTTGTGTTATGGTTGTGCTTAAATTTTTGTTATGCTTGTGCTTAATTTTTTTTTTTAATTTTAATCTTGTGTTTATATATATATATATATATATTAGTTAGTGGTAATATATTGAATAAGTCTTTATTTATGCAGGTTGAGATTGCTAAAAACTTGTTATTGTTCGGTAAAACTACAACAATACTTTTTATATAAATCAGGTTCTATTTCTCATTTGCTCTACACTTGAAAGTTATTTTTTATTTTAGTCTTTATAAATATATTGTTTGATTAGAAATGTCTACTAAAAAATATGCATTTGGATATGAAAAACTAAAAAAAAAAAAAAAAAAAAAAAAAAAAAAGAAAAATTAATTGAGTCTTAAAAAGGATCAATGGATAAATTTGCTATTAGTAATAAAAAAATATAACACAAAATTTAGATGAAAATATCACAAATGAGCAAAAAATTCACCAAAAAGAGTTAGAAGATAATGAAATGATACAATTGCAAGATAACAATGATACAATTGCAAGATAATGAAATGATACGATTGAAAAAGAGATGTTAGAAGAACTTGAATACAAAAAATTAATTAGTCAATTTGTATCTCAAAAGGTAAAAAAAAAAAAAGATTTTAAATGAAATATATTATAATATAAATATATTAAATAAATATTAATTTAATTAATATATAAGTATTAAAAAAAAAAACCCTATTTTTAGTTCTCACTTAAGGCCCCAAAATGTCTAGGGCCGGCCTTGGTGCAAGTAATTAAGTAAAGTCAAATTTATATACCAAGCATGCTTCAAGTCTTATGCCATTATTTTTTAGCCGAAAATAATAAAAAATTTTTTTAGTTTGGGTTTTGTCTTGGTCCTTTTGGAAGATGTAAGGGGGTTTTCGTAAATAAAAAAGGGAAAAAAAAAATGTAACGGGTTAGGTTTTCAAGAAATTGGGCCTCTCTTAGAAAAGTTAATGGGTTTCTTATTTGAAACCTAGCCTAAGTCCCGATGGACCTCCATTCTGTTTGACTGCCCATCTAGCCCACGTTAAGTCAACTCAAGTATCAAAATCTTTTTTTCTTTTTCTTTTTTTCCTTTCACCAAGATCCATCTAACAATATACAACCCGATGGTGGAAAAAATCGATCATGTTTCAACTTAATACCACCTCATATTGGATGTAGTGGATGAGATATTAAATATGAATTTGTTATTCTTGAAATAAATTTTTATCCCCGCAACAAGGGGCAGAACTACATTTAAGGGTGTGGGGGCCATCGCCCTCCAAAAATTTTTAAAAATCCTTTATAATATTTGTAACTATTAAACAATTTTTAAGATATAGCTTATAAAAATAGGACTTGGCCCCTCAAGCAAAAATACCTAATTCTCGCCAACGCTTGTTTGATAATAATCAATTTGAGCATTGATATCTTTCCTGCTATGTTAGAATTTCTTCATAGGAAATTTTGGAATATCGTTGGCAATGAAATTTTTTTTTTCAAATATTTTTTAATATTTATAACTATTAAACATTTTTTAAAATATAACTTTTAAAAATTGGAGTTGTCCCCTCAAGCAAAAATTATTGATTTCACCCCTACATGCCGATAATAATCAATTGGAGAATTGATACATTTCCTCCCATGTTTGAAATTTCTTCCTAGGAATATTGATGGATTGGAATATCATAGGCAATGAAAATGTAGAACAATCAATGTGGGACTTGAGAGACCCTTCAATCTGTTGGGGTGCACTACCACACCTAGAAGTTCAATCCACATGGAATTCTATTTCAAGATGAAATAGGTGAAGTTGGCTTGAATGAATAAAACTCCTATTCCTAATTATACTAGGAGTGTCAAGCGGTGGAAGGTATTTTATATATAAAGCAATATATTGTGTGCGTGTGGTTTTTATGAGAGAGAGATCAACACCGAAACATAGTTTTAAAGCCGATCGAAAGAAAAAGAATAGTGCTTTGTACGACACTAAGGGAAAAAATAAAAGATAATTTTTCTTTTGCTAAAGATGTACAAGGAAGATAAATTGAATGTACTAGGAAGATAAATTGAAGGTTCTCTCTAGGACTATTATTTTGGTGCTACAACCACATAAAATTGAAATAATCAGAGTGGAAGAATTCCAATCTAGCATATTAGAACAAGTTGATATATTCCTTGAACCAGGCATAAGAGAATTCGGACAAAATGCGTAGCTCTACATTTCAATGCTAGAAGCTATGTGCACCTTTTTCTGTGTTTTCTATATTCATTCATTGTCGCTTGCTTGCTGTGATATTATCCTCTTGTGTTCCCTCTGAATTATATTTGGGTTTTCACCTTTCTTTTCATACTTATAAATCCATCTTATTTTGATAAACAATCAGGTCGTATTGTTACTGATGAGATCGATCATCCTTTGACTAATTAAAGAGCTTGGTACTGAAAATTTGACCTTACTCTTCCTTGCTAGCCAAAGGATGATTTTCCCTTCAACAATTAATAATGGGTATGAGTTGTGGATTCGAAATGGCTAAGGTCTAATCCTAGGGAATTTTAACATTTTTAACAACTTATTGTATAATTCTAAATTAATTTTAACAGTGTTAACGGAGTAATGTGTAATCAAAATAATTTTGGATAATCTTAACAATTTAAGTGTAATTCAGTTAATTATGGAGAATTTAATTTCGACAATTGAAGATGTAATTTAAAGTTATTTTGTGGATTTCAATCATTCAAGATTCAATTCGAAATAATTTTGGTGAATTTTAACCAATTAATAAATGTATTTTAGAATTACTTTGTGAATTTTAACAACTCAAGTGTATAAGAAATTAACTTTTATGATTTTTTTTTTTTTTGAAACCAAAACGATAGAAATTTTATTTCAACAGCCAATATACAATAATAACTAGATCAAGCATCTAGTCCTTGGGTGGACCATCAGCGAACAACATAACATGTTGCGATGACCCACAAGAGATACTTTTACATTCTATCCAATAAACTTTTATGAATTTTATTTATTGAAGGTGTGATTCCAAATAATTTTGTGGAATTTCAACTGTTCAAGGTGTAATTCAAATTCGTTTTTAGTGAATTTTAGTCATTATTTAATCCATTTAAAATGTAATTTGAACCAATTTTATAAATTTTGAGGGAAATTTTTCTCTTTTTCTTTTTGTGCACTTGAGCATCCGGGTCATTTTATTTGATTTGGGATGTTGTAGACTTGTAGTGTACCAATTGGTCTTTGCCCCTTTTTCCCGATCTCGGTTCAAGCATTTGATTCAAGCTCATTTTCGGTTTGGCCCAATCACTTTTAATCAAATGCCGCTTAGAACTGGGCTTATTTTGGATCAGAACTAATCATATTTTAAACAAAAGTTAGTATGTTTAGGACTAATTTAGTTCGGCTTGACTGGACTCATTTTAGATCGGGCCTAATCTTATGTTAATGTGCCATTGCAAAGGATAGACACAGTTTGGCTTGGCTGAGTCTATTTATTATTGTCTTTACCTTATGAGCTAGATTTTTTTTTTTTTTTTTTTTTTGGATAATTTAAGGAGAAATTTACATGTTTGAGTGCATGAGTTCATTTAGGCAATATGCCTTTTTTTTTTTTTTTTTTTTTTTAGAGAGTTTCAATCTATGGCATCCGCTCCCGACGATAGATTGAATCTTAGATATCTTATTTAACTATTAGAGACTTTACCAATTAAGCTAATTAGAACCCACATCTAAGCAATATGCTTGTAAACGGGTTTTGGATGCATAGGTTCTAAGTTCAAATTCCAAAGGAATTGTGAAATTGCCTGAATGAACAATTTGGTAAAATTGTAGCAGGATGTAAAATTGTTTGCATTCCCAAATGTGGAATGTGTTTTGTGCATTTTTGTAAACAATATTGAGAGCATTTTTTTCATTTTATAATATCAAAGATACACAAGGAAGACTAAGTAATTGACTTCGTACAAAACGACAACACATGCAATAATTAAAGACTACAACAAACGACTTGTAGTATAATTCCAACACTAGTAAAGAAATTGGTAAGCAACATGTTATATGAACTCAATCTACTGCACGACTTGTCGTTTAATTGTCCTTCAAAGCTTATATAGGCTAGACTAGCCAAGAAAGATATTGTCTTGGTACATAATTATATACGATCGTTGTGTACTATATTAAGAAATTATGTCGAAGGGGTGAGTTCATGTAACTCTTAACATTTTCTTTTCATCTTCTATAATTAATTCGGCCTCTAAAATACTAGATCAGTAAAAAATTAACTCAATTGAAACCATAAATCGTTTGAAAAAAATAAGTTGTCAATGTACTAAATCATCAATGATTAAATTTTCCTACTAGCTTGAGACCATAATTTTTATAAACCAATATCCTATGTGTCGTTCAGAAATCATTACATATTATTTTATTTAATTTAACATAATTTTTACTTAATCAGTGCATCACATGGTCATAATACAAGGTTTCTATATTCTTCACAATCTCAATTTCTTGTTAACAAGATTATCAAAAATTTGGTAAAACTTATTTCATTAAAATTCATTCACTAATCGACAGAAAATTATTAGGTACTCCTCCGGTACCATAAATACATACTCCTCCCTCTCACATAAATGGTGGGTCCCACCATGAATTTAATTAGTAGGACCCACTATTCATATGAGATGATGGAGTATGCATTTATGGTACTCTGGAAGTACACAATAATTTTTCCCGATTACAAGGCCTATATATATATACACATAAGCGGTACAAAGAAGGAAACAGAGTAAACCCACTAACTAACTAACACACGTGCTATGCTAAACCTAATTAACATACACACATGTAGATCTAATAACAGAAACAACAATAGCAAAACTACAAGTCGTATAGCTAATTCACTAAGGGAAGCTACTGTCGTTTTGTCTCTGGTATAGAAGGACTGCTGCTCTTGTCTTCTTGATAAGCTTCACATCTCTCTAATTTCTTCTTATCTTGATAGAGATGTCATATATTATCTAATCTATAAGCTCATTTTTGTGTATAATTTGAACGTATAAAAAACCTGAAACTGAAAACATTTTATAAATGAACTAGTTCTTAATCTTTATAAATCTTGCTATTTGACAGGTATATAGAGAATTCAATCCAAGGGTGAATTTAGTGAGAAAAGGCAGTTAATAAAATTTTATTAAATAATGTAATTTTAACAATGAACTATTCAAATCTTATCTTATATATTAAGTTGTCTTAAGGAAAAAAAAAAAAAAAAAACAAACAAAAACAAAAACAAAGAATTACAAAAGTGTAACTTAATCAATATATGCTTTAGTTTCGGTCCTTGCTTCTTGGTAGTAGTGTGGTGCCATATTTTTCATGCCAAAATTGCGCACTCGTGATGATTCTTGATTGCAAGCCAACCAATCAGCATTTCCTAGTCATGCTGACATTGATTGAAGCCATTTTTTAGTCTTTGATACTCATTTTCTTGAGAAGAAGATAGTCTTGGTCGACGTTATGATTCAAAAATGTCGGTGTGTAGTACTTTTAGCAGAGAAAAACGACTAGATAGCGAAAGACCTGTGCTTCACGAATCACGATGTTGCACCAAGTCTTTTGTGCGTGTGTTTCCTGGCAAGTTTGAATTACTAATGGGAATGCAGGGACAAATTTCACCCACAGCTAGCATAAAGACTCAACCACAGAAGAGAATCAGTAAACGGTTTGTACAATGAAAAAAATAGAAGAAAAAAAGTTTACAAAAACCTTTTATTTATATAATTTTTAATTTCGATACTTGTACAATGAAGGATTGTCAAGTATTTACTGAGTTTACTCTTTATTTTTCTCTTTTAAGTCCTAACTCAATTCTTTCATTTCCAAAGCTTTTATAGATCCTTCTCTCATCAATATGACAATATTACATTTAATTGAGTAGAAACAAGTAGAGAAATTACTTATATCTTTCTTATATTTAAGAATCAATAAAAACAATACATATACATGTTAGAAATTTTGTTTATTAAAAACCAAATCTTCTCGCATTTTGAAATGCATAGTTAGTATTTAATTTTTTGTACTTGAGTTTTGCTAATATTTTCTTTCAATTGATAATATGGTTAATTTACTAGTCTTTCTCTCTTTCTTTTTCTTTCTTTCTTTCTTTTTTGTTGTTAAAAAAATTAATAGTTACAACAACAAGGAAGGGCGATTTGAACCAAAGTTTTCATAAAAAAAAAAAAAAAAAAAAAAAAAAAAAAAAAAGGAGCAAACAATGCTACTCAATTACAAGACTCTTATTATAGTTAATCTTAAATAAGATTTTTTCTGTTTTTTATTTTAAATTTTTTCTTTTTTGTGTAAGAAATTGTAACATGTGCTATCAAAAAACTTCTATAAGTGATAAATGCATTTGGAAAAGAATTAGTCTACTCATTTTATATTACTTTAATTTTTTAGTCTTTTAATCAAAGTGTATTCGTCTATTTCTAAAAGCTCTTTATAGTTTGTAGTTTGTAAAGTAAATTTTGGCCAAATCACAAGTGGATAAGTTGTAATTTGCTCTATTTTTTTTTTAATATATATAAGATAGAAATTCTATTCTAGCCTAATCTGAATATATATGTATGTTATTGGGTTAAAATAAATTGAACCCAGTTAATTAATTCAATTACCTAAGTTGATTAATTAGATCAAATTACATACAAATACCAACAAATCACCAAATAACTAATATGGAACGAAAAATAAATAATACGGAGATTTGTTGACGAATGGGGAAACCTCTCGTAAAGCAAAAACCCCACCGTATGAATTCAAGGTCACTACTCTCAAGATTCCACTAATCAATAATCAAGTCATTACAAATATGAGGGATTTAACCACTACCCTAGTCTATCACAAAGTACCAACCTACAGTTGAACCTTCGTTTCAATGCCCAATTCAACTTGATCTTATAACAGACTTCTTTATTTTGTTGCACAAATCTCCAATCTGTGACTAACTTCTTTTCACAGAGCCCAAGACGTGACTAACTTTAGTAACTTGATTAATTGTTGTTGGTTGTAATGTTTTTCACTTCTAAACGATGAAGATCAAGAAGCATTTGGTTACAAAACCCTAAGGTGTACAAACACAATAGCTTCTCATAGAGTATATGAGTTTTAGGTCTCTATTTTCGTACTTGATTACTTTTAAAATAAGATTTATATATGACTAGAGTTGTAGAGAAAAAAACCCTAATCATCCAAGTCATTATGGACCAAATTTCAGATCTGAGATTTCTGAAATTGTAATTCTCGATAGATCAAGCTTGTGTCGAGCTTCTCCATTAATCCTTAATAGCGACTTGTGTCGAGTTTTAATGAAACAACTTTTCTTCACTTGTTTCTTGGATCAACCATATACCACTTGATATGTATGAGTAACATACTTCTTGATACATTAAACCTAACTTAGATCTACCCAATTACAAATAAAATGTGTTTTGTCAAAGGATTAGTCAATTACATAGAAAATATGACCCTAACATGTGTGAAGCTCTCTCCTAGAGACTTGAACTTCGACCTTTGCTCCTGCGACCTACAAGCACTTATACTTGTGAAGTGACCATTGTGCTATGCACTTATATGAGAGTTTTACTTATTGATGGAAATGCACTGGCATTTGTTTCAAACTAATGAATGGGTAATTCCATCGAATAAAAGTAATATAGGACAAAGTTTAGTTATAAAATTAATTGTAACTTAAAACTAAAACCTTACTCAATATCTTTTTTATTGGAGATGAATTTTGACAAATCCTCCATTGAATTAAATTTTCTTCTTATATCTTCCATGCTTGCAAAATTTCTAAAAAATTAAAGATCAATAACTATGTCATTAATAAACTGTTTAAATTGCAAGCTTTTGTTTTTAAAATTATGCATAAAATATAATATTATATATCATATAGTAAATAATATATGATTGATACAAAATTTGACATATGTATTATAAGCATAAAGAACATGCAATCTAACAGTTAAATTTTTTAAATATGTGGTAATGTTAATAATATTGAGTAAGGTTATAGTCTTAAACTACTCTACCAATTTTGTAGCTAAACTTTATCAAATAATATATTGTTAATTTAGTTAAATCTGTCATAATGTCGTTAAATTAAAATGATTAACTGATGAATTAAGTCTATCATGAAATGGGTCTAGTTCCTCATCTGCAGTTGATAATATATATATATATATATATATATATATATATATATATATAGTGTTCAATTACTTTCTGTCTATGAAGTCCAATCTTGCATATTAGAACAAGTGTTATCGAACATGGTGCATTTAATCTAAACTGAGTTATATATCACTTGAACCAATCATAAGAGAATCAGACAAAATGCGTAGCTCTACATTTCAACGCTATTGCCTTTTCCTTGATGTGTGCTAGAAGCTACGTGCAGCTTTTTTCTATATTAATTTGTCGCTTGCTTGTGATTTTATCTTCTTATTTTGTCACTCTTTGAATTATATTTGGGTTTTCACTTTTTCTTACTTAGATTTCAATTATAAGCTAATTTTGTGTCATGTGTCTACCTAAGATTTTTAATTTTTTTGCCAAGTGAGTTAGTGAGTGCATAATAATAAGAGTCTAATTTTAATGAACTATAAAATAAGAATAATGGGTTTTCACTTTTTCTTACTTAGATTTCAATTATAAGCTAATTTTGTGTCATGTGACTACCTAAGATTTTTAATTTTTTTGCCAAGTGAGTTAGTGAGTGCATAATAATAAGAGTCTAATATTAATGAACTATAAAATAAGAATAAAAACAAAAACCAATTATATATCTACATAACAAAAATCACCATACTTTCTATCTTATTAAAAATTAAATTTAAAATATAATCATAAATAATTGTGGGGACCGGCTAGTCAATAAAATTATTAAAGTCAAGTCAATTAGGCCAGTGGCCCATTTGAGGACGAAAAGCTATCAGAGAAGGCTCATATCAGGTTGTAAGGGTAACCAAATGAAAGGAAGAGTAGATATCACATAAGGTGGGTTTAGTATTCTTCCGAGGAAAAAATTCTTCTCGGTAATCCGAGTCCGAGGACGACTTAACTCCACTTTGTTACAAACGTCCTTCGAAGCTATGTTACCACTAAAAGTGGGATATGGGACCAAGGGTAAGAAAGAAAAGACAAACAAATATCTATAACAACAGCTACCTCCGCATTAATTGGCTCTCAACCAACTCTCTGACCGCTTTAATGTAGAGGTGATGCCTGAATAAAGGATGACAAAGCGGACTTACAACTGCTAGTTTGAAGTTCCAAAAGGTGTTAGATGGGACAGAAAAAGATCCCCTGAACCAAACTAACACGTGTGTGGTGAAGATGATAGAAAGAGGGCGTTATATAACAAGAAAGAGGGCATTGAGGAGAAGGATCGGAACAAAAAAGAAAAAGACAAAGAATACTCAGAAAAGGCCTGAAGAACAAAAGACAAACTAACACGTGTGTGGTAAAGATGATAGAAAGAGGGCAGTATATAACAAGAAAGAGGGCATTGAGGAGAAGGATCGGAACAAAAAAGAAAAAGACAAAGAATACTCGAAAAAGGCCTCAAGAACAAAAGAACTGAACTTGTTTCAAAGAAAAACTAACTGTTATATCAGTGCTATCCATCTATAAACGGGAGTTTGAATCGTTTTTCTTTTAGAGTTAACCTAGTTCTTAAACACCCACGCTCTACAAATTTTATTGTTTGGGCCTTTGACGTACTAACCTAATATTAGTTTGGGATCGTTACAAATTGAGTTCTTACAATAATATTAAAGTTAGGCAAAAATTTTAACATGCATTTAATTAGGTTTATTTTTATGCATGCCTCTACATGAGTTATAAGCTAAATGGTGAAGCCAAAAATTTTCTTAGGAGGGGCCGATGAATACATTTTTGTATAATTTTTAGATTTATTATCAATTTTAAAGAGGAATAATGGAAAATTTTAAAAGCTAATGGGGCATGGCCTCCCTTGGCACCCCCTAACTCCGCCTATGCTAATAGTTACGTATTTATGTTCAAGTCAATAATTTTGAAGGGGAAATAAAAAGTAGAGTGCTACTTAAAATCAATGATCACATCAATTATAACAATAATTAGGATGTGAATAAAAACACAACAAATATTTCTAATTTGTTGACTTAGCATAATAAAATCACCGGCTTAATTCACCGCATATGATTGTCACTAATTGATGTGATATATCATATATGGCACTTCCTAGTCATGCTGACATTGATTCAAGCCATTTTTTTTGTCTTTGATACTCATTTAATTTTTTGAGAAGAAGATAGTCTTGGTCAATGTTATGATTAAAAAATGTCGGTGTGTAGTACTTTAGCAGAGAAAAACGAAGACCTGTGCTTCATGTGTTTCCTGGCAAGTTTGAAATACTCATGGGAATGCAAAAAATATATATATATATATATATATATATATATATATATATGGCAGAGAAAAACGAAGACCTGTGCTTCATGTGTTTCCTGGCAAGTTTGAAATACTCATGGGAAATTGGGAATGCAAAATATATATATATATATATATATATAGCAGAGAAAAACGAAGACCTGTGCTTCATGTGTTTCCTGGCAAGTTTGAAATACTCATGGGAATGCAAAAGAAAAAAAAATATATATATATATATATATAAAAAAAAAAAAAAGTCTACAAAAAACCTTTTCTTTTATATTATTATTATTATTATTATTATTATTATTATTTATATTTCGATACTTGTACAATGAAGGATTGTCAAGTATTTACTGAGTTTACTCTTTATTTTTTTTTTTTTTTAAGTCCTAACTCAATTCTTACATTTCCAAAACTTTTATAGATCCCTCTCTCATCAATATGACAATATTACATTTAATTGAGCACAAACGAGTAGAGATATTACTTATATCTTTCTTGTAGGGACACGTTTTGAAGCCCAAGCCCAGGATATAAAAGGATGATGGCCTAATGAGCCCAATACAATAAATTTGTAGAGAATGGGTTAAAGAACTAGGCCTTAATGAAATTGACAACGGCTAATATGGACTTCGAAAATGATTAAGTGTACACAATGAATATAGAACTGAACGAACTCGTTGTCCGAGGAGGTCGATTATCGTATAAATCAATTAAGCAAATCATAAGTGCAATTTGGATTGCTATAGTGTTCTTTCTCTCTCTTTCTCCCTCTCCTTCCTCATGGGAAGTCTCTCATATTATATAACTTCTTCCGGATCATCTTGATCATACACTTGTTGATCATTTGAGTCATCACTTGAGTACCTATCCCATCGGATACCCTCTTTTGCTTTTTGTGAGTTGTGATTGTTAAGGCAGCACTATTCAGGGGTCTTCTTAACATAAATGCGGCTAGAAGAGTAGCAGTAGTGTATTTAATGCGATGGTAGCAACTTTCCCTTAGATATTTTCGAGTCCCATTACCCTGCTACGTTTATGATGCATGTCCCCATCACACTGGAACTTCCCGGAAGGTAACCTTGATTAGTGAAGTATATGATTGAACTGGATTTACCATGTCCGAGGAGGAAATTTCTACTCGGACCATCTTAACTTGTTCTTTGTTTATACTACTCCTAAGCCTGTATCACCTAAAGTTGTTTATTTCTCCTCGGACAACTCGCGTCTTGAGCTAAAGCCCAAGGCCCAATAGATGATTTGGGCTTCCAACCCTACATTTCTTATATTTAAAAATCAATAAATATAATAAATATACATGTGAGAAATTTTGTTCAATTAAAACCAAATCTTCTCGCTTTTTGAAATGCATAATTAGTATTTAATTTTTTGTACTTGAGTTTTGCTAACATTTTTTTCCAATTAATAATACGGTTGATTTACTTGTCTTTCCTTCTTTCTTTTTTATTGTTAAAAAAATTGATAGTTATAACAACAAGGAAGGGTGACTCGAACCAAAGTTTTTGTAAAAAAAGAGCAGACAATACTCTTGGATTACAAGACTCTTAGTACAGTTAATCTTAAGTAATATTTTACCATTTTTAATTTTAAAAATTTTCTTCTTGTATAAGAAATTGTAATAGGTGCTATCAATAAACTTCAATAAGCGATAAATGCATTTAGAAAATAATTAATCTACTCATTTTACATGACTTCATCTTTTAATCAAAGTGTATTAGTTTATTTCTAAAAGCTCTTTTACAACTTGTAGTTTTGACAATAAATCTATACCATAAAAAATTCAGCTAAATGTTTTTTTATCACTAGTAACAAATTTCTTAAGATATCCTATTTTTAGATTCAACCAATTCTTATATTCTCTGTTTTTTACTATCCACATTTTTATTTTTATAATATACCTTTATAGATTAAATATATGTAGAAATACATTGTCAAAAAAATATATATGTAGAAATAAAATAACCACGATCTACTATAAAAATTCTAATCAAACTAGAATAAAATAATTTGTAAAGTGTAATATAATAAAACCTAATTTATCAAATGCACTAATTACATTTATTTTTTCTAATATTTTGATTAATTATGTATATTTTAAATGTATCTATGTGTAAGTCAATAATTTTGATGGGGAAATAAAAAAAGTAACGTGCTAATTAAATTTATGTGAGTTCCAATTAACTTAATTGGTAAAGTCTCTAATGATTAAATAAGAGATCTGTAATTCAATTTCTGCCTACACCAAAAACCGATTGGTGTCTTGGTATGATAATTAAGAGCTATCATAACAGCGGTATTTCAGCTAACTTTTATTTTTATCTACAGTTTTCATCAAAAAATTTTCAATTTCAACTAAATAAGGTGTTTCCAAATGGAAACTAAATTAAATTGGCATGTTCGTTGTGTCATTGATAATAACAACTCCATATTACTATAAACAAACGGTGTAGCTCTAGACTTAGTAGTTTAGTTTATTGGTGCAAAACAAAGTACAAACTGTTTGGCAAAGACAAAACCGGGTTTTTCTTTTGGCTAAGATTAATAATCAGATTCATGGTTGACAGCTCTGTTCAGTTCTTATGTTTGCTTTAGGATTGGTTTTCCATTGGAACATAGAGAATTTTAGAAGTTTCGTGTGCAATAACAGTAACACAACAAAGTAATATTTTTCATATAGAAAATAAAATAAATAATAAAGAAAAAAAGAAAAGTAACATGACATATAGGTCCATGAGGCATCTTTATTATCTAATCAATGGATTTTTTTTTTTTTTTGAGAATTTCAATTTATGGCGTTTGCTTTTTTATGATAACTTTTTATTATCAAATCAAGACACCTATCGATTTTTTGTATAAGCGGTTTTGAATCTCATATCATTCTTATTCAACCATCGGAGACTTTACCAATTGAACTAAATGAATTAGGTGAATAGGTGTGAATAAAAAACCATTGGTTTATTTATGGTATTAATCCATAATTAATCTTCAGGACACATAACGATCATAGAAGTGTATGGTCAATTGAAGTTTCAATATAAATTAATTTACCGAGTATGGACACTACACTTTTCCAAATATTTAATTGTTAAGGGGACAATTAGTAGTGTGGCATGTGAGAATTCAGGAAAAGCTACAACATTCCATGTGGATAATGGCTCACCGTCTAGGCGTTTATTACACAGTTTGATTAATAAAGATTATCAGACCGACCACACATCTTGCTACAGATCAAACTATAGCAGGATGTAAAATTTTTCCACTCCTAAATGTGGAATGTGTGTTGTGCATTTTTATAAACAATGAGAGCTATTTTGCATTTTTAACTCCCCGATGGATGGATGAATGCTCATTAGATAGTGTTCAATAAAAATAAAAAGATTTTCCAAACATGGGTTCATCCCAAAAATAGAAAAAGAAAAAGAAAAAAAAAAGATTCACTCTTGGGTTTCAACTTCAATCAATCATTCAAGAAGCGACCAGCAAAAATAATTTCCCTTGAACACAACCATTGTACAATTAGCCAGCCCGCTCAATATTTACTGCCTTTCTCTCTCTTTTTCCGCGGTCGGTTTCTCCTCTCTCTTCTTTTTATTGTGTAAATAGTGATTTCGTTAGTTTTAGAAGGTCACGTGCTTCTCACATGCTTACATTCTGATAGTGTTTTAACATGAAACTAATCGGTGTAATGATTTGGCAAGTTTATATGGTTTAGGGAGTAAATTGGCCAATAATAAAGTTTAGGAGGTGTCTTCACTAGTAGTTCAAAATTTAGGAGGTGTATGAGCTTTTTTCCAAATTAGTTCACATAAAATTGCAAAGTATGATGAAAATGCACAATCAAAAGGCAAAAGCACATTTACTAAAAGGATTTTATTAACGTGTACCTTAAGGGCACACAATAATATACTATTTTTTAAAAAAATTTATTGGGAATTGAAAAAGTTTTAACAGCTTTTTCAATTTTCGGTAAAATTTTTCTAAAAACAAATTTGTTAATGTGTGATCTTAGGGAACACATTAACCGAACCCTTACTAAAATACTAATATAATGGTTGTTAGGTTTTTGGAAAATCCTTGCAAAACAAAGCGGTTACCTAGTTCGAGTCCCGCTACCTGCACTTTGAAAAGAATTTCCTAGGCTAGTGCTTTACCCCTTCGTGGACCCACCCGACACGAACAGTGATTAGTCTCTAGTTGAAAGCCTTGAGGAAACACTGTGAGAAAAAAAAAAAAAAAAAAAAAAAAGCACGTGAGCTGTTTCCGATGCGATAATAGACATCAATAACTCTCTCTCTCTCTCTCTCTTCTATCTCTTTCTCTTTGCCATTCTTACACACACTAGCACTTCCCATCACACTCTCTCTCTCTTTTATATAAAGTATTTTTCTGATACGTTTGGACCCCACTAAAACACCTTATCATGTCAAACGTTAAGTCCTTTGATTTTGACCTCTATGAGCATGTTTGGTCACCAAGTTCAAGTAACAATTTTCTCATTTTAAACAACATTACATACTTTTTTACCTACACGTATTTTAAAAAACTCCAAAAAAACTTTAAATAACAATTTTCAAACTACTCTAACAAACACCCCCTATATCTCTCGTTCTTTATTTTCTTTCTTGCTTTTAGGGGTGTGCATGGATCGAGTTGGATCGAGTTGAGGGGATTTTTTGACCCAACCCACCATAGTGAGTCAAAAAAAATTCAACCCAACTCAATCCATCACATAAGTCCAACCTAACGCAACCAAACCCACATGAGTCGGGTTGGGTTGGTTTGAACAAATTTTTATTATTATTATTATTAAATTGAGTATAAAAAAAATATAAATATTAATATATTAAAAATACCCAAAGATTATTATCAATGTAACTCCTTAAAGGTAAACAACACTAATAACTAAACAACAATAGTAATTTACTAGGGTTTGTGTGATAGGCTTTTATATAGGATAGGAAGAGTTGGTTATTTTTAAAAATTTATTAATTATATAATATATTATATTATATATATAAATATATATATATATATATATATATATATATTAAATATATGGGTGGGTCGACTTGGGTTTGAAGAGTTTGAAATTTTATTACCCAAACCCAACCCGACCCGCTATCAAAAAAAAATTTGTAACCCATGCCAACCCAACCTACCAAGGCCTAAAAACCGACCCAACCCAACAAGTTGGGTTCGGTCGGGTCAGATTTGGCAAATTGGCGGGTTGGCTACATTCCCCTACTTGCTTTCTCTAATTTGTGTGAGCTATATAGTGAGAGAGTGAGTCATTGTGTAATCGATGATGGAATGGGGAAGGTGGGTTTAGGCTAATGTGGCGCCGGGAGTCCGGTGAGGATTACTGTGCACCCATGTGGGAAGTGGGGTCTATGGTATGGAAGGAACTAGGTATTTAGAGAAATTTAGGGTGTGTTTGTTAGAGGAGTTTGAGTAATGATGTTTGGATGTTTTTGATATATGTGTGGGTGAAAAAGTGTGTGGAAATGTGTGTAATGTTGTTTAAAATGCTCAAATGTGTATTTGAACTTATCTACCAAACACTCCCTTACAATCTGTTTGGAAAGGCCGAAGAAAAGAGGAAGAGAAGAGAAATGAGAAGATATGTAGTCCTTTCCTCTGTATGGTTACCATGGAAGAAATAAAAAGGAGGAAACCATTTTTCTTGGATCCACATAGTTGCAATCAAATAAAGTTTCTCTCCAAACTAGTTTAGAAAAAAAACTCTATAAACTCCTCATATATATCTGTATTGAGTGTGAATTTTGAAAATCAAACTGTTAGATTGCATGTTCTTATTATATTCTTCATGCATGTAAAATTTCAAGAAGATCAATGATCAATTTCTATTTCAGCAAACAAATGTTAAAATTTCAAATTTTTATGATCTAAAATTATGTATAAAAAATAAGTTTATTGATCAAATAGTAAATAATATTTAATTTGAACGAAATTTGATATGCATGTTAAGAACACAAGGAACATGAAATTAAACGGTTAGATTTTCAAAATTCACACTAGAAAAAGAAACATAAGAGAAGTTTGAAAAGTACTTTGTTCTTTGCAATCTGCCCAAATTGGGTGGAATTGAAGGGAGAGAATGGTTTTTAAATAATAAAACCCACATACATAACATAATATGACATGAAGTTACATATTTGCCCATAAATTTTATGTATCTTTTACATTTATATGGGTATATCCATATAAAAAAAAAACATTTATCTAGGTATAAAAGTAAAAAGAAACATATATTTTCTTTTCATTTTCTTTCTCATTGCAATCCAAACAATGGAAAAAGAAATACATTATTCTCTTTTCTTTTCTCCTTCTCTCCCTATTTCCAAGCATACACAAGACATTTGGGACCCGTTTGGCACATGTGTTTAAAAACTAAAAATTGTTGTTTGAAAACATTTGTGAAAATGTGTAAGTGAAAAAATGTGTTGAAATACGTGTAATGTTGTTTAAAAACTGAAAATTGTTGTTTGAAAACACAAACCAAACACCCCTTGATTTCTTTTCTTTTCTTTCTCATTTTCTTGCTATTATTCATTTCTTTTGTCTTATCTTCTCTTCCCTCTTTTCTCTTTAGTATTTTGAAAAAAAAATTATATTCCTAACTCTAGTTAACGCTAACAATACATATTTTCCCACACCTAAATCTAGTATCTTTATGTGTCAATTAGTGATTGAATTTTAACACCTTCACATAGGTAATAGGTTAACTACAATTTTTTTTAAAAGCTAAAATCTCTTATTGACAAAAAATTATTGTGCACCATACGAATGATTTAATTTTGAAGTAGGACCCACGTATCGCTGATACATGGGTCTCATACTTAGTCATTACGCTTTTCCAAATAATTCTATCAAGGTTCATGATAGTGACAATGGTCACTTGCATGTGGAGTGTGGATCTTGGTTACGAAGTCTAGCAATTTTTAATTCACTCAATATCTATCTTAGACATAAAAATCAAATAAATATGAATAATGTTAGAGATAAAAAAATTTTACAAAAAATTTTACAAATTGCTAATGTAGTGAGTAATTATTGGTAAAGGAAAAAGTAATATTAATAGTAGGTCTGGATAAAAACCAATAAGAAGTTGGTCATATTAACATTTTGTAGAAATATTGTAAAATAGGTTGTAACTCTAGCATTACTCAATAAATGTATCTCATGCAAAAATTTCATTTATTTAATATAAAAGTTTATTTCTTTTTAGGCCATTTTTCAAAAACATTCACATAATAATATTATTTTTTATTTTATTAAAATTTTAAAAAATTTTAATTGTTTCTCTCTCATTTCGTACATCCATCAAACAGCATTCCACAACTAAAAATTAAAACCTTATCAACACCAATATTCTTAAACAATAACGTGGGTTTTGGTCTTTTGGGTGAAGATTACGAATTTATTAATCTAAAAAAAAAAAAAGAATTGTCCTTGCTGATAATAATCAATTGAAGCATTAATTTTTTTTCCCCTGCTATGTTAAAAATTTCTTCATAGGAACATGATGGATTGGAATATAGTTGGTAATGGCAATTTAGAAAAAAATGAACGTGGTCATTTAGAGACTGGAGACCCATTAACCATCATGCACATCTTGTAGAATTCCGAGTCACTAATCCTTGTATAATCTATAAGTACAAGAAAATTTCATCCTTTCAACTGAATTTTTATGTGGTTCAAAAATACCTTCATCAATGAAAGGTCTCTTAAAAATATAGTAAAAAATGTCAAATAACAAATTTCATTTTGAATTACAAAGGAGACTCCTAAAATTTAGAATTTTTTTTTTTCTTTAGGTTCATCTTTTTATTCCCTAAAATTTAGCATTTTTTATTCATTTTTCATCCAATAAAAGTAAAACAAGCCCCCAATTTAAAAAAATAAAAAACTAAGAGAACCTCTAAAATTCAGTCTTCTTTTACATTACATTCATCTTATTTTTCCTACCCAAACTTTTCTCTATATATCACTATACTACTTTCAAACACACGTCTAAGAAAGAAATTACACTTGCTTATTTCTAAAATTTATCATTTTTATTTGTTTGTAAAAAAATATATTTTCAAATTATAATAGATGCAAATTGTTAACCTTTAACCAAAAAAAAAAAAAAGAGCTTTTGAGCACGAGGCTAGTAACTAACTAAATTAATTATATATGTAAATCAATGAATATTGAAACTTCAATTAACAATAAACCTCTACGATCATTATGTGTCCTGAAGATTAATTATGGACTAAGACCATAAATAAACCACTGGTTTTCTATTCACACCTATTCACTTAACCCATTGATTAGATGATAAAGATGCCTCATGGACCTACATGTCATGTTACTTTTCTTTTCCTTTCTTCTTTTATTTATTTTACACACACACACACACACACACACACACACACACACACACACATATATATATATATATATATCAACCGCAAATGAGGAACTAGACCCATTTCATGATAGACTTAATTCATCCGTTAATCATTTCAAGTTAACGACATTATGACAGATTTAACTAAATTGACAATATATTATTGGACAAATTTTAGCTACAAAGTTGGTTATAGCCTATGGCTACGACTTTATTTAACATCATTAACATTACTACATATTTCAAAAAGCTAACTATTGAAATGCATGTTCTTTACGTTTTCAATACACATATCAAATTTTGTACTGATAAAATATTATTTACTATATAATCTATAATATTATATTTTACGTATAAATTTAAAATACAAAAACTTACAATTTAAACATTTTATTGATGACATAACTATTGATTTTTAATTTTTTAGAAATTTTGCAAGTATGAAAAATATAAGAAGAAAATTTAATCCAATGGTGGATTTATTAAAATTCATCTCCAATAAAAAGATATTGAGTAAGGTTGTACCCTTTGGCTACAATTAATTTTGTAACTAAATTTTGTCCTATATATTTTCATTTGATGGAATTATCCATTCAGTTTGAAACAAATACTAGTGCATTTCCATCAATAAGTAAAACTCTCATATATAGTGCATTTGATAAATTATGTTTTATAACAGTGTACTCTTGGCGGGATAGTCACTTTACAAGTATAAGTGCTTGTAGGCGGTGGGGACAGGGCCAGAGTTCCAAGTCTACAGGAGAAAGCTTCACTCACATATATTTAGGTAGAGTTTCGTAACCTACTTTTGTTAAAAACATGGCTCAATATTTGATTTTGCTCCACTTTTATATCTCTCTCCTCTAAAAACACAAAAAAACATAGAAATACAAGATCAAATAAAATAAAAAAGAAACCGACGGAAGATTTGCATTATGGGATTTCAAACCACAAATAGACAACTTAAATTTTAGTCAAATCTTAGGTAGGTAAAGTGTCAAATTCAAGATTGTCGATTCCGTACCGTACCAGTCGGAATATACCCTATTCGGTATGCTCGACCCCCCTGTTTCATATCGGAAAAAATACTGGTCGTACCGGCCAATTTCGGGCAATACCAGCCAATCTGGGACTGCATACCGGCCGGTACAGAAAAAAGTTTTTTTTTTTTTTTTTTTAAGTTTTGTAATTTTTGAATTTTTGTTAGGACAGAATGATAACTTATTTGCATTAACTTATTAATATTATGTGTTTTCTTAGTATGCAATGGTAACTTTTAAACTTTCTATTTTATTTTTTAATTTTTTTCCCTTTTAATTGATACTAAAGTCTAAAACCATGAATAATTAGTTCTGAATTGAGGAAATGTTTTATGGTAAACTTTTATATTTATTATAATATATATATACAAAGACACATACATACATACATACATATATATATTTATTTATTTATAAATATAAAAATAGCGGTAAACCCGAAATGGTACACCGGTATTGACCGGTATCCGAAATATATCGTACCGGTGGCCAAACCGGTGCGGTATTGACATCCTTGGTCAAATTTCAAACTACAAGTAGACAACTTTTATTTCAACCAAACTATAGGTGGGTAAGTTATAATTTGCCAAAAAAAAAAAAAAAAGGTTTTATTATACTACACTTTACAATTTATTTTATCCTAGTTGGATTAGAATTTTTATTGTAGATCTTGTTTATTTTATTTCTTCATATTTTTAACCGATAAAGGTATATTAAAAAATATGAATATACATACTTAAAAAAAAAAAAAAAATTAGAGAACAGAAGAATTAATTGAATCTAAAAAAGGATCTCTTAAGAAATTTGTTACTAGTAAAAAAATAAACAATTAGATGAAATTTTTTGTGGTATAGATTTGTTATCAAAACTACAAGTTATAAAGAGCTTTTAGAAATTGATGAATATACTTTGATTAAAAGATCTAAAGTTATATAAAATGAGTAGTCTAATTCTTTTCCAAATGCATTTATCGCTTATAGAAGTTTTTTGATAGCCCTGGTTACAATTTCTTACACAAAAAGAAGTTATAGAAGTTTTTTGATAGCACCTATTACATTTCTTACACAAAATGAAAAATTTTAAAATTAAAAATGGAAAAATCTTACTTAAAAATAACTATACAAAGTGTATGTTGGATAGCGGCCATCGTTTTTGCACGTCTAGCGTTTTTTGTTGGTTTTGTGCACTGTTTATAGGACCCGCAATTCATTTTTTCCAAAAAACAAATTTTAAACTGGGTTCTATGGTATTATTCATATATTTAAAAATTATTTTATTACAGTGTTTTCAGTTATAAACAGTATTCGAACTGATTTTAAGAGTCTTATAATTTAGTAGTATTATCTGCTCATCTTTATGAGAGCTATGGTTGGAATAATTTTTTTTTTTTTTTTTTTTTGGTTGTTGCAACCATCATATTTTAACAATAAAAATGATGTTGGGTGTGTGGCACACGTCCAGCCCACACTTGATGGAATTGCTCAATTAATCAGCTTGTCTCTAAAGCCTTGAAGCCGTCTGCAACCATGTCTCTTAATCAGACTCAGGCGTGTGGGACACGCTGAAGGAAGAAGAAAATTGGCTGAAGAAAAAGAAGCTGGCTGTACAAAAGTCAAACTTGTGTGGTTGCATTTATGGTGACTTGATGTGAAGACTGAAGAGTGTGGAAGGAAGAAAAGGTAAATAAATAAAAGGAAAGGCAATTCCGCCATTTGTTGCAGAAGAGAAAAGACCCAAGAGGATTAGGTATTTAAAAATAATTATATTAAGAGTGTATTTGAATATCATTTATTTTTGTTGAAAATTGAAAATTTATTACTAAAAATAATAAAAAAATAATTTTTAGATTACTGTTCATGTTTCATGAACAGTATAAGAGACACTAATCAAGAAAATAAACAAAAAAAGGAAAAAATGCAGACGCGTGAATTTTCATCCGTATCCAAACAGATACTAAGTGCATGGTTGGACAGCTGCCACGTCTAGCATTTTTGTGAGTCCAGTATTTTTTGTGGGTCTTATGTACTGTTTACGAGACCTACAAATACTTTTTATTAAAAAAAAATATAAAACTAGGTCCTATAATATTATTCACACATTTAAAATATTATTTTACTATAATATTTTAAATTTTTAGTAATAAAGAATATCGTAATAAATTTTAAGAGCTTATCATTTAACAGTATTGTCACTGCTCATCTTTACGAGAGCTATGGTTTGAGTAATCTTTTATCAAAATTTAACAATAAGAAAGATGTTGAGTGTGTGGCACACGTGGGTTCCAGCCCATACTTGATAGAATAGCTCTATTAATGAACTTGTCTCAAGTCTTCAAGCCAACCTTCTGCAACTATGTCTCTTAATCAGACTTAAGCGTGTGGGACACGCTGAAGGGTCTGGAAACGTGAATTTTGGGCTCAGCCCAGTACGGACGCTGCACTTCCAAATCCTCAATTGTTAAAAGCTTAAAATACACCAAATAAACACACCTTTGGTTTAATATAAAGGGGGCAAAACTATAGCATTCCACGTGAATCATGGGTACGATTAATTAAAGATGATCAGACCAACAATAATCCCCAAAATTCTCGCACCAAATTTCTTCTCTCTCGCCCTCTTTATAAATTCGCCACTTCTTGAGATTCTATACACAGCCAAATTAGCCTTCCCTCACAATACACACTTGTACCAACTGCCTCCTCAACCATATTGCATATGGGGCTTTCCCAGTGGAGTTCATCTCCACCGTCCTCTCCTTTTTTCATGCATGCTTTTATCCTTCTCTGGTGGTGTGGCTTGTTAGTCACCTCTGTTGTTGGCGGGAATAATGAGACTGACCGGTTGGCGTTGCTTGAGTTCAAAGCCAAGATCACTCACGATCCTCTCCAGGTTATGAGCTCTTGGAATGCTAGCATCCACTTTTGTCAATGGCGAGGGGTTACCTGTGGTCGTCGACATCAAAGGGTCATTAAGTTAGACCTGCAATCTTCGAAACTGGTAGGCTCTATATCCCCACATGTTGGTAATTTAAGTTTTTTGAAGAATCTAACACTCTCAAACAACAGCTTTCATAATGAAATTCCTTCAGAAATTGACCGTTTACACAGATTGCAAATCCTATACTTGTACAAGAACTCACTTAGCGGCAAAATTCCAAGAAATTTATCCCATTGCACCAACCTCAATTACATTAATTTCGGTTACAACCTTTTGGATGGGGAAATCCCACCTTCTATTGGAAACTTATCCTCTCTAGAAGTGTTTGGTGCAGCTTATAATAACTTGGGGGGGAGTATACCTACTTCTTTTGGCCAATTGACGAAACTTACATATTTTGGTGTCGCTGTAAATAGGTTGTCTGGAAGAATTCCTCCCTCAATCTTCAATTTGTCTTCGTTAAAAAATTTTGATGTAGGAGTCAACCAAATCCAAGGGCATCTTCCATCGGACATAGGTATCACTCTACCAAATATCGAAGATTTTTCCATTTCCAAGAATCAATTTACTGGACCTATCCCTATTTCAATATCTAATGCCTCAAATCTAAAGTTACTTCAATTTCCCGAAAATAAACTAAGAGGAGGAGTTCCTTCTTTGGAGAAGTTATATAGAGTTTCAGTTTTTAGCATATTTTCTAACGAGCTTGGAAATGGAGGGGCAAATGACTTGAGTTTTCTCTGTTCTTTGACAAATTCTACATATCTAACCCATTTAGAGATAAGCTCCAATAACTTTGGGGGAGAGTTGCCCAAGTGCATTGTCAATTTCTCAACTACTCTCACCGCATTGTATTTAGAAAATAATAACATATCTGGGAACATTCCTCTTGGGATAGGAAATCTGATCAATTTGGAGGTTCTAGAGATGTGGAACAATAAATTATCAGGAAATATTCCTTCTGAAATTGGAAAACTTCGAAAGTTACAAATTTTGGATTTATCTCAAAACAGTTTCTTTGGGAACATTCCTTCCTCTCTTGGAAATTTAACTCTTTTGATAAGCTTGCATTTAGATGATAATAATCTTCAAGGAAGTATCCCCTTAAGCCTAGGCAACTGTCAAAAAGTGAATGTATTGGATCTTGCCTATAACAATCTTAGTGGTACCATGTCATCTCTAGTCAATAGTCTCTCATTCTCACCATATTATATAGACTTGTCAAGCAACAAATTTACTGGTGTCCTTCCCATGGAAATAGCAAATTTAAAAAATCTAGAACACTTTGATATTTCTGAAAACATGTTGTTTGGTAAAATTCCTGCAAGTATTGGTAGTTGTGTAAAACTTGAAATTCTATCAATGGGAAGCAACTTCTTTCAAGGGGTCATTCCTTCATCTTTGGAATCATTAAGGGGTCTTGAAGTTTTAGATCTTTCTAAAAACAATTTCTCTGGCAATATTCCAAAATTTTTGGAGAGCTTTATCTTCTTGCAGTTATTGAATTTGTCTTATAACGATTTTGACGGTGAGGTACCAACAAATGGAGTTTTCAAGAACACAAGTGCAACTGTGATTGAGGGGAACGGTAAGCTTTGTGGTGGCATGCCTAAGTTTCATCTTCCCGTATGTAAATACAATAAATCCAAAAAGAGGAAGTTGACTCCTTCCTTGAAGCTAATAATCTCTATATTATCCGGCCTTCTTGGAGTAACTTTGGTAATGTTATTTTTACTTCTCCACACTTTAAAAAGAAAAAGAAGAGAAAGTATTTTAAGTAATTTAGGAAATTTACTTTTGAATGTATCTTACCATAGTCTCCTAAAAGCTACAGATGCATTCTCCACCACTAATTTAATTGGTGTGGGTAGCTTTGGATCTGTATATAGAGGAATTCTTGATCATGACAGACGTAAAGTTGCTTTGTCAAGGTGCTCAACCTTTTGCAACATGGAGCTTCAAAAGTTTTATTGCTGAATGTGAGGCTTTGAGAAATATCGGACATCGGAATCTAGTGAAGGTACTCACAAAGATGTTCAGGTGTTGACTATCAAGGTCATGATTTCAAAGCATTGGTATATGAGTTCATGACTAACGGCAACCTAGATGGGTGGTTGCATCCAGTTTCAAGAAGAAATGAGGTTCCCCAAGAACAAACACATTTGAATTTTCTTCAAAGACTGAATATTGCTATTGATGTTGCAAATGCATTGGAATATCTTCATCATCAATGCCATTCACCAATTGTTCATTGTGACCTCAAGCCTAGCAATGTTCTTCTTGATGATGAAATGACTGGACATGTTGGTGATTTTGGCTTAGCAAGGTTCCTTCGTGAGGCCACCCAAGAGTGTTTCACTAATCAATCAAGCTCTATTGGATTAAAAGGAACAGTTGGTTATGCTCCTCCAGGTGAATATCTTTTCCATTTTTGAACATTAAATACTTTTCTTTTCATAATATTTTTTTATTGTGCAAATTTCAAGCATGAAAATAACTTAAGGAATCCTTTTAGACGATGGAGCATGTCCTATAAAAAGTTCTACATGTCATAATTTTTTTTCATTTTATATGCCGATAGAAATATCTTTCAAAGTTGTGCTATTATATTATTATTATTATTATTTTAATATGAAACTACATCAATCATATTCTAAATGCTATGTGCAATTGCAGAATATGGTATGGGAAATGAGGTGTCAACTTTTGGTGATATCTATAGTTATGGTATATTATTATTGGAGATGTTCACAGGGAAAAGGCCCACTGATAACATTTTCAAAGACGACTTGAACCTTCATGATTTTGTTAGAGGAGCTTTGCCCGAACGAGTGATCAACATTGTGGATCCTATTATTCTTTTGGAAAGAGAAGATATGGAAACTAGGACAAATGACACTCACATTCAAAATCAAATAGGATGTCCCAAAATTTTGGAGTGCTTGATTTTGATATTTGGAATTGGAGTTTCTTGTTCTATGGAATCTCCAAGAGAGAAAGGATGAACATTAGTGATGTTGTAGCTTAGTTGCATTTGATTAGAGACAAGCTCCTCGAACAAGAAGACGCCGAGAAAGACTTCAATTTACAGGTAAATTGTTCATGACATAGTACTTGTTGCTCTTAACACCCCTCCAAACCTTTATGGAGGGAGGGGGATCATATATCCAACACAATGCTATGTGCTTGTCACGGTACTTTCTTTTGTTCTAGCGAAATCGATAATATTGATGCTATGTGAAATTTGAATACATGATGGTACTATTCATATGATTAAGATTCATCTAATATGTTTTCTATGATTCAAAATATGCTCTTCTTTGTCCCGTCCCCCCTCAAAATGTTTGTTGTAAAATACATAAATGAAAATGACATTTAAGCTATTTTCGATTTGGTGATTTCTACCATTAGTGATTATTGGTATTGTACTTACACTCGAGTACTTTTTATAGAGATGCGTTTGATGACTTTGATGTAGACATAGGCTTGAATTACTCTAAGTATGGAATTTTAATGGGTAAGAAGTTTAACTAATTTACTGAGAATTATTTAGTTGTTTATAATCTTATCTATCTCTCAAGTATCAGGATAACCATTTCCATAAAACATTTAATGAGTTTAGGATTCAAAAATTGAACCTTTTTGCATTACTATGAATCCCCTTTACTATTTTAAAAACCAAAACTTCTTATACATAGAAATGATTTCCCTTAAGTCAATGATTTAGAGAGATAATTGTCCTCCTTGAATGCAGGTACAGAGGGCTAGTGACCCTATTGGAAGGCATCATGACGTAATGAGGTTTTGATTTTGTATAATGTTGGAACAGAATAATCAGATTTGTAGCACCTCCTTTTGTTTCTTTTAACACTCACTTATTAGTTTATCTTGTATTTGTCATAGTTTTGTTTGTTTGTTTTTTTTTTTTTTTAATATCCATGGAATAATTTGTGGCTGTAACATTATTTTTAAAAAATGATAGAGACTCTGTGGATGTAGGCTTTTATGGCTGAACCACGTTAAAATTGTTGTCTTCCTTCTTTTGTTTGCCTTCATTTTTCACAAAGGAATTTTACAAACTCGAGCCTTGGATAGCACCAGTAGCCAACAAGGCTTCTAGTTTGGTAGTTACTAGTTCCTTTGTCACTGCAAATTATTAGCACTATAAAGATGTTTGTCACCCATAATTTGATGATTATCTACAAGAAAAAGCAATTTGTACTTCAAGATCATACCATTAAGGTTGGTGCTTATTGCCAAGCACCGAATAGTTTCTTATAGATCTTATAATGAAAGTCCTTTTATGTTGATAGGAATTTTTTCCAAATAATATCTTTTGAAGTTAATTTACTTGAAATAATTAAAGATGGTCTATTTCATAGTTAATTTAGATTTTATTTTAGGAATTTAACTATATACAAACTATAACGTTATTTTAAATTTTAAATAATGCAATACTAAATATATTTTTAAATTTGTAATATTTAATCTTAATGAAGAATTTGATCAATTTCCAATTCAAGAAATACTCAAATTATGTTCAGAAGTGAGAAGAATGTATATAAATAAAACATCTTTGCATTTCTTGAATTTAAAACTTAGAAAAGATATAGAAAAAACTATCAATGTCTTGACACTTGATAGGCTTCTTATTGTTCAACTTGAAAACTCTAACCCATCATGTACATCCCCCGCTTTGGGCCTTGGTTGAGGATGATGATGGTTGGTTCCCCTATATTGTTCCTAATAAATTATTATCCTTATTTGCGAAAGCGATTGCATGCATACCAAATATGAATTCATAATCATTTTTGGTGTGGTTTAGAAGCATATCCTTTACATGAAAAGTGAAGGAAAAAAAGACTGTTTATTTCTCATAATTAAAATTTCAGATTTCTATTGGTTCATATCAAATTCTTGTAATGAAATAAAAATTGAGGATTTTTCCATAAAATAGGTTTAAGGCTTGTAGAATAAATGGTCACACATTTGGCAATTTCACTAAAAGTATTAAGGAAATCTTATATTTTAAAACAGCTTAAAGGCTAAAGTTAATAAAAACTATTAATTGACATAATTTTTTTCTTTTCAAAGTGACACATAATGATCCCTAATTTTAAAAGATAATGGTGGCACTAATAATAATAAAAATAAAACAACATTTTTTTTTGAGAAACAAAAATAAAACAACATTGACCATTGATTGAATTGATTGTGTTCATGTATGAAAATACAAAACATTGTAATATTTTATATTTTTTGTTTAAATCTTTAACCATTGGTTACCAAACAGTATTAATAACATTGATCAGTAATATAGTAATATAATGAACTATGAACTTACAGTTTAAATTAAAGACATTCTTTCCTAAAAGAAAAATGAGACTAGGCAAAAAGGCCCGCAAAAAGGCCCACAAAAAGAGCAACAAATAACTGACTTTAAACAAATTGACTACACGGTAAATCCTCCTAACCAAACATCCATGTATCCCAAAATAATAATAATAATAATAATACTAATGGACACGTTAGTATTCAAATTTATTACATCAATTCAAATAATTGGTGAATTTTATCACTGAAGTTTGTTTCATTATTTAATTAATTAATTTTTACGGAAAGTTGTTTTCATGATTAGTATCATGGTGTCTTTATTATTATTGTTTTATTTTGTGAACATTTATAGTTTTGAGTCACTATGTCATAAAAATAAAATTCACTTGTTTATTAGCATCTTCTCATTTATATTTAATGAACATATCTAGAATTTAAATCTTTCCTATGTTGTAACTATCAAAAAAAAAAAAAAAAAAAAAAAATCCACTGTGCAAGTCGTAAGCCATTATTTTTAGGGGAAAATAATAATAAATTTTTAGTTAGGGTTTTGTCTTGGTCCTTTTGGAAGATGTAAGGGGGTTCGTAAATAAAAAAAGAAAAAAAAAATGTAACGGGTTGGGTTTTCAAGAGATTGGGCCTCTCTTAGAAAAGTTAATGGGTTTCTTATTCAAAACCTAGCCTAAGTCCCGATGGACCTCCATTCTGTTTGACCGCCCATCTAGCCCATAAAATGTCCTTACTCGTTTTTAGTTAGTATCAAAATCTTTTTTCTTTTTCTTTTTTTCCTTTCACCAAGATCCATCTAACAATATACAACCCGATGGTGGAAAAAATCGATCATGTTTCAAGTTAATACCACCTCATTTGGATGTAGTGGATGAGATATTAAATATGAATTTGTTATTCTTGAAATAAATTTTTATCCCTGCAACAAGGGCGTAAACTACATTTAAGGGTGTGAGGGCCATCCCCTCCAAATTTTTTAAAATTCCTTTATAATATTTGTAACTATTAATCATTTTTTAAGTTATAGCTTATAAAAATAGGAATTGGCCCCTCAAGCAAAAATACTTAATTTTGCCACTGCTTTTTGACAATAATCAATTTCAGCATTGATATCTTTCCTGCTATGTTAGAATTTCTTCATAGGAAATTTTGGAATATCATTGGCAATGAATTTTTTTTTTTTTCAAAATTTTTTAAATATTTATAACTATTAAACATTTTTTAAGACATAACTTTTAAAAATAGGAGTTGTCCCCTCAAGCAAAAATTATTGATTTCACCCCTACATGTCAATAATAATCAATTGGAGCATTGATATATTTCCTCTCATGTTTGAAATTTCTTCCCAAGAATATCAATGGATTCAAATGTCATAGGCAATGAAAATGTAGAACAATCAATGTGGGATTTGCGAAACCCTTCAATCATGATGGGGTGCACGGTTGCACCTAGAAGTCCAGCCCACATGGAATTCTATTTCAAGGTGAAATAGGTGAAGTTGGCTTGCATGAATAAAACTCCTATTCCTAATTATACTAGAAGTGTCAGGCGATGGCAGGTACTTTATATATAAAGCAAATATTGTGTGCCTGTGGTTTTTATGAGAGAGAGAGAGACTGCAAACTAAGACACAGTTTTGAAACCGACTCAAGGAAAAAGAATAGTGGTTTGTACAACACTAAGGAAAAAAATAAAAGATGATTTTTCTTTTGCTCAAGACACAAGGAAGATAAATTGGGGGTTTTCTCTAGATCGATTATTTGAGTGCTACAATCACATAGAGTTGAAATATTCAGAAGAATTCCAATCTAGCATATTAGAACAAGTTGATATATTCCTTGAACCAAGCATAAGAGAATCGGACAAAATGCGTAGCTCTACATTTCAATGCTAGAAGCTATGTGCACTTTTTTTTGTGTTTTCTATATTCATTCATTGTCGCTTGCTTGCTTGATATTATCCTCTTATTGTGTTCCCTTTGAATTATATTTGGGTTTTCACCATTCTTTTCATACTTATAAATCCATCTTATTTTGATAAACAATCAGTCGTATTATTCTTGATGGGATCGATCATCCTTTGACTAAAGAGCCTGGTATCTTGAAAGTTTGACCTTACTCTTCCTTGCTAGCCAAAGGATGATTTTCCCTTCAACAATTAATAATGGGTATGTGTTGTGGATTCGAAATGGCTAAGGTCTAATCCTAGGAATTTTAACATTTTTAACAACTTACTGTATAATTCTAAATTAATTTTAACAATGTGAATGGAGTAATGAGTAATCAAAATAATTTTGGATAATCTTAAAAATTTAAGTGTAATTCAGTTAATTATGGAGAATTTAATTTCAACAATTGAAGATGTAATTTAAAGTTATTTTGTGGATTTCAATCATTAAAGATTCAATTCAAAATAATTTTGGCGAATTTTAACCAATTAATAAATGTAATTTAGAATTAGGTTGTGAATTTTAACAACTCAAGTGTATAAGAAATTAATTTTTATGAATTTTATTTATTGAAGGTGTGATTCCAAATCATTTTGGGGAATTTCAACTGTTCAAGGTGTAGTTCAAATTCCTTTTAGTGAATTTCAGTCATTATTTAATCCATTCAAAATTTAATTTGAACCAATTTTATAAATTTTGAGGGAAATTTTCTCTTTTTCTCTTTTTTCTTTTTGTGCACTTGAGCATTTGGTTCATTTTATGTGATTTGGGATGTTGTAGACTTGTAGTGTACCAATTGGTCTTTGCCCCTTTTTCTTAATCTCGGTTCAAGCATTTGATGCAAGCTCAACTTCGGTTTGGCCCAATCACTTTTGATCAATTGCCCATTAGAACTGGGCTTATTCACACCTAATCAAATTTTGAACAAAAGTTAGTGTGTTTAGGCCTAATTTAGTTCGGCTTGACTAGTTTAGATCGGGCCTAATCTTATGTTAATGTGCCATTGCAAAGGAGAGACACATTTAGGCTTGGCCAAGTCTATTTATTATTGTCTTTACCTTATGAGCTAGATTTTTATTTTATTTTATTTTTGTTAATTTAAGGAGAAATTTACGTGTTTGAGTGCATGAGTGCATTTAGGCAATATGATCTTTTTTTTTTTTTTTTTTTTTAAATAGAGAATTTCAACTTATAGCATCTACTCTTGATGATAGATTGAACTCCGATCTTTTATTTATCCATTAGAAACTTTACCGGTTAAGCTAATTAAAACTCACACTTAGGCAATATGCTTGTAAATGGGTTTTGGATGCATAGGTTCTAAGTTCAAATATCAAAGGAATTGTTAAAATGCTGAATGAACAATTTGGTAAAATTGTAGTAGGATGTAAAATTGTTTGCATTCCTAAATGTGGAATGTGTTTTGTGCATTTTTGTAAACAGTATTGAGAGCATTTTTGCATTTTATAATATCGGCATACACAAGGAAAACTGACTTCGTACAAAACGACAACATATGCGAAGAATTAAGGGAATCGGGCCAATGCCCTTTTCACACAAATTATACAAATATTCCTCCCCCTTTTCCAAACTAATTAGGAAAATGCTCCTCTTTTGTAACTCGATTTTCTCAAAATCGAGTTTCAATGTAAAACTCGATTTGTAAAAAATTGAGTATGGGGCGATCAAACTTAAAAAATAAAAAATATAAAAAATTGCATGGAACTTGAGCATTGCCCGAACTAGTCATTAACATTGTGGATCCTATTATACTTTGGGAAAGAGAAGATATGGAAACAAGGACAAATGATACTCACATTCAAAATCAAATAGGAAGTCCCAAAATTTTGGAGTGCTTGATTTTGATATTTGGAATTGGAGTGTCTTGTTCTATGGAATCTCCGAGAGAAAGGATGAACATGATTGATGTTGTAGCTCGATTTGCATTTGATTAGAGAGAAACTCCTTAGAACTAGAATATGCGGAGAAAGAGTACTTTAACTTTCGTGGTAAATTGTTTCTTATAGTACTTATTGCTCTAACCTTTATGGAGGGAGGGGGATCATATAGCCTACACAATGTCATGTACTTGTCACGGTACTTTCTTTTATTATAGTGAAATTGATAATATTGATGCCATGTGAAATTCGATTACATGATGGTGCTATTCATATGATTAAGATTAGTCCAATTTGTTTTCTATGATT